>CM077647.1:185085992-185121986 GCA_039707465.1 Rhabdophis nuchalis
TTTCCCCCCCTCGCTCTCCTCCCCTTCTCTCTCTTTCCCCCCCTCATCTCTCCCCCCCCTCTACCCCTTCTCTCTCTCTCTCCCCTTCTCTCTCTTCCCCCTCTCTCCCTTCTCTCTCTCTCTCCCTCTTTCTCTCTCCCCCTTCTCTCTCTCCCCCCTCTCTCTCCTTCCCCTTCTCTCTCTTCCACCCTCTCTCCCCCCTCTCTCCCCCTTCTCTCTCTCTCTCCCCCTTTCTCTCTCTTCCCCCTCTCTCCCTTCTCTCTCTCTCTCCCTCTCTCTCTCCCCTTCTCTCTCTTCCCCCTCTCTCCCTTCTCTCTCTCTCTCTCTCCCTCTTTCTCTCTCCCCCCTTCTCTCTCTTCCCCCTCTCTCTCCTCCCCTTCTCTCTCTTCCCCCTCTCCCTCCCCCCTCTCTCCCCCCTTCTCTCTCTCTCTCCCCCTTCTCTCTCTTCCCCCTCTCTCCCTTCTCTCTCTCTCTCTCCCCTTCTCTCTCTCCCCCCTTCTCTCTCTCTCTCTCTCCCCCTTCTCTCTCTTCCCCCTCTCTCCCTTCTCTCTCTCTCTCCCTCTCTCTCTCTCTCCCCTTCTCTCTCTTCCCCCTCTCTCTCCTCCCCTTCTCTCCCCCCCCTCTCTCTCCACCCCTCTCTCCCCCCTTCTCTCTCTCTCTCTCTCCCTTTCTCTCTCTTCCCCCTCTCTCCCCCCTTCTCTCTCTCTCTCTCCCCCTTCTCTCTCTTCCCCCCCTCTCTCCTCCCCTTCTCTCTCTTCCCCCCTCTCCCCCCCTCTCTCCCCCTTCTCTCTCTCTCTCCCCTTCTCTCTCTCCCCCCTTCTCTCTCTCTCTCCCCCCTTCTCTCTCTCTCTCTCCCTTTCTCTCTCTTCCCCCTCTCTCCCCCCTTCTCTCTCTCTCTCGCTCTCCCCCCCCCCCCGTTGAGGTCTTGCCAAGTGGGCCAACCCATGGGGAGGAGGGAGGAGGAGGAGGAAGAGGAGGAGGAGGAAATCCACCCCTCCTCCTCGCTTCTCCTGCCCTTAAAGCAGCCCCGGCTGAGCCCAGAGCCAGAGAGGAGCAGAGGAGCTGGGCACCATGAGCTTTGTGGTCCGCCCGTGCGCCCCCCGGCATCTGAAGGACCTCATGCGCCTGGTCCAGGTGAGTCCCCTGCGGTGGCCGGAGGAGGAGCCAATGAATGCAGCTCGTAAACGGGTAGAGAGGAGATAGGAGAGCAGCGTTGGGAGGGGCCTGGGAGGTCATCTAGTCCAACCCCCCCTCCTCGGGCAGGGGACCCACAACCACTCCAGACCAACGCTTGCCCAGCCTCTTCTTGAAAACTTCAAGTGTTGGAGCATTCACAACTTCTGGTGGCAAGCAGTTCCGCGGGCTAATTCTCTTCACCGGCAGGAAATTCCTCCTTAGTTGCTAGGTTGCTCCTCCCCTTGATCCGTTGCTGCGTAGTCCTCGCCTTACGACCAAAAAAAATTTGGCTCTGGGTTATTAAGCGCCGTCATTAGCTAGATTTCCACGGACGTTAAGCGAATCCGGCTTCCTCCGTGGCTTGGGGAGGGCGTCCTTCACGGACGCTGCGACCGTCGTAAAGACGAGTCGGGGGCCGAGCGCCCGAATTTCCGAGCATCCGGGCGGCAGTTCATATGTTTGAGGACCGGTTGTAAGTCAGGGTTTCCCCCCCGCCAGGGGTTTTTGAACTTCAAACGGTCGCTAAACAAACGGTCGTAAGTCGAGGACCGCCTGCATTCTTGACTGCTTCATTTATTGAAATTGGAGAGGAAAAATCAGAGGGGGGAAAAAAACGGCCCTTGCATGATTTTTCCATGTAGCGACTCAACAAGTGCCCTGAGATCTGACAGCCGTCGTAAGTCTGAGACATTTCCCCCCCCCTCTCTTCTCTCCACAGGACATTGCTGTCATTTACAACGTCCCTCTGGAAAGTCTCTCCACCAACGTCCAAGGTATGGGACAGGGAGGACAAGGGGTTTCTGAGCATGTGCAAAATTCACTTGTACTTGTGGACTTTGACTCCCAGAATTCCCCAGCCAGCATGGCTGGCTGGGGAATTCTGGGAGTCGAAGTCCGGGAGTCTTAAAGGGGCCACGCGTCTTCATCGTTCAATTTACAGCTTCCATTTAACCGGTCGTTCGCCCTTTTTAAAATATATATATACCTGTATATATAATTGCTTCGCTGTGACCTTTTAATTAGTGGCAAGCAGTCCTCGACTTACGGCCCTTCGTTTAGTGACCGTCCGACACGATGTTTTTTTTTTAAAAACTCACTTACGACCGTTTTTTCACACTTAACGACCGTTGCCGCATCCCTGCAGTCACCGGATCGGATGCTTGGCGACCGACTCGTATTTATGACGGACGCAGTGTCCCGGGGACACGCAACAGGAAAGTGAGATCTACCGAATCACCGTGTCACTCCCTTAACGATGGCAGCGATTCACTTAACGGTGGCCATAAAACGAAGCAATACTCCCTTTGCTCTTTCGCTTAGCGACAGAGCTTCGGGGGCTCTATTGGGGTCGTAATTCGAGGGCTAGCGACACGCTGGAAACCGCCCACTGCAACAGTGAGAGGGCAGCCTATCGGTCAATCAGTCTGCCAATCAATCAATCAATCAATCAATCAATCAATCAATCAATCAATCAACGCACCTGCTTGTTCCTGCCCACCACTTGGTTTTAATTTTTATGTAAATGTATTTAAATTTGAATTTATTTTATTGAATAAGTTTGGATTGATGTTAAAATCCCAAAATCCGAAAGAAACAAATAATATTAATCGAAGACAAAACGAGAGAACGTTGGGGGGAAAAAGGTGAATTAAATGAGAATTAAAGAAACGTGGATTGAACGGACAGAAGAAAATGGGGAAACCCCCCATCGGATCCCAAACACAACACAGGGGATGCCGAAAAGAGGAGAGGAAGGGGGAAAAGAGACCCCCCCCAAATCTCTTCCCCCCCCTTTTCCAGCCCCCCCCCCAAATCGGTCTTTCCCGCCAAATCCCCCCAATTTCCCTCCTTATTTCCCCCTCTAGAACTGGAAAAAGCCGGATTTGGCCCTCGGCCGAAATTTGAATGCTTCGTGGGCTGAGATCCCTGCGGAGCGGAAGAGCCCGGAAGGTTTGGGAAGACCCCGATGGAGACCCCTCTTTTGGGGCTGGGGAGGGGGGGCGGCTGATAGGGCCAGAGGAAGAGGGAGGCCTTGGGGGGAACATGGCTGTCTCACTCAGCTGCCCCCTCCCTTCCTTCCTTCCTTCTCTCCCTCCCTCTCTCTCTCCATTTTCTCTCCTTCCTTCCTTCCTTCTCTCCCTCCCTCCCTCTCTCTCCATTTTCTCTCCTTCCTTCCTTCCTTCCTTCCTTCCTTCCTTCTCTCCCTCCCTCTCTCTCTCTCCATTTTCTCTCCTTTCTTCCTTCCTTCTCTCCCTCCCTCTCTCTCCATTTTCTCTCCTTCCTCCCTCCCTTCTCTCCCTCCTTCTCTCTCCATTTTCTCTCCTTCCTTCCTTCCTTCCTTCCTTCTCTCCCTCCCTCTCTCTCCATTTTCTCTCCTTTCTTCTTCCTTCTCTCCCTCCCTCTCTCTCCATTTTCTCTCCTTCCTTCCTTCCTTCCTTCCTTCCCTCCCTCTTCCTTTTCTCTCCTTTCTTTTCCCCTTTCCATTTTCTCTCCTTTGTTCCTTCCTTCCTTCCCTCCATTCCACCCTCTTCATTTTCTCTCCTTCCTTCCTTCCTTCCTTCCTTCCTTCCTTCCTTCCTTCCTTCTTTCCTTCCCTCCCTCCCTCCCTCTCCATTTTCTCTCCTTTGTTCCTTCCTTCTTTCCCTCCCTCCCTTCCCTCCCTCTGTCTTCCTTTCTTTTTCTTTCTCTTCTTTCTTTCCCCTCTTTCTTTCTCTCCCTCCCTCCCTTCCACTCTCCCCTTTCTTTCTGTCTCTTTTCCCTCCCCCCTGCCTTCACTTTCTCTCTTTCTTTCTCCCTCCCTCACTCTACATTTCTGTCCTCCCTTCCCTCCTCTTCTTTCCTTCCCTCCCTTCTCTTCCTTCCATCATTCTTTTCTTCTTTCCTTCCTCTTTTCCTTCCCCCATCCCTCTTTTTTCTTTCTTTTCCTTCCTTCCTTTTCCGTCCCTCCCTCCCTTTCTTTTTTTGCCTTCCTTCCATCCATCCATCCATCCATCCATCCATCCATCCATCCATCCATCCATCCATCCATCCATCCATCCATCCTTCTTTTCTTCTTTCCTTCCTCTTTCCCTCCCTTTCTTTTCTTTCTCTCTTTCTCTTTTTCTTCTTTCTTTCTTTCCTCCCTCCCTCCTTCTTTCCCTGACCCTCTTCAGGTCCCAGCCTGGCCGGCTACGTCCTCTCCAGCTACACCTACAGCAGCTGGAAAGGCAGGAACCTCTACATGGACAATTTCTACGTCAGGCCGGAGTTCAGAGGTCAGAGGGCATAAGACCCCTCCCCAGACCCCCCCTCCCCGGTAATCCGGGGTCCCCCAAGGGAGCCTCCCCACCACGGGGGCTGTCATTCACCCCACTCTCTCCCTTCCAGGGATGCGGATTGGAGCCTCCCTGCTGAAGGAGGCGGCCAAGGTGAGATCTTCCATTTATTCTTATCCAGGTGGGAGGTGGGACTAGAACTCCCCGTCTCCTGGTGATTGGCCCAAAGTCACCCAGCTAGCTTTCATGCCTAAGGTAGGACTAGAACTCCCAGTCTCCTGGTGATTGGCCCAAAGACGCCCAGCCGGCTTTCATGCCTAAGGTGGGACTAGAACTCCCAGTCTCCTGGTGATTGGCCCAAAGACACCCAGCCGGCTTTCATGCCTAAGGTAGGACTAGAACTCCCAGTCTCCTGGTGATTGGCCCAAAGACACCCAGCCGGCTTCCATGCCTAAGGTAGGACTAGAACTCCCAGTTCTCCTGGTGATTGGCCCAAAGACACCCAGCCAGCTTTCATGCCTAAGGTAGGACTAGAACTCCCCGTCTCCTGGTGATTGGCCCAAAGTCACCCAGCCGGCTTTCACACCTAAAGCCGAACTAGAACTCCCAGTCTCCCCAATTTCTCGCCTGCTGCCTTAAAAAAACACCCTAGGCCCAAATTTGCCCACCAAAGGCAGAAGAGACCCTCCCCCTCCAGCCACCCACAACCTCTCCCCCCTCCCAGTCCAGATGGGGCAAGCCACGCGGGGGGGCCGGTGGGGGGAGGCGCTGACCCTTTGCAAACCCCCTCCCCGTATTCCAGGCCGCCTGGCAGGAGGGCTGCTCCGAGCTCCGCATGCACGTGTCCTACCTCAAGCCCGAAAACACGGCTTTCCTGTTGCGGCGCGGCGGCGAGAACCTCACCGTCCAGGATGGCTGGCGCCTGCTCCGGTTTTACGGCGACCGCCTCGGCCAAATGGCGGCGCGGAGCCAAGTCTAAGCCTCTAACGGGGGTGAGGGGAGGGATTGCTGGATTGAGCCGCCCCTCTAGTCCTCCACACGGACTAGGCCGCCCTCGCACCCGGTGTTCCTGAGCACGTACAGAGTGCCCCGAGCGCTTGGGAAGTGGAGGATGGGAAGCGGCCGGGAAGCATGGACGCCGGGACCTTTTTTTCGGGGGGGGGGGGAGTCTGCCGGCGGGACGGAAAGTCCGTTTCAAAATTAATAATAAACTTTGGCTGAAGTTTTCTCTTGGCCTTTAGTCTAAGTTAGCCTGCCCGATTTGGCACCCGCCTCTTCTTTTTCAATATTTAACCGGATTCCTCGGTGTGACTATGAACCTCGGTCCTTTGGGGGCAATTGCCCCCCCTGATTCTAGCCTCCCCTCGGGTTTGCCCCCTGAGCGCCCCCTCCCCACAATTGTGGGGTGCCGGTCACCCAAGGGGGAGGGGGGGAACGGAGGGGGAGGGGCTCAGCTGTTGGGGTGCCAACAGCTGAGCCTTCGGACGCCCAAAATCAGGATTTCCCACCAAATCTCTCTGTCTGGGCTTCGAAGACCCTCCCCAAATCTTTATGGACCCCCCCCCCAAATCCTTATTCACCCCCTTCCCGATTCCGACCCCCTTCTTAACTCCAAACTCTCGACCAATGAAGGAGACGCAAACGGGAAGGAATGAGGTTCGTTGCGGCGCCTTCAGCTAGTCCTCGACTTACGACGGTTCGTTTAGTGGTCGTTCAAAGGGACGAGGCCACGCCGGGGGGGAAGGGACTTACAAGGGACCGTTTTTCACACTTAACGACCGTCGCAGCCTCCCCGTGATCAGACTTCGTAGGCTTGGGAGCTGGCATGTGCTTCACGCCTGTTGCGGCGTCCCCGTGGAGCCGCGATCCTGTTTTGCGACCATTCCGACAAGCAACGTTGACGGGGCAAGGCCGGATTCGCTTAACAGCCATGCCACTCCCTTATCAACGGCAGGGATTCACATAACAACCATGCCACTCCCTTATCAATGGCAGGGATTCGCTTAACAGCCGTGTCACTCCCTTATCAACGGCAGGGATTCGCTTAACAACCATGCCACTCCCTTATCAACGGCAGGGATTCGCTTAACAGCTGTGTCACTCCCTTATCAACGGCAGGGATTCGCTTAACAACCATGCCACTCCCTTATCAACAGCAGGGATTCGCTTAACAGCCGTGTCACTCCCTTATCAACGGCAGGGATTCACTTAACAACCATGCCACTGCCTTATCAACGGCAGGGATTCGCTTAACAGCCGTGTCAAGAAAAGTCGTAAAACGGCAAAACTCAACTCAAACCAAGGTCTCGCTTAGCTCCATTTTGGTCGTAGGTCGAGGACTGTGTACCTGTCCTTGGAAAAGATACTGTTTGAGTCCCCAATGGATGGATTCGCACTCTGCACTTTAATCCCATGGAATGAAGAAAAGGAGCACTTTTCAAAGGTTTAATTTTGAAATTAAACTTTTAAATTCAGTTAAAAATAAAACAAAACGAAGGTTTAATTTTCAGGAAGGAAAAGCCGAATCGGTTAGATCCTGCTTGGCTGCCGAGCCGGCAAAGGATGATGGGAACTGTAGTCTCGCCCTTCTGGAACGCCCGAGACTGGGAGGAGGGGTGACAGAAACCATAAGTGCGTCTCTCCCCAATCTTCTTCCACCGAGAGCCAAATTCTCCTTCCAACCCAAAACTCCGTGGTGAAAAGTAGCTGGACTTTGAGGAGGGGGACCCTTTTCCTGGGTGGGGTGGGGTGCAGGGTCTTCCACCCATCTTGGACTCCATCTCCTATGGGCCTCAGCCCCCTCCCGGTGGGGAGAAACGGGCCTCCCAGTCCAAGGAGCGCCAGGTTGGAGAAGATGGAGATGGTTGAAGGCATCTCCACCAGCTTCTGGGTCCGCCTTCTCTAACTGGCCTGGCCGTTTGTGGGGGGGGAAAGGAGGGTCTCCTCAGGGGAAGGGCTTCTCGGGGGGCAGGTGGAGGCTGGCGTCCAGGAAGATGGTGAGGGTGCCAAGGGTGGTGAAGACGATGAAGGTCCAGAAGAAGAGGCGGTCCACCACAAAGGCCACGTATTCCCAGTCCTCCTTCAGCTGGAGAGGGGGGAGAGAGGAGACACGACATGTCCATGGGTTGGGGGGTGGGAGGGGGCTTGGAAAGGCCCCCTCCACCACCCATGGGACCCTGAGGGAGGAAGGAGGCTGGGTTGGCGCCATTGTCCCCTTGGGTTGCCCAACTGTTGTAGGGTCTACCCTACCTAGACCCTTCTGAAGACCAAGTCCTCTCAGGCCACCGCATGGTGTTGTGGAGGGGTTGGGGGGTCCCGGGGGGTGGGAAGGTGTCAAAAAAGGTCAAGGTGGCCACCAACAGGTCCTCTCTATCTTCCTTCTCTTGTTCCTTCCTTCCTTCCTTCCTTCCTTCCTTCCTTCCTTCCTTCCTTCTTCCTCTCTCCTTTCCTTTCAGCTTCCATCTTTCTTTTCCTTTCTCCTTCCTTCCTACATTTTATTTCCCTTCCTTCCCCCTCCCCCCTCCTCCCCTTCTCTTCCTTCTATTTTTCTTCCATCCTTCCTTCTTTCCTTTCCCTCTCCTTCCTTCCTCTCTCTCCCATCTCCTCCCTTGCTTCCTTTCTGTTATTCTTCCGTCCTCCCTCCCTCCCTCCCTCCCTCTCTTTCTTCATTTTTCCCTTCCTTCCTTCTCCCATCTCCTCCCTTCCTCTCTTTCTTCCTTTTATTTTTCCTTCCTTCCTTCCTTCCTTCTCTCATCTCCTCCCTCCTTTTCTTTCTTCCTTATATTTTTCCTTCCTTAGTTCCTTCTCCCATCTTTCTCCCTCTCTTCCTTCCTTTTATCTTTTATTTCTTCCTTCCTTCCTTCTTTCCCTCTCCCATCTCCTCCCTCTTCCTTCCTTTTATCCTTCCTTCCTTCCCTCTCCCATCTCCTCCTTCCCCCCACCACTGACCGCGTCGTAGTCCTCTTGCTCCTGGAGCTGCTGGGCCATGTAGAGGACGGCCTCGGTGGCCTCCTTGAGGTCCGGCGGAAGAGCCAGGCAGCGGCTGGGACCCTCGATGAACCTCCGCAGGTCCATGGAGAAGGCCTCCATCTGGAACCTTCCGAGGGAGGGGGGGAGAGAGACAGAGCAGCCCTTGCCTCACCGACACCCCCCTTGCCCTCCCCCCCCTCTCCCTCCCCCCCCTCTCATTCCCTCCTTCCTTTTCTCCCTCCCTCCCTCCTTATTTCTTTTCTCTCTCCTTCCCTCCCTCTTCCCTCCCTCTCTTCCTTTCCTCCTTTCCTTTCTCCCTCCCTCCCTCCTTTGCTGTTTCCTTCCCTCTTTCCCTTTCCCCTCTCTCCCTCCTTCTCTGCTCCCTCCCCACCTCTCTCCTTCCCTATCCCTCCAGCCCTCCTTCCTTCCTTCCCTCCTCCCCTTTCCTTTCCCCACCCTCTCTTCCTCCTTCCCTGCTCCCTTCCTTCCCTTTCTCTCCCTCCCTTGTCTCTCCCTCACTTCCTCCTTCCCTCTCCCTTTCTTTCTCCTTCTCCTTTCCTCCCTCACTTCCTCCCTCCTTCTGTTTGTCCCTCCCTCCCTACTTTCTTCTCTCCATTCTTCCCTGATTCTCTCCCTCCCTCCCTATCTTCTTTCCCCCCCTCTCCTTTCCTCCCTCCTTTCTCTCTTTCCTTCCCTCTCTTCCTCTCCTGCCCTCTCCTTTTGCCTTCCTCCCTCCCTCCTTCTCTGGTCCCTCCCCTCCCCTCCCTCTCTCCCCACCTCTCTCCTTCCCTGCTCCCTTCCCTCCTTTCACCTCCCACTTCCTCCTTCCCTCCCTCCTTCCTTCCCTGCTCCCTTCCCTCCCTCCTTTCTTCCTTCCCTCCCTCCCTCCCTCCCCCCGATTCTCTCTCCCCCTCCATTCCTTCCTCCCTGTTCCTCCCTCCCTCCTTCATCTTATCCCTCCTTATTTCCTTTCCTCCCCCCTCTCCATTCCTTCCCTTGCCCTCCTTCCTCTCTCTCCTTCCCTCCTTCCCTTCCTCCTCTCTTTCTCCTTCTTCAACTCCTTTCCTCCCTCCCTCCCTCCCTTTCTATTTCCTTTCCCCCTTCCTTCTTCCCTTTTTCCTTCCTTCCTTCCTTTCCTTTCACCTTCCTTCCCTCCCTCCCTCTCTCCCCACCTCTCTCCTTCCCTTTCTTCCCCCTCCCTCCTTCCTTCCTTCCTTCCTTCCCTCCTTACCCCAAAGCCCCCCCCTCCCCGTTCCTACCTGTTGGGCTTGGGGGGGTCGCAGGGGGGGTTCCGGATGAAATACTCGCTGGCGTAGCGGCTGCTCTTCGTGGGGGGCGGCTTTGGGGGGCGCTGGAGGGGGGGCTCCGGCTTCGGACGCTGCAGGCCCAGGTACCGGGGGAGCCTGTGGAGGAAGACCTGGGGGGAGGGGGAAGGCCAGAGTCCTCCCTTGAGGCTGACCAGCCACGCCCCCCCTGCCCCCCCTCCAGCCTTCCCAGTTGGAAACCCTTGAGACCCCTTCAAGAGGGCAAAAGAGACAGAAGGTTTCCCCCAAGGGAGACCCTAACAGGGGGATAAATGGGCCCCTGGCATCGGTCGGGAATGGGGTTGGACTAGATGACCTCCAAGGTCCCATTCCAACTCTTTTCTTCCGTCCTTCCTTCCTCTCTCTCTTTCTTTCCTCTTTCCTTCTTTTCTCTCTTCTTCCTTCCTTCTTTCCTTCCTTCCTTTCTTTCTTTTTTCTCTCTTTCTTTTCTTTCTTTTTCCTTCTTTCCTTCCTTCCTTTCTTTTTTCTCTCTTTTCCCCTTCCTTCCTTCCTCTTTCTTTTCTCTCTCTTTTCTCTTTCTTTCTTTTCTCTCCTTCTTTTCTCTCTCTCTACCCTTCCTTCTTTCTTTCTTTCTTTCTTCCTTCTTTCTTTCTTTCTTTTTCTCTTTCCTCTCTCTCTTTCCCCCTTCCTTCCTCTTTCTTTCTTTCTTTCTTTCTTTCTTTTTCTTTCTTTTTCTCTTTCCTCTCTCTTTCCCCCTTCCTTCCTTCCTGTTTCTTTCTTTCTTTCTTTCTTTCTTTCTTTCTTTCTTTCTTTCTTTTCTCTCTCTCTTTCCCCCTTCCCTCCTTCCTTCCTTCTTCCTTCCTTTCTTTTTCTTTCTTTCCTCTCTCTCTTTCCCCCTTCCTTCCTCTTTCTTTCTTTCTTTCTTTCTTTCTTTCTTTTTCCTCTCTCTCCCTTCCTTCCTTCCTTCCTTCCTCTTTCTTTCTTTCTTTCTTTCTTTCTTTCCTTCTTTCCTCTTTCTCTCTTTCCCCCTTCCTTCCTTCCTTCCTCTTTCTTTCTTTCTTTCTTTCTTTTTCCTCTCTCTCTTTCCCCCTTCCCTCCTTCCTTCTTTCTTTCTTTCTTTCTTTCTTTCTTTCTTTCTTTATTTATTTATTTTTCTTTCTTTCTTTCTTTCCTCTCTCTCTTTCCCCCTTCCTTCCTTCTTCTTTCTTTCTTTCTTTCTTTCTTTCTTTCCTCTCTCTCTCTTTCATCCTTCCTTCCTTCCTTCCTTCCTCTTTCTTTCTTTCTTTCTTTCCTTCCTCTCTCTCTCTTTCCCCCTCCCTTCCTTCCTTCCTTCCTTCCTTCCTTCCTTCCTCTTTCTTTCTTTCTTTCCTTCCTTCGATCCCCCCTTCTACCCACCCTCCCTCCCCCTTCTTTCTTTCTTTCTTTTCTCTCTCTTTCTTTCTTTCTTTCTTTCTCTTTCTTTCTTTCTTTCTTTCTTTCTTTTCTCTCTCTCTTTCCCCTTCCTTCCTTCCTTCCTTCCTTCCTTCCTTCTCTTTCTTTCTTTCTTTTCTCTCTTTCTTTTCTCTTTCTTTTCTCTTTCTTTCTTTTCTCTCTTTCTTTCTTTCTTTCTTTCTTTCTTTCTTTCTTTCTTTCTTTCTTTCTTTCCTTCCTCTCTCTCTCTTTCCCCCTCCCTTCCTTCCTTCCTTCCTTCTCTTTCTTTCTTTCCTTCCTTCGATCCCCCCTTCTACCCACCCTCCCTCCCCCTTCTTTCTTTCTTTCTTTTCTCTCTCTCTTTCCCCTTCCTTCCTTCCTTCCTTCCTTCCTTCTCTTTCTTTCTTTCTTTTCTCTCTTTCTTTTCTCTTTCTTTTCTCTTTCTTTCTTTTCTTTCTTTCTTTCTTTCTTTCTTTCTTTCTTTCTTCTGCTAGGAAACAGGGCTAGAGGAAAGGGGGATTTGTGGAGAAGGGGAGGAGGAGGAGGAGGAAGAGGAGGGGAAGGAGGAAGAGGACTGTGGGGTCCTTGGTGCTCTCTGATGTTGGTAGTTTTTTCTTCCAGGCGTTTTATGACCCAACTAGGAAACACCATCAGGGGCTCCAAGGGACGGGGAGGGGTTTGGAGAGGAGGTGTGGGGGGGGAGGAGGAGGAGGAGGAGGAGGAGGAGGAGGAGGAGAACCGTGGGGGGTGATCTCTGAGCTGGGCATTTTTAACAGATGAACCGAGTCAGAAGGGACCCTGGAGATCATCTAGTCCAGGGCTTCCCAAACTTGGCAACTTGAAGACTTGTGGACTTCAACTCCCAACCTCCTGCCTTGGGAGGCGAGGGACGCCCCCTCTAGCGCCTTGTGGACCATTGTCTCATCCAACCAAGCGACCTCATCCATCCTCAGTCATCCTTGTCCCACTGTTGAGGTTCCTCAGCTGAGTCGTGAAATACCTCCAGGTCAACCGCCCGGCTCGGACGGAGGGGGAGGGGGAGCTGAGGGCCTGAGGGGACCCCGCCCCACATTACCTGCCGGACCCAGAAGGGCATCTTGTAGGAGCTGGGCGAGCGGTGGTGGATGTTGAGGACCACCACGCTGAAGATGACGGAGAAGGTGACCAGCGTCATGGTGAACATCAGGTACTTGATGATGATGGGCACCGCCAAGGACGTCTCCGGCACCTTTTTGGCCAACAGCAGCAGGAAGACGGTGAGGGTGAGGAGCGCGAAGATGGAGAGGGTCATCTTCTCGCCTGGCGCCAGGAGAAAGAGGGCTCAGGCTGGGGGACGAGGACAAGCAGCTCCGCCTGGACCATCCACAACCGGAGGAGGTCCAGGCAGGGGTGAAATTCACAGGTTTTTAAACTACCGGCTCTGTGGGCGTGGCTTGGTGGGCGTGGCTTGGCGGGTGTGGCTTGGCTTGGTGGGCGTGGCAGGGGAAGGAGACTGGGAAATCCCCATTCCCTCCCGATCATCCGGGATGGGGTGTGGCCAGCCAGAGGTGGCATTTGCCGGTTTCTCCGAACTACTCAAGATTTCCCCCACCAGTTCTCCAGAATAGAATAGAGAATGGAATAGAATAGAATAGAATAGAATAGAGTAGAATAGAGAATGGAATAGAATGGAATAGAATAGAATAATAAAATATAGGAATAAGAATAGGAAGAGAAGATAGAGAATAGAATAGAATAGAGAATAGAATGTAGAATAGAATATAGAATAGAAGAATAGAATAGAATAGAGAATAGAATAGAATATCCTGTGGGGTGCTTAGACCTGGCCTGCGGGGCTGCCCTGGAAACAGCGAAGGACCAGCCCACGGTGCCTCTGCCAGCGACAACGGAGCTCCGTTTTCCCTGGCAGAAGGCTGCAGGAGGCCGTCACAACCTAAAACGGCAGAGCACTCACCCTGACACTAGTGACGTTGAGCTGGCTACCCCCATCCTGGCCGCGCCCCCTTCCCCCGAGGTCCAACACAACCCTGACGCGTCCCTCAAATGAAACTGAGTTTGACACCCCTGTCCTAGACCCACAACCGCCCCCTGCCCCCACCCTCCCACGTGATCTACCAGCGAAAGAACCCGAAGTCCCTCGCGGTCGTCTCACCAGCTTCCGGCGGGAGGTAAAAGACGAAGATGGCCAGGATGGTGATCAAGATGCAAGGGATGATGACGTTGATGAGGTAGAAGAGCGGTTTGCGGCGGATGATGAGGTAAAATGTGATGTCCTCGTAGAGCGGGTCCCCCGGACGCGTGTTCTTGCGGGACGGTTTGTGCTGGAACTCCCACTGCCCGTTGTCTGGGGAAAGAAAGAAGGAAGGACCTCTGACACCCTCTACCTCCCACCCCCCACGCTTGCATCTCCTCCACTCGGCCGTGAATCCCCCTTGTTGTTTGAGCAGACTGAGGAAGGTCCCAGAAAGACGGAGTTGGACAAAGCCGGAGAGTTCCAGAGAGGACCGGACGGTGTGCACGAAAGGGAGGAATTTTGTGGATAAATCCTGACTTCAGTTGACCTGGGATAGAAGGCCATAGTGAGGAAAGGGGGGGGCTCATTCCACGCATACCTTCGGCTAGAGTCGGATCTCAGATTATCGCAGCAGGCTGGTGAGGTGTGTACCTCATTGGTGAATGTGATTTATGACAACGATTGAGGGGAGGGAGGAAACGGGGGCAAAGTTCAGCCATGATTTAAATCTGACCATGAGGTCAGAACTGACCACAATGGGGTATTGCCAAAATGGTGTTCCTGATAAACGACTGGGTTTCTTTCGAAACTTGGCTCGAGGATCATGAATTCGGAAACCTGACAGCTGCCCGGCTTCAGGTCCTTAAGACAGAGTTCCCAAAACTTTCCAGGTTGTGGGGTTCAGAGCTGGGGTGGAGGGGGAGAAGAGGGGTCGATTTTGTGAGAGAGGCAAGTCCATGGGCGCGCCCGTGCGCATTCACGAGCGTCCGCAACATTTGCCGTGAGACTCTTGTCCGTGGAGCTATGAGCATCCGTGTTGATGCTCGCGTGAGTGGGGCCACATTGCAGGGTCACATACACCGGTCTCCCCCTCATGCGGCCCAATGGCAATTAGCCTGGTAGTGGGGCGCAGACCCCAGGCTGGAGACCCCTGACTTAAGAGACAATACGGACATTGATTTGAGTCTGGGAGATCTAAAAGGTCAAGATGGCAACCGCAACTGTCCAATCGAAGTCTGTCCTTTTTTTTAAAAACGGGCCTCGCAGAGCTGGAGAAACCTCCAGCTTCTCGGACAACAAAGATGACTAACAAGCAAATATTGTTGTGGGTAGCATCACACAAAGCAAAAAAATCACAAAACTCCATCTCACTTATTTTTGGCTATGTCGTGCGGGGGAATTTGCTGGAAAAAGCTTTTACAGTGGTACCTTGGTACTCAACCATTTTGAAATTCATCGAGTTTGGTTACTCGACACATTTTGATGCCAACATTTTGGTACTCGTCGTTTGTTTAGTACTCAACACAAAAGTTAGAACTTGTTGGTGTCAGAGGCCTTATTTGCGGCGTTATTCCTGACGGGGAAAATGTGTTTGTTACTCATCGTATTTGGCACGCGTCGTGCCTCCCGGCACCAATTAACGCTGAGTACCAACGTATCACCCGCTGTATGTTGGGAAGAGTGACCGGTAGAAGGAAACCACCCCATCAAAGAACACGGTAGCTGGACATCGTGAAAAGGGACACCAGCCAGAACATAGAACAACTCAAAAGAAGCAGTGCGCGATTGGAAGATGTGGAGAGACTCAGCACAGAGAATCGGCAAGTATTGGACACCACCGAACGGATAACCTCATTGTCATCATCGCCGACACGCATCCTTCAAGGGAGACATTATTTTAAAAATGAAAATGAAGCAACATTGCGCGAATTGGAAACAGAAGGCGGGGTTCCCATGAAATCATTCCTTGATTCATTGAACAAAGCTGGCGGGTGGGGTTCGCGCGGCATCGATTTTGACCACCTACTCGGGTTCGCGCGGCAAACGAGCAAACGTAGCCCCACGTTGGGCGACTTTTCCTCACCGATAAACGTGTTCTCGTATATCAGGATCTCCTTCACCTCCTGCCCTTTCTCGTCGACGGGGTGCAAGAGGGTGACCTCCGAGGCGTCGTACGTGTACGAGCGGAAGACCATCGTGCAGTTTTGCCAATCGAACGGGAAATAGGTCACCTGCAATTGCACAAAAACACCCGCGGGAGAATCGAGGGAGGATCCGCTGCCTTGGCACGGCCCGAAAACCGCGTCCTCCTTTATTAAGACTTATCGACTTAGGACCAAGATTGGGGGTGCAATTTCCATTGCTAAGCGAGGAGATCGTTAAGAGCCGTGGCGGCGTAGTGGTTAGAATGCAACACAGGCAAGTCCTCGACTTACAACCATCCATTTAGTGACCGAAGTTGCAACGGCGCTGAGAAAAGTGACTTATTACCATTTTTCACCCTTATGACCGTTACAGCGTGAATAAAATCCAGACATTTGGCAACGGACCTATGTTTATGACAGTGGCGTGATCCCCTTTTGCGGCCGTCTGGCAAGCAATGGGGAAGGTGGGTTCACTTAACAACCCGTGTGTCTAATTTAACAACAGCAGCGATCCACTTAACGACGGTGGCAAGGAAGGTGATTCAATGGGGCAAAACTCACTTTAGGTCTGTCTCGCTTAGCAACGGAAACTTTGGGCTCAACGGCGGTGGCAAACAGGCGGACCTCCAAAGCCCATCGTGCGGAGGGAGCCAAGGGCTGGGAGGGGAGTCAAACCTGGATGCTGCAGCTGCTCCGATAGAGGCCGGGGGGCTGCCACTGGACCCTCCCGTTGTGGTGCACGAGGACGTCCACGCTGAGGGCAATGTCGAAGACCCCATCGTTGCTGCGCGGGGGGAAAAAGACGAGAGAGACGCCGTTGGTGGCGGACGAGAAACGGGAAACCGGCTCGGCCTTTGACGGGAAAAGGAGACGCTCAGATCTCTTGGCCAGTGGGTGGCAGCCGGTTTAAGGCTGAAGTTTAACGCCTCCTCCCTCCCTCTCTTATTTCTTTTTTCTATCTTTCCTTTTCTCATCTTCCTTCCTTCCTTCCTTTTCTCAACTCCTTCCTTCTTCCCTCCCTCCCTTTATTTCTTTTTTCTATCCTCCCTTTTCTCATCTTCCTTCCTTCTTCCCTCCCTCCCTTTATTTCTTTTTTCTATTCTTCCTTTTCTCGTCTTCCTTCCTTCTTCCCTCCCTCCCTTTATTTCTTTTTTCTATCCTCCCTTTTCTCATCTTCCTTCCTTCTTCCCTCCCTCCATTTATTTTTTCTATCCTTCCTTTTCTCATCTTCCTTCCTTCTTCCCTCCCTCCATTTATTTTTTCTATCCTTCCTTTTCTCATCTTCCTTCCTTCCTTTTCTCATCTCCTCCTTTCTTCCCTCCCTTCCTTTATTTCTTTTTTCTATCCTTCCTTTTCTCATGTTCCTTCCTTTCTTTTCTAATCTTCCTTCCTTTCTTCTTCACTCCCTTTCTTATTTCTTTTTTCTATGCTTCCTTTTCTCATCTTCCTTCCTTCCTTCTTCACTCCCTTTCTTCTTTTTTCTCTCCTTCCTTTTCACATCTTCCTTTTTCCTTTCTTTTCTCCACCTTCCTTCTTTCCTCCCTCCCTCCCTTTCTTATCTTTTTTCAATCCTTCCTTTTCCCATGTTCCTTCCTTTCTTCCTTCCTTCCTTCTTTTCTCATCTCCTTCCTTCCCTCTCTCTATTTCTTTTCTCTCTCCTTCCTTTCATCTTCTTCCTTCTTTCCTCCCTCCATCCCTCCTTCCCTTCCTTTCTCATTTCTTTTTTCTATCCTTCCTTTTCTCATCTCCTTCCTTCTTCCCTCCTTCCCTCCTTCTTTCTTCTTTCTTTTTTCCATCCTTCCTTTTCTCATCTTCCTTCCTCCTTCCCTCCATTGGACTAGATGACCTCCAAGGTCCCTTCCAACTCTATTCTGACTGTGGGGCCAAAGAAGAGGGGGGGGGGGTCCAGCTATTTTCCAAAGCCCCCCAAGGCAATGGATGGAAACTAATCAAGCAACCTGGAATTAAGGAGAAATTTCCTGGCAGTGAGGAGAATTAACCAGGGGAACGACTTGCCACCAGAAGTTGTAAACGGTCCAACACTGGACGTTTTTAAGGACAACCGTTTGTCTGGAATGGTCCAGGGTCTCCTGCTTGAGCCGGGGGGTGGACTAGATGACCTCCACGGTCCCTGCCGGCCCTATTCTGATGGATTGGGAGCCTCCTGTCTGCTCCAACACCCCATCCCACCCCGACAGCTATTGAGAAGGCCAACGTCGAGATCCTAGTCCTCATGAAAGCTCACTTGTTCATCAGCACGATGTCCGGGAGCCACACTTCATGTGCACCGAATCGGATGGACGTGATTCCCTCGAATTCGGCCGGATTCCAGGTGAGCCGATAGTCGATCCACTCCTGGGAAGGGAAGGGAAGTCGGGCGAGGAAGAGGATGGAAGAGTCAAGCAGGGGAAAAGAGAGAAAAAATGATAAACCAGCCAGCAACTTCATGAATTATAAATTAAATAAGCGGTAGGAAGTCCTCGACTTACAACACGCTGTTTAGTGACCGTTCAAAGTTACAACAGCACTGCCCAAAGGGGCTTATGACCATGTTTCACCCTTACGACCGTCACCGCATCCCCATGGTCACATGATCAAACTTCAGGGGCCTGGCAACTGGCATGTACTTATGACAGTTTCAGCGTCCCAGGGCCTGTCGTGTGATAATCCCTTTTGCCGACCTTCAAAGTCCACGAGGAAACCAGTTTCGCTTAACGACCGTGTGACCGACTTAATAATGGCAACGGTTCCCTTCCCAATGGTTCACAAGAAAGGTCGTAAAATAGGGCCAAGCTCACTTAAGGACCGTCTCACTTAGCAACAGGAATGTTGGTGTCAGGTTTCCGAAAGATGCCCTAATTGATTCATGAGTCTCGGGCCAAATTTCAAAACAAAACTAGTCGTTTTTTATTATTAGCACCATTTGGCAAGACCTGTTTGCAGTCAGATCTCAGCTTCGTTTGAATTATGGCTGAACTTCACCCCTCCCCTCAGTCTGTGTTGTAAATCACATTCCCCCAACGAGGTGCATCCCTCCCAAGCCTGCTGCGGTAATCTGAGATCGACTCTAGCCGAAAGTACGCGTGGAATGCGCTCCCCCTCCTTCCCTCACCATGGCAACTTTAGGACTTGACAGTTGGGCTCCATGGTGGTCGTAAGTCAAGGACTGCCTGTCTACGGCGCAGCGTCAGACTTCAGAAGAGAGGTACTGGGTAGACATTGGGGACCGACTTTTCTTTGCGAGTTCAAATTTCTCTGGATGGATTCAGTATTTGGCAACCCAGATGGAGCCATGTCAATGCGCTCAGCTGCCTGGAAGCTCTGACTTCATGGCTGTTATAGGCAACATCCCTCTTACTAGGGGCCTAATCACCCCCCCCTACAATCTCTACACACGTGTCCTCGAACCCCCCCCCTCTCTCTCTTCCTCCCCCCTTCCTGAAATAGCTGCTCTCTCTTCTACTCCAGCTTCGAATTTCTCCGTCAGTTGTTCGCGAGAAACAAACGAGAAAGTTCAAGAATACCATCCCCGCTTTTCTACCGCTTAGGCCGAAGGGTCCACGCAGGGCAAAAAAGTCAAGATGGCAGCCTGTGGTTTTTAAAAAAAAAAAAACACTCACCTGGTACATGTAGACCTTAGTGGTCAGCTCCTCATCCTTTTCATTCTGAAAAGAAAACACGGGCATCCATGTGGTTTCCGGAGCCTACGTATCGCTGGGGCTTTCGACACTCTGAAAAGGGGGGACAGGGACACCCACCCAGGAAGAGCCAGTGACTGAGGGAGGGGCTGGCCCCCGTATGGTGGATGGGCTCATGCCAACGTTGGACCTTTGAAATAGGCATGGTTTAATTCTGCCCAGTTGCGTTCAACTGACGTTTAGATTGAGACGACTCGAAAAACGAGGCAAAAGTGGTTTCTTAGCAAAAAAGGTGGTCAGGGTCAGGCCAGGATTCGGCACAAACCACCATGGCTAAGTGGCCAGACCTGCCCCGGCTCAGACCTCTGAGGAGAACCCTTTCGCATCGTTTCGTCCGAGGTCAAGAGTATCGCGGTGGGGCAGAAACCAGCACTGAGAATCACCCGCCCAAATCCCCAATTTCCACTTTTTGGGCTCCTATGGCTCGCCCCACCCACCCATCCCCGTGGACCAATCAGATCCAGAGGAGATGTTTCCGTAAGAGTCAAACTGGGCCTGGGAGGCGACTCCCTTCCTTCTCCCAGCTGGGTGACCTTGAGGCAGCTTCTTCGGGAATCGAGGCGGCTACTTTCGTATCCCTCCCCCACCCACAAGCCTTCCCCTCCCCCCTCCCTCCCTCCCTCCCTCCCTCCCTCCCCAGGGTTCAGGGCAGATGGAGGCCACATGAGAGCAAAGCACACGCAACTGACATAAGTGGCCGGGAGGTTTGATTTGATTTGATTTGATTTGATTTGATTTGATTTGATTTGATTTGATTTGATTTGATTTGATTTGATTGCCTTGCCTTTCCCTTCTCTTCGTCCTCCATTCCTTTCTTTTTTCCTTTCCCTACCCTAGAACTCCCCGTCTCCTGGTGATTGGCCCAAAGTCACCCAGCTGTCTTTCATGCCTAAGGCGGGACTAGAACTCCCCGTCTCCTGGTGATTGGCCCAAAGTCACCCAGCTGTCTTTCATGCCTAAGGCAGGACTAGAACTCCCCATCTCCTGGTGATTGGCCCAAAGTCACCCAGCTGTCTTTCATGCCTAAGGCGGGACTAGAACTCCCCGTCTCCTGGTGATTGGCCCAAAGTCACCCAGCTGTCTTTCATGCCTAAGGCAGGACTAGAACTCCCCATCTCCTGGTGATTGGCCCAAAGTCACCCAGCTGGCTTTCATGCCTAAGGCGGGACTAGAACTCCCCGTCTCCTGGTGATTGGCCCAAAGTCACCCAGCTGTCTTTCATGCCTAAGGCAGGACTAGAACTCCCCATCTCCTGGTGATTGGCCCAAAGTCACCCAGCTGGCTTTCATGCCTAAGGCGGGACTAGAACTCCCCGTCTCCTGGTGATTGGCCCAAAGTCACCCAGCTGTCTTTCATGCCAAAGGTGGGACTAGAACTCCCAGTCTCCTGGTGATTGGCCCAAAGACACCCAGCCAGCTTTCATGCCTAAAGTAGGGCTAGAACTCCCCGTCTCCTGGTGATTGGCCCAAAGTCACCCAGCCGGCTTTCATGCCTAAGGTGGGACTAGAACTCCCAGTCTCCTGGTGATTGGCCCAAAGTCACCCAGCTGTCTTTCATGCCTAAGGTGGGACTAGAAGTCCCAGTCTCCTGGTGATTGGCCCAAAGTCACCCAGCTGTCTTTCATGCCTAAGGTGGGACTAGAACTCCCAGTCTCCTGGTGATTGGCCCAAAGTCACCCAGCTGGCTTTCCTGCCTAAGGCGGGACTAGAACTCCCAGTCTCCTTGTAATTGGCCCAAAGTCACCCAGCTGTCTTTCATGCCTAAGGTGAGACTAGAAGTCCCAGTCTCCTGGTGATTGGCCCAAAGTCACCCAGCCGGCTTTCATGCCTAAGGTGAGACTAGAAGTCCCAGTCTCCTGGTGATTGGCCCAAAGTCACCCAGCTGTCTTTCATGCCTAAGGCGGGACTAGAACTCCCCGTCTCCTGGTGATTGGCCCAAAGTCACCCAGCTGTCTTTCATGCCTAAAGTGGGACTAGAACTCCCAGTCTCCTGGTGATTGGCCCAAAGTCACCCAGCTGTCTTTCATGCCTAAGGCGGGACTAGAACTCCCCGTCTCCTGGTGATTGGCCCAAAGTCACCCAGCTGTCTTTCATGCCTAAAGTGGGACTAGAACTCCCAGTCTCCTGGTGATTGGCCCAAAGTCACCTTCCTTCTTGGAAGTAGGTCACAGCCCCATTCCCTATTCCCCTGCCGTGTCCCATCCCCAGAGACCAGGGGCCTTCTTGCTGTCCCTCCGGTGCCCCAATTCCCACCAGGCGCCAGGAGGCACCAGCGCCTGGCGGGACCAGCAGTGCACAATGAGCTATTAATAGTTGCTTTCTCAGCTGTTGTGGCTTCCACCGGCCACTTGCACACCCGGCCCTTGCAGATTGGGGGGGGGGGGCCTCGGCCCCTGACTCACACCACAAAGGAGGCTGTCTGGGCCCAAGAGACACCCCCCTCCCTCAATGAGGAGGATAACCGGCAGCACTCCACACCCCATCCTCCCCAGCTGCTCCCCATCGGACTTATGGGGTGGGAGCCAGGGGGTTCCCCCAGAGGCAGCCGAATCCCAGAGTCATGGTATAGGTAGGGTCTCCTGCTTTGGGAAAGGGGGATGGACTAGAAGACCTCCAAGGTCCCTTCCAACTCTCACCATTCTGTATGTTGCATTCCCCAGCCAAAGGAGAAGGGGTAAAAACTGGGGCTTCCCTCCTTCCCTCCCTCCCTCCCTCCCAGGATGTCAGTCCTGTGTCGCCCCCACCCCGTCCCGCTTAGCGACCCCGACTTACTAAGCTGATTAGCTGCGAGAGGGACATCCCCACTCGCACCGGGACCTTTTGCCCGAGTCGGCGGATGGGAAGGACCGTGGCGCAGTAACCCGTGCAGAGGCGGTCTCTCAGGCGACCCTCGACTTCGGACGACCACTCGGCTGGAGGGGGGGAGAGGGGAGAGGTGGGGGGGGGGAAAGGAGTGGGGGAGGGGGCTGCTACGCCAAGCCTTGCAAGCGCCCTGCAGACGGACGACCCCTCCACCCCGCCCCGCCTCGGACGGAGTAGGGGAAAGTCGGGTTTAAGTAAGTGGGTGGGGGTCCCCCACCCAGACCCCTTCCAAGCCCTACCTGAGACGGACAGCATCCAGAGCAGCCACCCCCCCAAGACCCCCCCAAGCGGGCATGGCCGCCCCGCGCCGGTAGAACCCGCTTTCCCGGCCCGCGACCCCGCAAATGCTGGGGAAGGGTCGGATCGAGTTCCCGGGAGAGGAGAGGTGGGGGGGGGGGGTAGAGGAAGAGAGGAGGTGGGGAGGGGGCTGCTACGCCTTGCCTTGCAAGCGCCCTGCAGGCGGACGCCCCCTCCAGCCCGCCCCGCCTCGCACAGCGTAGTAGGGGGAAGTCGGGTTTGAGTAAAGGGGTGGGGGTCCCCCTCCCAGAATCTCCCCCCCCCCCGAGACCCCCTCCAAGCCCTACCTGAGACTGACAGCATCCAGAGCAGCAGCCCCCCCAAGACCCCCCAAGCGGGCATGGCGGCCCCTCGCCGTCCTGGGCGCCGGTAGAACCCGCTTTCCCGGCCCGCGACCCCCCCCAAATGCTGGGGAAGGGTCGGATCGAGTTCCCGGGAAAGGAGAGGAGAGAGTGGGGGGATTACCCAGCTGCTGAAGGCATTTCCGCCCGGCCAGCTGTCTCCCGGGAAGGGCAGCCAAAGACGGACCGAGGCTCTCCGGTTGCAAGCTCCGTGGTGGGGAGGAGGGGGGCGAGGAGGGGGCAGGGGGCGTCCGGGGGCAGAGAGACCCTCCCTCTGCTGGGCTCAAGAGAACTCGGGAAGAAATGCTGCCCTCCCCTCCCCCAGGGGACTGGCTGAGACCCACCGGAGGGTCCCCACCGCCCGACAATTGGCCCCCCCCACCCCCAGCTAAACCCTACATAGGATAGGAGAGGATAGGATAGGATGAGAAATACGTAGTAGAATAGAATAGAATAAGGAATAAGAATAGAATAAAATAAAATAAAATTCAGAATTAGAATATGAATTAGGATAAGATAGGATAGGATAGGACAGGAATAGAATAGAATTCAGAATTAAAATTAAAATTAGAATTAGAATTAGGAATAGAAGAGAAGAGAAGAGAATAGAAGAGAAGAGGAGATAGGATAGGACAGGGCAGGATGGGATATAGAACAGAACAGAATAGAAATAGTAGAATGGAATAGAGAATTAGAATGAAGAATAGAATAGAAATAGGAATAGAATAGAATAGAAATAAGAATATAATAAAATAGAATTCAGAATTAGAAATAGAATAGAATAGGATAGGACAGGATAGGATATAGAACAGAACAAAATAGAAATGGAATAGAATGGAATAGAATTCAGAATTAGAATTGCATTAGAAATAGAATACAATAGAATAGAATAGAGAGAAGATAGGATAGGATATAGAACAGAACGAAATAGAAATAGAATAGAGAATTAGAATAAAGAATAGAATAGAAATAGAATAGAATAGAGAATTAGCATAAAGAATAGAAATAGAATAGCATAGAGAATAGAAAATATGGAATGGAATGGAATAGAGAATTAGAATAAAGAATAAAATAGAAATAGAATAGAATAGAGAATTGGCATAAAGAATAGAAATAGAATAGCATAGAGAATAGAAAATATGGAATGGAATAGAATAGAATAATAGTATAGTATAGAATGGGAAATAGAATAGAATAGGAAAAAAATAGAATTCAGAATTAGAATTAGAATATGAATTAGAAAAGGATAGGGTAGATGGAAGGGACCTTGGAGGCCATCCAGCCCAACCCGCCCTCCCCCCCTCAAGCAGGAACCCTTACACCCTTCCGACCCAAGGGTTGCCTAATCTCTTGTTACAAACCTCTACCACTTCTGGTGGCCAGTCGTTCCGCTGGTTAATCGTCAGGAAATCTCCGGTGGGCAGTGCCCATGGTTGCTGGTTTTTTATTTCCTTGATTTGGGGGGAACCCCGCAAACCCCCCGCGCCCCAAAAGACCAGAATTGCGAAAGAATTGTACAAAGTATCCTTTATTTTAGGGTGCCGAAGGGGAGGGGGGGTGGATGGGATCAAGGGGGCGGGCGGGCCCGATCCTTCGCCCCGGGGATTGGGGGGCGAGGGCTGGGCGCAAGCCGATTTCTCATGCAGGGCGCCGAGGAGGGTTTCCCCCGCAATTATTGCGACTATGATGAAGTTTCTTATTAATTATTATTATTATTATTATTGCTTTTCAGTGGGGGTGGAGGGGGAGGGGACAAGGCAAGGGAGGGGGAGAGGCGGGCCCGGGGGCGGGCCCAAGGGGCCCAAGCCCCGCCTCCCCGGCATCGCTTGGCATCCGACCTCGCTCCTTGCCCGCGCGCCCCGCGCAAATTGCGCGTTTGGCAAGGATGGGGAGAGTTTCCCCTCCACCTGAATTGCGCCTGATTTGCGCCCGTTCCGGGGGCGCAGCGGCATCCAAAGCCTCCCCCCCTCCCCACCGGCTTCTCCAAGAATCGGGGTGGGCGGGGGTCCTTTCTATAGGATGTGGTACCCCACCTCTTAAAGAAAGGGATTGAAATATTAAGAATTGTGTTGTAAAGGGTAGACAGGGGGTCTCCAACGTTCGGCCCCTTTAAGACCCGTGGACTTCAACTCCCAGAATCCCCCACTAGAGGATTCTGGGAGTTGAAGTCCACGGGTCTTAAAGGGGGCTGAACGTTGGAGACACCCCCCCCCCCTGTCTATTCTTTACAACACGACAATTCCTAATATTAGGGCTTTAAATCACTTTAAATCCATTCAAATCATCCCTTGGAGTGGATCTGTGCCTCTGCTTTGGGGGGGGGGGATCCGTCCCTCCAATGGATCCCCCCTCCCCCAGACTGGGCCCTCTCCGAATTCTCCCCCCCCCCCCCCCCACGGAGAAGAGCAGGATAGAATAACCCAGTTGGAAAAAGGGCCCTTGGGAGGTCTTCTAGTCCAACGCCCAGAAACTCCCTATATATAGATAGCCGTGTTTCTCAACCTTGGCCCCTTTAAGACCTGTGGACTTCAACTCCCAGAATTCCCTAGTAGGGGATTCTGGGAGTTGAAGTCCACCGGACTTCAAGCCGCTAAGGTTGAGAAATACTGATATATAGGCGCTTTTTTTTTTTGCCCTGGCCTGAAGACACCCCACCTTCCCCCCCCCAAAAAATCTTTAAAATGAGCCAATTGGGGTTCAGTGGTGAATTTGGGGTGCCCACCCACCCACCCCCACCTAAGGGGTTGGGGAACGCAGCCTCTGTTTTTTGAAATGTGGTTTTGGCTCAGGTGGGTTTTTTGACTTCTGAAAGGTGTTTTAAGGCGAGGGGTGGGTGGGGGGTTCCCTCTCGGTTGGACTACAAGGCCTATCCTCCCCAGCCAGGCCACAGATGGGTTCGGTTGCATTAGATGTCTTGCATATATATATATATATATAGGTCTTTGGTTGTTCGGGTTTTCTCCCGCGTAGAATTGGAAGTATCTTCACGACGTTTTGATGAAGTCTCATTCATCATCTTCAGGCCGGTGCTTCCGGCTTGGTGCTTCCAGGAGCATCCTGGAAGCACCAAGCCGGAAGCACCAGCTTGAAGATGATGAATGAGACTTCATGAATGAGACTTCCAGGAGCATCCTGGAAGCACCAAGCCGGAAGCACCAGCCTGAAGATGATGAATGAGACTTCATCGAAACGTCGTGAAGATACTTCCAATTCTACGCGGGAGAAAACCCGAACAACCAAAGACCTACATACAAACACCCGCGAAAACCTCAGAAAACATATATATATATATATACATTTTTAATCCTGAAGTTCTTGCTTTCAGCCAGGTGAGGTAGTTTTGGGTCTGGGGAACGTGGTTGACCACTTTGGATGTCTCCGAGGTCCAGTGGTCATCTAACAGGGATGATGTCGTCCTAGCTGGGTGGCGGAACGTCTGTCGCCCAGCCACCAAGGACCCCACGGTCCTCCTCCTCCTCCTCCTCCTCCTCCTCTCATAAACGCTTCTAGCACTGACGATGTTCCCTAGTTGGGTCACAAAACGTCTGCAAAATAACCACCCAGTTCAGAGAGCATCAAGGACCCCCACAGTATTCCTCCTCCTCCTCCTTCTCTTCCTCCTCCTTCCTCTCCTCCTCCTCATCTCTGCGAACCCCCATCTCTTCTAGCACTGATGAGGTTCCCTAGTTGGGTCATGAGACGTCTGCAAGGAAACCACCCAGCTCAGAGACCCCCCCAAGGACCCCTTAGTCTTCCTCCTCCTCCCTCCTCCTTCTTCTCCTTTCCACAAACCCAACACTCCTCTAGCACTGATGATGTTCCCTAGGTGGGTCATGAGACGTCTGCAAGGAAACCACCCAGCTCAGAGACCCCCCCAAGGACCCCCACAGTAGTCCTCCCTCCCTCCCCCACTGCAAACTACCCTCCCTTCTGTCACTGGTTCCCTAGCTGGGTCACACAACGGCAGCCACACTCAACGCCCGCCTCTCTTAGCGACGGAAACCTGCAGCTCCGCGGTGGCTGTTAAGTGGAGGACCCCCTGCACTTTGGATCCTTTTTGAAAGGACCGGTCCGGATCTCGCACCCCACCCCACCCCCGGGAAGGTCGAGGGGGGTCGAGACGAAATGAGTAGGTGGGCAACCTTCAGCTTAATGGGGGGGGGGGGGGAGGAGCGAATTCCTCTCCTTCACGTGGCGGGGGTGGAGGAGGCAGCTCGGTGGGAGGGCCGGGGAGGATGGGTTGTGTAGTGGGGGAGTTTGCTTCGGAGATCTGGGGAGGGGGCGAGGGGGGGGTCGTGTCCGATCTCAGGAGATCACCCAAGGCAAGAGGTCAGAAAGCCCCCCCTTCCAGACAGAGCCGCGCTCCCCACCCCTCAGCCGCCCCCTCCCCACCGGCTCGAGGGACCCCCCGCCACGCAAGCAGCTGTCCTCCCCCCCCTCCCCAAATCTCCCACCCGCCCCCTCCCACATTTCTTGCCTGCCAAAGAAAGGAAGAAGTGACTTCAGGCTCCGGAGAGGTGGACAGATCGGAGGGGGGGGCAGGGGGGGGAGAGGCAGGTCAAGACCCTTAAAAGAGAGACCCTTCTCCTCCCCTCTCCCCACGCCCCCCCCCCCACCTTCAAAGCCCGCGAGTCCCCGCAGCGCAGCCGCCGGGACGAGAGTGCTGCCACTCAGTGGCCAAAATAAGGTACTGCACTTTCTCCCCGGGGGGTCTCGCATCAAGGACGGAGATGCGGCCGCGGAGAGGCGTTGCTGCTGCCACCCCAATTTGGGGAGGGGGAGGTGGGGGGGGCAGGTGAAAAAGGAGACTTCGGGCCCCCCAATATTGGCTGCCACGGGGGGTCCAATCCCCCATCCCCTCTCTCATTGGGGTCCAACCCCCCCATCCTCTCTCTCCTCCCCTCTCCCACCCACCCAAAAGAGAGTCACCCTTCTGCTTCTTTTTTGATTCCGAGGTCCATTTTGATTGGATTTCTTCGGCGGGAGGAAGGGGGAAAAAAGACCCCCCCCAAAGAACAGCAGGTGGAGACCGGAGCGGAGGGTGGAGGGCAAAAAGGTGACCTCCCGTCCCGGTGATGGAGGGTCCCTGTGGGTGGGAACAGGACCCCCAACTCCCTGAGCTGATGTGGGGGGGGGGACAACCACCCCAACCCTAACCCCCTCCCTTGCTTTTCGCCCGAGGTCCGACGCTGTGAAACTGGAGATACAGTTGGCCGTGGCTGGAGAGAAGAGGAGGAGGAGGTCGCCAATTGGGTGGGTGGGCTTTTAAAAAAACAAAAAACAAGGGCGGGAAAAAAACCACCAAAGAAAAAAGAAAATGCTCCTGGCGTGGTCGCCAGAAAGTGTCCGCTTTGCCCCGGCATTTCAAAGAAAAAAATTGATATAGGTGTATCTATCGATCTGGATATGTATTTTTCCTTCTCTCGGCTTCTGGAGACTCTGTTTTTCGGAAGTTGCGAGCCCCCCCCGAGGGAGGGAAGCACCATAAATCCCCCCCTCGTTTTTGCTTGGAAGACTAGGATGGTCTCTGCCTGCGCCTGCCAGGCGCCAGGAATTCCAGCAGCTGGAGAAAGAGCCGGCGTGGGCCTGTCGGAGCCGGGGTCAAGGAAGGGGGGGGTTAGCCCCTTGTAGGCAGGACCAGGGGGGGTCTCTCCCAGAGAACCGGGCCCCGTCTTGGCCCCATCGCTTGGAGCAGGAGACCCTGGCGGTGTTCGTCCGTCTGCGCCTGGGGGCGGGCGACGCCTCTCTTCGCCCCCAAAAGGGGGGGGGGGAAACGCCCCCCTCCACTGCCTGGTCAGCAGATCTCCTGAGTGGAAGTCAGGAAGGCCGGGGTGGGGGTGGTGGTGATCGGGTGGAGTGGGGGGGGCCACCCTGAGAACCGAGTGGAAGACGATGGGTGAAGGTGTCTTTCGGAGGCGGTGGCGGTCGAGGAGGGGGTTGGCAGAGGGGGGCAGGATGGAGGGTTTGGGGGTGGGGGAGGAGAGGCAGCCCCCTCCCCCACCCGATCCTCAGGACTACGTGGCTGTGGGGTCCTTCCGGGGGGGCCCGTCGCCCCCCTCCTCGGCTTTCTTGCCCAGGGCCTGCTCGAAGAGGTTGTGCAGGGAAGGCTCTCGATAAAGGGCCACTGTGGAGAGAGAGGAGAGAAAGAAGGGAAGGAATAAAGGAAGGGAAGGGAAGAAGGAAGGAAGGAAGGAAGGAAGGAAGGAAGGAAGGAAGGAAGGGAAGGGAAGGGAAGAAGGAAGGAAGGAAGGAAGGAAGGAAGGAAGGAAGTTGGATGTAAAGAGGCATGGAGGAAGGTGATGAGGAAGGAAGGACAAGGAAAGGAAAGAAAGAGGAAGGAAAGAAAGAAGGAAGGAAGGAAGGATGGATGTAAAGAGGCAAGGAGGAAAGGGATGAAGGAGAAAGAAAGAAAGAAAGAAAGAAAGAAAGAGAAAGAAAGAAAGAAAGAAAGAAAGAAAGAGAAAGGAAGGAAGGATGGATGTAAAGAGGCAAGGAGGAAAGGGATGAAGGAGAAAGAAAGAAAGAAAGAAAGAAAGAGAAAGGAAGGAAGGAAGGAAGGAAGGAAAGAAAGAGGCAGGGTGGGAGGGGATGAGGAAGGAAGGAGAAAGAAAGAAAGAAAGAGAAAGAAAGGAAGGAAGGAAAGAAAGAAAGAGGCAGGGCAGGAGGGGATAAGGAAGGAAGGAGAAAGAAAGAAAGAAAGAAAGAGAAAGAAAGAAAGGAAGGAAAGAAAGAAAGAAAGAGGCAGGGTGGGAGGGGATGAGGAAGGAAGGAGAAAGAAAGAAAGAGAGAGAGAAAGGAAGGAAGGAAGGAAGGAAGGAAGGAAGGAAGGAAAGAAAGGCAGGGCAGGAGGGGATAAGGAAGGAAGGAGAAAGAAAGAAAAAGAAAGAAAGAAGGAAGGAAGGAAACAAGTGAGCAAGGATGGATGTAAACAGGCAGGAAGGAAGGGGATAAGGAAGGAGAAAGAAAGAAAGAAAGAAAGAGAAAGGAAGGAAGGAAGGAAGGAAGGAAGGAAAGAAAGAAAGGCAGGGTGGGAGGGGATGAGGAAGGAAGGAGAAAGAAAGAAAGAAATAGAAGGAAGGAAAGCAGGGAAGGAGTGCGGGAGGGAAGAAGGAAGGAAGGACGTTAAACTGAAACTCCAGGCCACTCCTAGCAGCTCTTCAAGACAAGCTGACTTGCTTTCCTTTCGTCACACTTGCCCGCAGCCCCCCTCCTGCCCCCTTGACCCCTGCCCCCTGCCCCTCTCCCCCCCACCTACCCGCTGGAGGCCTTGGGAGGCCTTGCCCAGCTGCCCCAGGCCCCTGGCCTCCTTACCTTCCAGCAGTTTGGGCAGGAAGTGGGCGGAGGCCTTGGTCTTCTTGACTCGGTTTCCCTTCATCACTTGCCCTTCGCGGTTGATGCCCAGGTACCAGGAGCGCCCGGATTCCCGCTGCCGGTAGAGGGTGGAGGAGTAGGTGACGTAGTAGTTCTCAAAGACGCATTCCTTGAAACGGCACTCGGCGGTGAAGTGAGCCTGGGGGCGGAGGGGGCGGGAGCGGGAAGGTTATGCCCCTGCAGGAAGAGAAAGACCCCCTCCCTCGACCACCCCTCCCCTTCATAAAGTGCCCACCCGCTGCCCCAGTGGCCACCCCATCGGGAGACGGGATCGGACGGAGAATTAGCGTCGACTTCTTAAGTTGGAGACGGAGGAACGACGACGACGGGCGGACTTCAACTCCCAGAATCCCCCAGGGCTCGGGAATTCTGGGAGTTGACGTCCGCCCGTCGTAAAAGGGGGCACCCTTCCCCACCCCTCTGATAAGAAAAGAGAGGAGGAGAATAAAGGCCTGGCTTCCTTTGGAGTGACTTGGAGCCTGGTTTTACAGGCAGAAAACAATGAAGTTGTTGAACCTTTGAACTCTACGTTAGTAGATCTGGTTCTTTGTGCGTCAATTGAGCGTGGGGAAAAATACGGACAGAGGCAGAATACAGGGTTTGAACCCTCCTTTTTTGGTGGGGTTTCCTTCTGAAACCCCTCTGACTGGCTTGCCATTTTTTAAAAAAAACACTCATTGATTTACAGCTAGTCCTTGACTCGTTTAGCGACCGTTCAAAGTTACAATGGGCATGGAAAAAAGCGACGTCGGGCCGTGTTTCACACTTACAACCATTGCAGCATTCCCCAGCGTTCATGTGATCAAAATCCAGACACTCGGCAACCGACTCATCTCTACGGCGGTCACAGCGTCCTGGAGGGTCGCACGCTCCCCTTTTGTGACCGTCCGATCGGCCAAATCCGGAGTCCCTTAACAGCCGTGGGAGGGACTTAACAGCTGCCGGGATTCCCTTACCAACGGCGGCGAGAAAGGCGGTAAAACGGGGACCACAATTCAACTGCACAAATGTCTTGCTTAGCGACGTAAGCGAAGGGCTCCGTTTTGGTGGCAATTTCGAGGATTGCCAGTATTAAACGGATACGCAGCTGGTCTCACAAACAAGCCGCCCTCATTTTGGGTTCGAGGCCCACCCTAAACAACACCTGCAAAATAACGCAACCATTTTTATTTTTTATTTTTTATTTTTTAAATTTAATCTTAAACGTTTCTTCCTAACGAGCGAAGGGATTGGGGGAGGGGGTAGAATTTCTTTTTTATTCTTTTATTTATTTTTTTTACAAAGGGATTAAAGGCAAAACCCATGTTCCTACGCGGCTAATCCCTCTGCAAATTCCTCCATTTCGCTCAGTCTTAAAACAAGATTTTCCCCGTCGCGGCCTCCGCCTCGCCCCGGATTTAGGCCAAGCGGGTGGATGGGTGGGTGGGGGCGTCATATCAGGGACCGGCCACCAGGTGGCGATGCTCGCCTCGGCCTAACCTAGCCTTCTGATGAAGAATTCGCCCCGATAATCCAGCTGGATTTATTTTATATTTTGTTATTTTTTTGTATTTTGTTTGTTTTTTTGGCCTACCCAGAATGGAGGGATGGAAGGGAGCCAAAGAGCCATAACATTAATCAGAGCAAAATGTCCCAGCACAAAAACATCCCCCTTCTCTGCTGCTTTTCGGGGTGGGGGTGGGTGAATGCATGAACATTCCCCCCTCCCCTTCCCGGCCAAATTTCTCCCAAACTCTTTCAATTGTCATTAAACGCTCCTGGATACCTGGGTTGGAACAACAGGAGGGGGTATGAGAAGGACAAGAAAAAGGAGGAGTCCTCGATTTACGGCAGAAAATTGAGCTGAGCATTTCCGCTGGACTCCTGCCTGGTTGGACTAGAAGACCTCTGGGGTACCTTCCAGCCCTACGATTCTACGGGCAGGGAGTCCTCAGCTTACGACCACAACGGAGCCTCCAAAACGTCCATCGCAAAGCGAGACGGCGGCTACATGAGCGTTCGCCCTATTTTACGACCTTTCGGGAAGCGCATCGCTGCGATTCTTCTTCGCCGTTAAGTGAACCTGGCTTCCCGCTTGCCAGAAAAATCGGCAAAGGGGAATCACATGCCCCCCCCCTCCGGGAGGACACTGCGGCCATCATAAATACGAACATCTGAATTTTAATCAGGGACTAGGCTGAAAATGGTCGTAAGTGTGAAACGCAGTCATAAGTGCCGTTGTGACTTCGGTCACTAAAATGGTGTGCGTGTCCCCGTCCGTCCATCTGTCTATCCGTCGGTTGACAAACACTGCGAGTGACCTTGAATGAGAGAAGCAAGAGTCCCACACTAGGAAAAACCAGTTAGATAAACGGTGGTTGAGCCCAGACAAACAATAAGGAAGGGAGAACAGCTTAAAAGAAACTCTCCCGAGTTTCCTGGGTTGTATAGGCAACGAGAGGTCTTTTTTTTTAACTGGACTCTTACGATACGGTAGAATTAATTCAACCGGGCCTTGCTTCAGATCTGGAGTACCTCCCAACGCTGACACACGGCCCCCAAACCACCCCACGCATGAACCGATTTTGAGGAAAAGGGGGGGGGGGGGGAGGAAATCGCAGATATCACCGGAAATTTGGCTAAGGGAGGGAGAGAGGGTGGCGGGGACAGGTTGAGGGGAGGTGGGAGCAGAAGGGACGGGAAGTGTGGGGGGGGAACATGTGTTCTGTGTTCGCAACCGTTTTTCACAAGAGAACTGGGTGAGTTTGGCACCCTGCACAGGGGAATTCCCCCTTCCTGGGGGGCTTCCTTACAAAGGGGCACCTTACTGATCACTCCCCCCACCCCTCAAAATGCAAAAACCATAGGTCCACAAAGCCGAAAAGGTTGTGGACCCCTGCTCTAAGACAGCCGTGGGGGGCAGGGTGGAAATTGGGGGGCCGCAGATGTGGGAGAGAGACGGGGGGTTGGGGGGAGTCAGGAGACGAGAGACCATCAACCCCTATAGGCCTCCAACCTTGAGGGCTTTAAGACCTGCGGACTTCCATTCCCAGAATTCTCGTTTTCTTCCACTTTGCTGACATCAAGATATATTACATCGGTTCCCGCGTTCCCACCATCTATTAAGAAAGTTGGAAAATTTGGGGACCCCTTCTCTAGGCAGCTGGGGGTGGCACGTGGTCCTCCCCAGCCGGGCTGTCAAGCTATATTACATCGGTTCCCGCATTCCCACCGTCTATCAAAATGAAAAAGAAAAAATAATACAGGTAACCCTAGCCCTAACAAGTTGACGTCCACGGGTCTTAAAAGGGGCCACATTCAGTTGTAGGGGAGGCGAACGAGGGAGGGAAGGAGGGAAGGAAGGAAGGAAGGAAGGTGGGCAAACGAGAAAGCGGACTGTTTTGAGGATAACGAAGCCCATGTGGCACACACACACACCCAAGGGACCATTTGGGGGGGGGGGTCGGGGTACTCACGGAGCTGTAGAGGTAGCCCTCGGCGTTCATGGCGACATACTGTCCCGACGTGGTACTCTGTATGGCTACGACTCGGAGCCCGACGGGAATCAGGTTGAAGAAGGCTGGGGGGGGGGGTGAGAGGAGAGAAGGAGGGGAGGGGGCTTCAGAAATGATGCAGACAATAAAGTACCCCAGTGGCGACATTCGAACCCATAACCGGATGCGAGTTAATTTAATTTAATCCGGACGACCATTCCCCCATCTCATCAAGTGGCTCAGGCTGCTTGAAATTGGGGTGGGGGGGGCGCGGGGGGAGGGAAACAAAATTTCAAAGGTAAGAATTGAAATACGGGCAGTCCTCAATTTACGGCCGCCCCTGAGCCCAAACTTTCTGTCGCTAAGTGAGACGGTGGTTTGTTTTGCCTCCATTTTTTTCGGCCATGGTTGCTGCGGCATGTCATTCTGGGAGTTTCCCTGTTGTTAAGTGAACCAGGACTTCCCTGTGGGCTGGGCTCGGCGGAAGGTCATTAAAAAGGAACTCACGTGAGCCCACCCCTCCCCAGGGACGCTGCGACCGTCGTCAATGTGAGTCGGGTGCCAAGTGTCCAAATTTTGATCCTGTGACCTGGGAGGTGGGGGGAGGGAATGATGCTACCACAACGGTCGTAGGGTGAGAAACGATCCTCGGTCCCTTTCTCCCCCCCAGTGCCGTTTAGTGACTTCCAACGGTCGCTCAACGAACAGTTGTAAGTCAAGCATTGCCTCTCATTATTCCAGCTGTGGTCAAATAAGGTCCATGAGGTCAGCCAGGAATCGTTTTACGGGGCGCCCCGATTTTGCAAAGCCGGGTTGGGGCTGCCATCTTGACTTTTTCGACCTCCCTGGAGACAGGAAGGGGGGGTGCAGATGAGGAGACCCATCCCGGGAGACCAGAGAGGGGGGGGGGTGAGACGCAGGGGGAAGAACGTGGCATCTCCCAGGTGTGCTGCGTGGCCCAAATTCCCGGGAGGAGAGCAACTGCTTGTGGGTCGCCAGGCAGCTGCGAAAACGGGGACAGTCGCCGGCTTTTGCCAGACGGGACCTCCAGAGGCCATCCATCACGGCACGTCCTCGTTCCTCCAGAACTGGGTGGGAGGGGGTGGGGTGGGGGAGGCAGAAAGAGAACGCCCAAAGCTGCAGACGAGGAAGGTTGTGGTGGTGGGGGGAGGGCTTCGGAGTAGGACAAGCAGAACGGGAAAAAGCAGAACGGGGCCTTAGAGGTCATCTAGTCCAACCCCCCCCCCGCTGCCCTTTCTCCCTTGATGGGGTGGGGGTGGAGGCAGAGTCCTGGGGCAGCCTGGAGGGGCTCAGAGGAAAGGAGGGGTGGAAAAAAGGAGGGACCCCCTAGAGAAAGAGAGAGAGAAAGAGAGAGACCCCCGGAGTTGGGGGATTGTGCTTACTGAAGCCGCTGCCGTCTTCCCGCGTGCCCTCGATGGTGCCATCCGGGTGAACCTGTAGGTAGTATCCATGCCGGCAGAAGAGTTTGGTGATGATGCCCTTCAGCTGAGGGTCTGCAGGGGGGAGGGGGAGATGGGGGGAGGGGCGAGAGAAGAGAAAGAGGGGGAGGGCTGGAGGTTACTTGCGAGGGGATTGAACCAGGAGCTCCGGCCAGGCAGCTGGGACGCTTCCCCCCAACGTGGCGCCCTCCAAGGCTCATGGAACACCCGGGCGGATTGGCGGGCTGGGCATTATGGGCATTGTGGTGGCGAGGCATCTGGAGAACGGGGGGGGGGGGCAGGCGGATGTAGAAGACCAAAACCAGGAGGATGGGGGGCTTCCGTAGGGCAGGTGGGCAGCTGGGGGGTCTTCAACCTTCACACACACACAAACACCCCCCCCCCCAAAAGCAACATGGGATTTGGCACTCAAGGACTCCCCTACCCAGCAGTCCCTCCAGGGCCAGGCCTCTGAGCTGGGCAGCACCTGGTCTCCCTGACGGACAAGGGGGAGGGAGGGAGGGAGGGAGGGAGGGAGGAAGGAAGGAAGGAAAAAAATGGAGGGAGGGAAGAAAGAAAGAGGGAGGAAGGAAAGTGATGAGAGCGAGAAGGAAGGAAGATTAAAAAGAGGAGGAATGGAAGGAAGGAAGGAAGAAAAGAGGGAGGGGGAAGGGAGGAAAAGTGATGAGAGGAAGGAAGATTAAAAAGAGGAAGGAAGAAAGGAAGAAAGAAAGAATGGAGGGAGGGAAGAAAGGAGGGATGAAGGAAAGTGATGAGAGCGAGAAGGAAGGAAGATTAAAAAGAGGAGGGATGGAAGGAAGGAAGGAAGAAAAGAGGGAGGGGGGAGGGAGGAAAAGTGATGAGAGGAAGCAAGATTAAAAAGAGGAAGGAAGGAAGAAAGAAAGAATGGAGGGAGGGAAGAAAGAAGGAGGGATGAAGAAAAGTGATGAGAGTGAGAAGGAAGGAAGATTAAAAAGAGGAGGGATGGAAGGAAGGAAGGAAGGAAGGAAGGAAGTTGGCAGGAAAGAGGGGGAGGCAGAAAAACGATGAGAATGAAAAGGAAGGAGGGAAGGAAGGAAGGAAAAAATGGAGGGAGGGAAGAAAGAAAGAGGGAGGAAGGAAAGTGATGAGAGCGAGAAGGAAGGAAGATTAAAAAGAGGAGGGATGGAAGGAAGGAAGGAAGAAAAGAGGGAGGGGGGAGGGAGGAAAAGTGATGAGAGGAAGGAAGATTAAAAAGAGGAAGGAAGGAAGAAAGAAAGAATGGAGGGAGGGAAGAAAGAAG
>CM077647.1:185122086-185155501 GCA_039707465.1 Rhabdophis nuchalis
TTTCTTCCTTCCTTCCTCTTTTTAATCTTCCTTCCTCTCATCACTTTTCCTCCCTTCCCCCTCCCTGTTTTCTTCCTTCCTTCCATCCCTCCTCTTTTTAATCTTCCTTCCTTCTCACTCTCATCACTTTTCTTCATCCCTCCTTCTTTCTTCCCTCCCTCCCTCCCTCCATTCTTTCTTCCTTCCTTCCTCTTTTTAATCTTCCTTCCTCTCATCACTTTTCCTCCCTTCCCCCTCCCTCTTTTCTTCCTTCCTTCCTCCCATCCCTCCTCTTTTTAATCTTCCTTCCTTCTCGCTCTCATCACTTTCCTTCCTCCCTCTTTCTTTCTTCCCTCCCTCCATTTTTTCCTTCCTTCCTTCCTTCCTTCCTTCCTCCCTCCCTCCCTCCCTCCCTCCCCCTTGTCCGTCAGGGAGACCAGGTGCTGCCCAGCTCAGAGGCCTGGCCCTGGAGGGACTGCTGGGTAAGGGAGTCCTTTGAGTGCCAAATCCCATGTTGCTTTTGGGGGGGGGGGGTGTTTGTGTGTGTGTGAAGGTTGAAGACCCCCCAGCTGCCCACCTGCCCTACGGAAGCCCCCCATCCTCCTGGTTTTGGTCTTCTACATCCGCCTGCCCCCCCCCCCGTTCTCCAGATGCCTCGCCACCACAATACCCATAATGCCCAGCCCGCCTATCCGCCCGGGTGTTCCATGAGCCTTGGAGGGCGCCACGTTGGAGGGAAGCGTCCCAGTTGCCTGGCAGGAGCTCCTGGTTCAATCCCCTCCCAAGTAACCTCCCGCCCTCCCCCTCTTTCTCTTCTCTCGCCCCTCCCCCCATCTCCCCCTCCCCCCCCCTGCAGACCCTCAGCTGAAGGGCATCATCACCAAACTCTTCTGCCGGCATGGGATACTACCTACAGGTTCACCCGGATGGCACCATCGAGGGCACGCGGGAAGACGGCAGCGGCTTCAGTAAGCACAATCCCCCAACTCCGGGGTCTCTCTCTTTCTCTCTCTCTTTCTCTAGGGGGTCCCCTCCTTTTTTCCACCCCTCCTTTCCTCTGAGCCCCTCCAGGCTGCCCCAGGACTCTGCCTCCACCCCCACCCCATCAAGGGAGAAAGGGCAGCGGGGGGGGTGTTGGACTAGATGACCTCTAAGGCCCCGTTCTGCTTTTTCCCGTTCTGCTTGTCCTACTCCGAAGCCCTCCCCCCCACCACCACAACCTTCCTCGTCTGCAGCTTTGGGCGTTCTCTTTCTGCCTCCCCCACCCCACCCCCTCCCACCCAGTTCTGGAGGAACGAGGACGTGCCGTGATGGATGGCCTCTGGAGGTCCCGTCTGGCAAAGGCCGGTGACTGTCCCCGTTTTCGCAGCTGCCTGGCGACCCACAAGCAGTTGCTCTCCTCCCGGGAATTTGGGCCACGCAGCACACCTGGGAGATGCCACGTTCTTCCCCCTGCGTCTCACCCCCCCCCCCCTCTCTGGTCTCCCGGGATGGGTCTCCTCATCTGCACCCCCCCTTCCTGTCTCCAGGGAGGTCGAAAAAGTCAAGATGGCAGCCCCAACCCGGCTTTGCAAAATCGGGGCGCCCCGTAAAACGATTCCTGGCTGACCTCATGGACCTTATTTGACCACAGCTGGAATAACGAGAGGCAATGCTTGACTTACAACTGTTCATTGAGCGACCGTTGGAAGTCACCAAACGGCACTGGGGGGGGGGGGGAGGAAAGGACCGAGGATCGTTTCTCACCCTTACGACCGTTGGTAGTATCATTCCCTCCCCCCACCTCCCAGGTCACAGGATCAAAATTTGGACACTTTGCACCCGACTCACATTGACGACGGTCGCAGGGGAGGGGTGGGTTCACGTGAGTTCCTTTTTAACGACCTTCCGCCCGAGCCCAGCCCACAGGGAAGTCCTGGTTCACTTAACAACAGGGAAACTCCCAGAATGACATGCCGCAGCAACCCTGGCCGAAAAAAATGGAGGCAAAACAAACCACCGTCTCACTTAGCGACAGAAAGATTGGGCTCGGGGGCGGCCGTAAGTCGAGGACTGCCCGTATTTGAATTCTTACCTTTGAAATTTTGTTTCCCTCCCCCCACGCCCCACCCCCACCCCAATTTCAAGCAGCCCTGAGCCACTTGATGAGATGGGAGAATGGTCGTCCGGATTAAATTAAATTAACTCGCATCCGGTTATGGGTTCGAATGTCGCCAGTGGAGTACTTTATTGTCTGCATCATTTCTGAAGCCCCCTCCCCTCCTTCTCTCCTCTCACCCCCCCCCCCAGCCTTCTTCAACCTGATTCCCGTCGGGCTCCGAGTTGTAGCCATACAGAGTACCACGTCGGGACAGTATGTCGCCATGAACGCCGAGGGCTACCTCTACAGCTCCGTGAGTACCCCGACCCCCCCCCAAATGGTCCCTTGGGTGTGTGTGTGTGTGCCACATGGGCTTCGTTATCCTCAAAACAGTCCGCTTTCTCGTTTGCCCACCTTCCTTCCTTCCTTCCTTCCCTCCTTCCCTCCCTCGTTCGCCTCCCCTACAACTGAATGCGGCCCCTTTTAAGACCCGTGGACCTCAACTTGTTAGGGCTAGGGTTACCTGTATTATTTTTTCTTTTTCATTTTGATAGACGGTGGGAATGTGGGAACCGATGTAATATAGCTTGACAGCCCAGCTGGGGAGGACCAGGTGCCACCCCCAGCTGCCTAGAGAAGGGGTCCCCAAATTTTCCAACTTTCTTAATAGACGGTGGGAACGCGGGAACCGATGTAATATATCTTGACGTCAGCAAAGTGGAAGAAAACGAGAATTCTGGGAATGGAAGTCCGCAGGTCTTAAAGCCCTCAAAGTTGGAGGCCTATATGGGTTGATGGTCTCTCGTCTCCTGACTCCCCCCAACCCCCCCCTTCTCTCCCACATCTGCGCCCCCCCCAATTTCCACCCTGCCCCCCATGGCTGTCTTAGAGCAGGGGTCCACAACCTTTTCGGCTTTGTGGACCTATGGTTTTTGCATTTTGAGGGGTGGGGGGAGTGATCAGTAAGGTGCCCCTTTGTAAGGAAGCCCCCCAGGAAGGGGGAATTCCCCTGTGCAGGGTGCCAAACCCACCCAGTTCTCTCGTGAAAAACGGTCGCGAACACAGAACACATCTTCCCCCCCCACACACACACACACACTTCCCGTCCCTTCTGCTCCCACCTCCCCTCAACCTGTCCCCGCCACCCTCTCTCCCTCCCTTAGCCAAATTTCCAGTGATATCTGGGATTTCCTCCCCCCCCCCCCCTTATCCTCAAAATCGGTTCACGCGTGGGGTGGTTTGGGGGCCGTGTGTCAGCGTTGGGAGGTACTCCAGATCTGAAGCAAGGCCCGGTTGAATTAATTCTACCGTATCGTAAGAGTCCAGTTTAAAAAAAAAAAGACCTCTCGTTGCCTATACAACCCAGGAAACCTGGGAGAGTTTCTTTTAAGCTGTTCTCCCTTCCTTATTATGGGCTCAACCACCGTTTATCTAACTGGTTTTTCCTAGTGTGGGACTCTTGCTTCTCTCATTCAAGGTCACTCGCAGTGTTTGTCAACCGACGGATAGACAGATGGACGGACGGGGACACGCACACCATTTTAGTGACCGAAGTCACAACGGCACTTATGACTGCGTTTCACACTTACGACCATTTTCAGCCTAGTCCCTGATTAAAATTCAGATGTTCGTATTTATGATGGCCACAGTGTCCTCCCGGAGGGGGGGGGCATGTGATTCCCCTTTGCCGATTTTTCTGGCAAGCGGGAAGCCAGGTTCACTTAACGGCGAAGAAGAATCGCAGCGATGCGCTTCCCGAAAGGTCGTAAAATAGGGCGAACGCTCATGTAGCCGCCGTCTCGCTTTGCGATGGACGTTTTGGAGGCTCCGTTGTGGTCGTAAGCTGAGGACTCCCTGCCCGTAGAATCGTAGGGCTGGAAGGTACCCCAGAGGTCTTCTAGTCCAACCAGGCAGGAGTCCAGCGGAAATGCTCAGCTCAATTTTCTGCCGTAAATCGAGGACTCCTCCTTTTTCTTGTCCTTCTCATACCCCCTCTGTGTTTTTCATGCTGTTCTTCCAACCCAGGTATCCAGGAGCGTTTAATGACAATTGAAAGAGTTTGGGAGAAATTTGGCCGGGAAGGGGAGGGGGGAATGTTCCTGCATTCACCCACCCCCACCCCGAAAAGCAGCAGAGAAGGGGGATGTTTTTGTGCTGGGACATTTTGCTCTGATTAATGTTATGGCTCTTTGGCTCCCTTCCAACCCTCCATTCTGGGTAGGCCAAAAAAAAAAAAAAATACAAAAAAATAACAAAATATAAAATAAATCCAGCTGGATTATCGGGGCGAATTCTTCATCAGAAGGCTAGGTTAGGCCGAGGCGAGCATCGCCACCTGGTGGCCGGTCCCTGATATGACGCCCCCACCCACCCATCCACCCGCTTGGCCTAAATCCGGGGCGAGGCGGAGGCCGCGACGGGGAAAATCTTGTTTTAAGACTGAGCGAAATGGAGGAATTTGCAGAGGGATTAGCCGCGTAGGAACATGGGTTTTGCCTTTAATCCCTTTGTAAAAAAAGAATAAAAAAAAGAATAAAAAAGAAATTCTACCCCCTCCCCCAATCCCTTCGCTCGTTAGGAAGAAACGTTTAAGATTAAATTTAAAAAAAAATAAAAAAAAAATAAAAATGGTTGGGTTATTTTGCAGGTGTTGTTTGGAGTGGGCCTCGAACCCAAAATGAGGGCGGCTTGTTTGTGAGACCAGCTGCGTATCCGTTTAATACTGGCAATCCTCGAAATTGCCACCAAAACGGAGCCCTTCGCTTACGTCGCTAAGCGAGACATTTGTGCAGTTGAATTGTGGTCCCCGTTTTACCGCCTTTCTCGCCGCCGTTGGTAAGGGAATCCCGGCAGCTGTTAAGTCCCTCCCACGGCTGTTAAGGGACTCCGGATTTGGCCGATCGGACGGTCACAAAAGGGGAGCGTGCGACCCTCCAGGACGCTGTGACCGCCGTAGAGATGAGTCGGTTGCCGAGTGTCTGGATTTTGATCACATGAACGCTGGGGAATGCTGCAATGGTTGTAAGTGTGAAACACGGCCCGACGTCGCTTTTTTCCATGCCCATTGTAACTTTGAACGGTCGCTAAACGAGTCAAGGACTAGCTGTAAATCAATGAGTGTTTTTTTTAAAAATGGCAAGCCAGTCAGAGGGGTTTCAGAAGGAAACCCCACCAAAAAAGGAGGGTTCAAACCCTGTATTCTGCCTCTGTCCGTATTTTTCCCCACGCTCAATTGACGCACAAAGAACCAGATCTACTAACGTAGAGTTCAAAGGTTCAACAACTTCATTGTTTTCTGCCTGTAAAACCAGGCTCCAAGTCACTCCAAAGGAAGCCAGGCCTTTATTCTCCTCCTCTCTTTTCTTATCAGAGGGGTGGGGAAGGGTGCCCCCTTTTACGACGGGCGGACGTCAACTCCCAGAATTCCCGAGCCCTGGGGGATCCTGGGAGTTGAAGTCCGCCCGTCGTCGTCGTTCCTCCGTCTCCAACTTAAGAAGTCGACGCTAATTCTCCGTCCGATCCCGTCTCCCGATGGGGTGGCCACTGGGGCAGCGGGTGGGCACTTTATGAAGGGGAGGGGTGGTCGAGGGAGGGGGTCTTTCTCTTCCTGCAGGGGCATAACCTTCCCGCTCCCGCCCCCTCCGCCCCCAGGCTCACTTCACCGCCGAGTGCCGTTTCAAGGAATGCGTCTTTGAGAACTACTACGTCACCTACTCCTCCACCCTCTACCGGCAGCGGGAATCCGGGCGCTCCTGGTACCTGGGCATCAACCGCGAAGGGCAAGTGATGAAGGGAAACCGAGTCAAGAAGACCAAGGCCTCCGCCCACTTCCTGCCCAAACTGCTGGAAGGTAAGGAGGCCAGGGGCCTGGGGCAGCTGGGCAAGGCCTCCCAAGGCCTCCAGCGGGTAGGTGGGGGGGAGAGGGGCAGGGGGCAGGGGTCAAGGGGGCAGGAGGGGGGCTGCGGGCAAGTGTGACGAAAGGAAAGCAAGTCAGCTTGTCTTGAAGAGCTGCTAGGGGTGGCCTGGAGTTTCAGTTTAACGTCCTTCCTTCCTTCTTCCCTCCCGTACTCCTTCCCTGCTTTCCTTCCTTCTATTTCTTTCTTTCTTTCTTTCTTTCTTTCTTTCTTTCTTTCTTTCTTTCTTTCTTTCTTTCTTTCTCCTTCGTTCCTCATCCCCTCCCACCCTGCCTCTTTCTTTCTTTCCTTCCTTCCTTCCTTCCTTCCTTTCTTTCTCTTTCTTTCTTTCTTTCTCCTTCCTTATCACCTTCCTCCCTGCCTGTTTACATCCACCCTTGCCCACTTGCTTCCTTGCTTCCTTCCTTCCTTCCTTCCTTCCTTCCTTCCTTCCTTCCTTCTTTCTTTCTTTCTTTCTTTTTCTTTCTTTCTCCTTCCTTCCTTATCCCCTCCTGCCCTGCCTCTTTCTTTCTTTCTTTCTTTCTTTCTTTCTTTCTTTCTTTCCTTCCTTCCTTCCTTCCTTCCTTCCTTCCTTCCTTTTTTTCTCTTTCTTTCTTTCTTTCTTTCTTTCTTTCTCCTTCCTTCCTCATCCCCTCCCACCCTGCCTCTTTCTTTCCTTCCTTCCTTCCTTCGTTCCTTCCTTCCTTCCTTCCTTTCTCTTTCTTTCTTTCTTTCTTTCTTTCTCTTTCTTTCTTTCTTTCTCCTTCATCCCTTTCTTCCTTGCCTCTTTACATCCATCCTTCCTTCCTTCTTTCCTTTCTTCCTCTTTCTTTCCTTTCCTTGTCCTTCCTTCCTCATCACCTTCCTCCCTGCCTCTTTACATCCAACTTCCTTCCTTCCTTCCTTCCTTCCTTCCTTTCTTCCTTCCTTCTTCCTTTCCCTTCCCTTCCCTTCCCTTCCTTTATTCCTTCCCTTCTTTCTTTCCTCTCTCTCCACAGTGGCCCTTTATCGGGAGCCTTCCCTGCACAACCTCTTCGAGCAGGCCCTGGGCAAGAAAGCCGAGGAGGGGGGCGACGGGCCCCCCCGGAAGGACCCCACAGCCACGTAGTCCTGAGGATCGGGTGGGGGAGGGGGCTGCCTCTCCTCCCCCACCCCCAAACCCTCCATCCTGCCCCCCTCTGCCAGCCCCCCCTCGACCGCCACCGCCTCCGAAAGACACCTTCACCCATCGTCTTCCACTCGGTTCTCAGGGTGGCCCCCCCCCCACTCCACCCAATCAGCACCCCCCCCCGGCCTTCCTGACTTCCACTCAGGAGATCTGCTGACCAGGCAGTGGAGGGGGGCGTTTCCCCCCCCCCCTTTTGGGGGCGAAGAGAGGCGTCGCCCGCCCCCAGGCGCAGACGGACGAACACCGCCAGGGTCTCCTGCTCCAAGCGATGGGGCAAAGACGGGGCCCGGTTCTCTGGGAGAGACCCCCCCTGGTCCTGCCTACAAGGGGCTAAACCCCCCCTTCCTTGACCCCGGCTCCGACAGGCCCATGCCGGCTCTTTCTCCAGCTGCTGGAATTCCCGGTGCCTGGCAGGCGCAGCCAGAGAGCATCCTAGTCTTCCAAGCAAAAACGAGGGGGGGGATTTATGGTGCTTTCCTCCCTCGGGGGGGGGGGGCTCGCAACTTCCGAAAAACAGAGTCTCCAGAAGCCGAGAGAAGGAAAAATACATATCTAGATCGATATATACACCTATATCAATTTTTTTCTTTGAAATGCCGGGGCAAAGCGGACACTTTCTGGCGACCACGCCAGGAGCATTTTCTTTTTTCTTTGGTGGTTTTTTTCCCGCCCTTGTTTTTTGTTTTTTTAAAAGCCCACCCACCCAATTGGCGACCTCCTCCTCCTCTTCTCTCCAGCCACGGCCAACTGTATCTCCAGTTTCACAGCGGACCTCGGGCGAAAGCAAGGGAGGGGGTTAGGGTTGGGGTGGTTGTTCCCCCCCCCCCACATCAGCTCAGGGAGTTGGGGGTCCTGTTCCCACCCACAGGGACCCTCCATCACCGGGACAGGAGGTCACCTTTTCCCCCCCCCCACCCTCCGCTCCGGTCTCCACCTGCTGTTCTTTGGGGGGGGGTCTTTTGTCCCCCTTCCTCCCGCCGAAGAAATCCGTGCTGGCTGCAAGATTTGACAAAGTGCCAATCAAACAGGACCTCGGAATCAAAAAAGAAGCAGAAGGGTGACTCTCTTTTGGGTGGGTGGGAGAGGGGAGGAGAGAGAGGATGGGGGGGTTGGACCCCAATGAGAGAGGGGATGGGGGATTGGACCCCCCCCAGCAGCCAATATTGGGGGCCCCCGAAGTCTCCTTTTTCACCTGCCCCCCCACCTCCACCTCCCCAAATTGGGGGGGCAGCAGCAACGCCTCTCCGCGGCCGCATCTCCGTCCTTGCAAGGCGCGAGACCCCCCGGGGAGAAAGTGCAGTACCTTATTTTGGCCACTGAGTGGCAGCACTCTCGTCCCGGCGGCTGCGCTGCGGGGACTCGCGGGCTTTGAAGGTGGGGGGGGGCGTGGGGAAAGGGGAGGGGGGGTCACTCTTTTAAGGGTCTTGACCTGCCTCTCCCCCGCTGCCCCCCCCTCCGATCTGTCCGTCTCTCAGGAGCCTGAAGTCACTTCTTCCTTTCTTTGACAGGCATGAAATGTGGGAGGGGGCGGGTGGGAGATTTGGGGAGGGGGGAGGACAGCTGCTTGCGGGGCGGGGGGTCCCTCGAGCCGGTGGGGAGGGGGCGGCTGAGGGGTGGGGAGTGCGGCTCTGTCTGGAAGGGGGAGGGGCTTTCTGACCTCTTGCCTTGGGTGATCTCCTGAGATCGGACACGACCCCCCCCCTCGCCCCCTCCCCAGATCTCCGAAGCAAACTCCCCCACTACACAACCCATCCTCCCCGGCCCTCCCACCGAGCTGCCTCCTCCACCCCCGCCCCGTGAAGGAGAGGAATTCGCTCCTCCCCCCCCCCCCATTAAGCTGAAGGTTGCCCACCTACTCATTTCGTCTGGACCCCCCCTCGACCTTCCCGGGGGTGGGGTGGGGTGCGAGATCCGGACCGGTCCTTTCAAAAAGGATCCAAAGTGCAGGGGGTCCTCCACTTAACAGCCACCGCGGAGCTGCAGGTTTCCGTCGCTAAGAGAGGCGGGCGTTGAGTGTGGCTGCCGTTGTGTGACCCAGCTAGGGAACCAGTGACAGAAGGGAGGGTAGTTTGCAGTGGGGGAGGGGGAGGAGGACTACTGTGGGGGTCCTTGGGGGGGTCTCTGAGCTGGGTGGTTTCCTTGCAGACGTCTCATGACCCACCTAGGGAACATCATCAGTGCTAGAGGAGTGTTGGGTTTGTGGAAAGGAGAAGAAGGAGGAGGGAGGAGGAGGAAGACTAAGGGGTCCTTGGGGGGGTCTCTGAGCTGGGTGGTTTCCTTGCAGACGTCTCATGACCCACCTAGGGAACATCATCAGTGCTAAAAGAGATGGGGGTTCGCAGAGATGAAGAGGAGGAGGAGGAGGAGAGGAAGGAGGAGGAAGAGGAGGAGGAGGAGGAGGAATACTGTGGGGGTCCTTGATGCTCTCTGAACTGGGTGGTTATTTTGCAGACGTTTTGTGACCCAACTAGGGAACATCGTCAGTGCTAGAAGCGTTTATGAGAGGAGGAGGAGGAGGAGGAGGAGGAGGAGGAGGAGGAGGAGGACCGTGGGGTCCTTGGTGGCTGGGTGACAGACGTTCCGCCACCCAGCTAGGACGACATCATCCCTGCTAGATGACCACTGGACCTCGGAGACATCCAAAGTGGTCAACCACGTTCCCCAGACCCAAAGCTACCTCACCTGGCTGAAAGCAAGAACTTCAGGATTAAAAATGTATATATATATATACTGTATATATATATATATATATGTTTTCTGAGGTTTTCGCGAGTGTTTGTATGTAGGTCTTTGGTTGTTCGGGTTTTCTCCCGCGTAGAATTGGAAGTATCTTCACGACGTTTCGATGAAGTCTCATTCATCATCTCCAGCCTGGTGCTTCCGGCTTGGTGCTTCCAGGATGCTCCTGGAAGTCTCATTCATGAAGTCTCATTCATCATCTTCAGGCTGGTGCTTCCGGCTTGGTGCTTCCAGGATGCTCCTGGAAGTCTCATTCATGAAGTCTCATTCATCATCTTCAGGCTGGTGCTTCCGGCTTGGTGCTTCCAGGATGCTCCTGGAAGTCTCATTCATGAAGTCTCATTCATCATCTTCAGGCTGGTGCTTCCGGCTTGGTGCTTCCAGGATGCTCCTGGAAGTCTCATTCATGAAGTCTCATTCATCATCTTCAGGCTGGTGCTTCCGGCTTGGTGCTTCCAGGATGCTCCTGGAAGTCTCATTCATGAAGTCTCATTCATCATCTTCAGGCTGGTGCTTCCGGCTTGGTGCTTCCAGGATGCTCCTGGAAGTCTCATTCATGAAGTCTCATTCATCATCTTCAAGCTGGTGCTTCCGGCTTGGTGCTTCCAGGATGCTCCTGGAAGTCTCATTCATGAAGTCTCATTCATCATCTTCAGGCTGGTGCTTCTGGCTTGGTGCTTCCAGGATGCTCCTGGAAGCACCAAGCCGGAAGCACCAACCTGAAGATGATGAATGAGACTTCATCAAAACGTCGTGAAGATACTTCCAATTCTACGCGGGAGAAAACCCGAACAACCAAAGACCTACATATATATACATATATATATGCAAGACATCTAATGCAACCGAACCCATCTGTGGCCTGGCTGGGGAGGATAGGCCTTGTAGTCCAACCAAGAGGGAACCCCCACCCACCCCTCGCCTTAAAACACCTTTCAGAAGTCAAAAAACCCACCTGAGCCAAAAACACATTTCAAAAAACAGAGGCTGCGTTCCCCAACCCGTTAGGTGGGGGTGGGTGGGTGGGCACCCCAAATTCACCACTGAACCCCAATTGGCTCATTTTAAAGATTTTTTTGGGGGGGAAGGTGGGATGTCTTCGGGCCAGGGCAAAAAAAAAAAAGCCTATATATCAGTATTTCTCAACCTTAGCGACTTGAAGTCCGGTGGACTTCAACTCCCAGAATCCCCTACTAGGGAATTCTGGGAGTTGAAGTCCACGGGTCTTAAAGGGGCCAAGGTTGAGAAACACGGTTACATCTATATATAGGGAGTTTGTGGGGGGTTGGACTAGAAGACCTCCCAAGGGCCCTTTTTCCAACTGGGTTATTCTATCCCGCTCTTCTCCGTGCGGGGGGGGGGGAGAATTCGGAGAGGGCCCAGTCTGGGGGAGGGGGGATCCATTGGAGGGACGGATCCCGCCCCCCCAAAGCAGAGGCACAGATCCGCTCCTAGGGATGATTTGAATGGATTTAAAGTGATTTAAAGCCCTAATATTAGGAATTGTCGTGTTGTAAAGAATAGACAGGGGGGGGGGGGGTCTCCAACGTTCAGCCCCCTTTAAGACCCGTGGACTTCAACTCCCAGAATCCTCTAGTGGGGGATTCTGGGAGTTGAAGTCCACGGGTCTTAAAGGGGCCGAACGTTGGAGACCCCCCCCCTGTCTATTCTTTACAACACGACAATTCCTAATATTTCAATCCCTTTCTTTAAGAGGTGGGGTACCACATCCTATAGAAAGGACCCCCGCCCACCCCGATTCTTGGAGAAGCCGGTGGGGAGGGGGGGAGGCTTTGGATGCCGCTGCGCCCCCGGAACGCATCGGGCGCAAATCAGGCGCAATTCAGGGAGGGGGGAAACTCTCCCCATCCTTGCCAAACGCGCAATTTGCGCGGGGGGCGCGCGCAAGGAGCGAGGTCGGATGCCGAGCGATGCCGGGGAGGCGGGGCTTGGGCCCCTTGGGCCCGCCCCCGGGCCCGCCTCTCCCCCTCCCTTGCCTTGTCCCCTTCCCCTCCACCCCCACTGAAAAGCAATAATAATAATAATAATAATAATAATAATAATAATTAATAAGAAACTTCATCATAGTCGCAATAATTGCGGGGAAAACCCTCCTCGGCGCCCTGCATGAGAAATCGGCTTGCGCCCAGCCCTCGCCCCCCATTCCCCGGGGCGAAGGATCGGGCCCGCCCGCCCCCTTGATCCCACCCACCCCCCCTCCCCTTCGGCACCCCAAAATAAAGGATACTTTGTACAATTCTTTCGCAATTCTGGTCTTTTGGGGCGCGGGGGATTTGCGGGGTTCCCCCCAAATCAACGAAATAAAAAACCAACAACCATGGGCACTGCCCACCGGAGATTTCCTGACGATTAACCAGCGGAACGACTGGCCACCAGAAGTGGTAGAGGTTTGTAACGAGATTAGGCAACCCTTGGGTCGGAAGGGTGTAAGGGTTCCTGCTTGAGGGGAGAGGGCGGGTTGGGCTGGATGGCCTCCAAGGTCCCTTCCATCTACCCTATCCTTTTCTAATTCATATTCTGTTCTAATTCTAATTCTGAATTCTATTTTTTTCCTATTCTATTCTGTTTCCCATTCTATACTATACTATTATTCTATTCCATTCCATATTTTCTATTCTCTATGCTATTCTATTTCTATTCTTTATGCTAATTCTCTATTCTATTCTATTTCTATTCTATTCTTTATTCTAATTCTCTATTCCATTCCATTCCATTCTATTCCATATTTTCTATTTTAATTCTATTCTATTCCTATTCCTATTCTATTCTATTCTTTATTCTAATTCTCTATTCTATTCCATTCCATTCTATTCCATATTTTCTATTTTAATTCTATTCTATTCTTTATGCTAATTCTCTATTCTATTCTATTTCTATTCTATTCTTTATTCTTTATTCTAATTCTCTATTCCATTCCATTCTATTCCATTCTATTCCATATTTTAATTCTATTCTATTCCTATTCTATTCTATTACAATACAATACAATACAATACAATAGCAGAGTTGGAAGGGACCTTGTAGGTCTTCTAGTCCAACCCCCTGCATGGGCAGGAATCTTATACCATTTCAGACAAATGACTGTCTAACATCTTTTTAAAGACTTCCAGGGTTGGGGCATTCACAACTGCTGGAGGCAAGCTGTTCCAGAGGTTAATTGTTCTTACTGTTAGGAAATTTCTCCTTAGTTCTAAGTTGCTTCTCTCCTTGGTTAGTTTCCACCCATTGCTCCTTGTCCTGCCCCCAGGTGTCTTGGAGAAAAGTTTGACTCCCTCTTCTTTGTGGCACCCTCTGAGATATCGGAACACTGCTATCATGTCTCCCCTGGTCCTTCTCTTCATCAAACTAGACATACCCAGCTCCTGCAGCCGTTCTTCATATGTCTTAGTCTCCAGTCCTCTAATCATCTTGGTTGCTCTTCTTTGCACTCTTTCCAGAGTCTCCACGTCTTTTCTACATCGTGGCGACCAAAACTGTATGCAGTATTCCAAGTGTGGCCTTATTCTTTATTCTAATTCTCTATTCTATTCCATTCCATTCTATTCCATATTTTCTATTTTAATTCTATTCTATTCTTTATGCTAATTCTCTATTCTATTCTATTTCTATTCTATTCTTTATTCTTTATTCTAATTCTCTATTCCATTCCATTCTATTCCATTCTATTCCATATTTTAATTCTATTCTATTCCTATTCTATTCTATTCTTTATTCTAATTCTCTATTCTATTTCTATTTCGTTCTGTTCTATATCCTATCCTATCTTCTCTCTATTCTATTCTATTGTATTCTATTTCTAATGCAATTCTAATTCTGAATTCTATTCCATTCTATTCCATTTCTATTTTGTTCTGTTCTATATCCTATCCTGTCCTATCCTATTCTATTCTATTTCTAATTCTGAATTCTATTTTATTATATTCTTATTTCTATTCTATTCTATTCCTATTTCTATTCTATTCTTCATTCTAATTCTCTATTCCATTCTATTATTTCTATATTGTTCTGTTCTATATCCCATCCTGCCCTGTCCTATCCTATCTCCTCTTCTCTTCTATTCTCTTCTCTTCTCTTCTATTCCTAATTCTAATTCTAATTTTAATTTTAATTCTGAATTCTATTCTATTCTATTCCTATCCTATCCTATCTTATCCTAATTCATATTCTAATTCTGAATTTTATTTTATTTTATTCTATTCTTATTTCTTATTCTATTCTATTCTACTACGTATTTCTCATCCTATCCTATCCTATCCTATGTAGGGTTTAGCTGGGGGTGGGGGGCCAATTGTCGGGCGGTGGGGACCCTCCGGTGGGTCTCAGCCAGTCCCCTGAGGGAGGGGAGGGCAGCATTTCTTCCCGAGTTCTCTTGAGCCCAGCAGAGGGAGGGTCTCTCTGCCCCCGGACGCCCCCTGCCCCCTCCTCGCCCCCCTCCTCCCCACCACGGAGCTTGCAACCGGAGAGCCTCGGTCCGCCTTTGGCTGGCCTTCCCGGGAGACAGCTGGCCAGGCGGAAATGCCTTCAGCAGCTGGGTAATCCCCCCACTCTCTCCTCTCCTTTCCCGGGAACTCGATCCGACCCTTCCCCAGCATTTGGGGGGTCGCGGGCCGGGAAAGCGGGTTCTACCGGCGCCCAGGACGGCGAGGGGCCGCCATGCCCGCTTGGGGGGTCTTGGGGGGGCTGCTGCTCTGGATGCTGTCGGTCTCAGGTAGGGCTTGGAGGGGGTCTCGGGGGGGGGGGAGATTCTGGGAGGGGGACCCCCACCCCTTTACTCAAACCCGACTTCCCCCTACTACGCTGTGCGAGGCGGGGCGGGCTGGAGGGGGCGTCCGCCTGCAGGGCGCTTGCAAGGCAAGGCGTAGCAGCCCCCTCCCCACCTCCTCTCTTCCTCTACCCCCCCCCCCCACCTCTCCTCTCCCGGGAACTCGATCCGACCCTTCCCCAGCATTTGCGGGGTCGCGGGCCGGGAAAGCGGGTTCTACCGGCGCGGGGCGGCCATGCCCGCTTGGGGGGGTCTTGGGGGGGTGGCTGCTCTGGATGCTGTCCGTCTCAGGTAGGGCTTGGAAGGGGTCTGGGTGGGGGACCCCCACCCACTTACTTAAACCCGACTTTCCCCTACTCCGTCCGAGGCGGGGCGGCGTGGAGGGGGCGTCCGCCTGCAGGGCGCTTGCAAGGCTTGGCGTAGCAGCCCCCTCCCCCACTCCTCCCTCCCCCCACCTCTCCACTCTCCCCCCCCCCCTCCAGCCGAGTGGTCGTCCGAAGTCGAGGGTCGCCTGAGAGACCGCCTCTGCGAGGGTTACTGCGCCACGGTCCTTCCCATCCGCCGACTCGGGCAAAAGGTCCCGGTGCGAGTGGGGATGTCCCTCTCGCAGCTAATCAGCTTAGTAAGTCGGGGTCGCTAAGCGGGACGGGGTGGGGGCGACACAGGACTGACATCCTGGGAGGGAGGGAGGGAGAGAGGGAGGGAGGGAGGGAAGCCCCAGTTTTTACCCCTTCCCCTTTGGCTGGGGAATGCAACATACAGAATGGTGAGAGTTGGAAGGGACCTTGGAGGTCTTCTAGTCCACCCCCCTTTTCCCAAAGCAGGAGACCCTACCTATACCATGACTCTGGGATTCGGCCGCCTCTGGGGGAACCCCCTGGCTCCCACCCCATAAGTCCGATGGGGAGCAGCTGGGGAGGATGGGGTGTGGAGTGCTGCCGGTTATCCTCCTCATTGAGGGAGGGGGGTGTCTCTTGGGCCCAGACAGCCTCCTTTGTGGTGTGAGTCAGGGGCCGAGGCCCCCCCCCCCAATCTGCAAGGGCCGGGTGTGCAAGTGGCCGGTGGAAGCCACAACAGCTGAGAAAGCAACTATTAATAGCTCATTGTGCACTGCTGGTCCCGCCAGGCGCTGGTGCCTCCTGGCGCCTGGTGGGAATTGGGGCACCGGAGGGACAGCAAGAAGGCCCCTGGTCTCTGGGGATGGGACACGGCAGGGGAATAGGGAAGGGGGCTGTGACCTACTTCCAAGAAGGAAGGTGACTTTGGGTCAATCACCAGGAGACAGGGAGTTCTAGTCCCACCTTAGGCATGAAAGACAGCTGGGTGACTTTGGGCCAATCACCAGGAGACGGGGAGTTCTAGTCCCACCTTAGGCATGAAAGACAGCTGGGTGACTTTGGGCCAATCACCAGGAGACTGGGAGTTCTAGTCCCGCCTTAGGCATGAAAGACAGCTGGGTGACTTTGGGCCAATCACCAGGAGACAGATAGATAGATAGATAGATTTATTTTTCTATACCGCGTCCTCTCCCCAGGGGGACTCGGAGCGGTGCACAGGGAAAATTAAAACAACATAAAATATATACATAAATAAATACAATAAAAACAAATTAAATCAACTGTCCCTGCACTAAAATCCCCATTTTAAAATTAACATTCCCTAACCCCTGAGGTAGAGACTAACCTAGGCCGGCCAAGCAGAAAAAGTGAGTTTTTAATTTCTGACGGAAGGAGCGGAGGTCCGTAGTTGTTCTAATGTCGGGGGGAAGGTCGTTCCAGAGGGCTGGGCCCGCCACAGAGAAGGCCCTTCCCCTGGGCGTCGCCCGCTGACAAAGTCTAGTGGACGGCACCCGGAGAAGTCCCTCTCTGTGGGAGCGAATCGGCCGGGAAGATGTATGGGGCAGAATCCGATCCCGCAGATAGCTAGGTCCCGAGCCATGGAGCGCTTTAAAGATGAGAACTAACACCTTGAAGCGCACCCGAAAGACGACAGGTAGCCAGTGCAGCTCGCGCAAGAGCGGTGTTACATGGGTATACCTTGCGGTACCCATTATTGCTCGCGCGGCTGCATTCTGGACCAGCTGAAGTCTTCGGGTGCACCTCAAGGGGAGCCCCATGTAGAGAGAGTTACAATAGTCCAGTCGGGATGTCACGAGAGCATGAGTGACTGTGCGAAGGGCGTCCCGATCCAATAGGGGGCGCAACTGGCGAACCAGGCGAACCTGGTAAAACGCCCTCCTGGCCACGGCTGTCACTTGATCTTCCATGGACAGCCGGGCATCCAGGAGGACACCCAAGTTGCGCGCCCCATCCACTGGGGCAAGATGTTCGCCCCCAATGGCCAGCGATGGAATCAGCTGGTTGAATCGGGCAGCCGGAAACCACAGCCACTCGGTCTTGGTCGGGTTGAGTCTGAGTCCGTTACTTCCCATCCAGATCCGTACGGCTTCCAGGCACTGGCACATCACCGCTACGGCATCGTTGGGGTGGCCTGGGGTAGATATATACAGCTGAGTATCATCAGCGTAGAGATGGTACTCTACCCCAAAGCCACGGATGATCTCACCCAGCGGCTTCATATATGTGTTGAACAGGAGAGGCGAGAGGACCGACCCCTGAGGCACCCCACATGTGAGGGGTCTCGAGGTCGACCTCTGCTCTCCTGCCAACACAAATTGCGATCGGCCAGAGAGGTAGGAGGAGAACCACCGTAAAACGGTGCCTCCCACCCCCAACCCCTCCAGCCGATGCAATAGGATACCATGGTCGATGGTATCGAAAGCCGCCGAGAGGTCTAATAGGACCAGGATGGAGGAGCAACCCCCATCTCTGGCCCTCCAGAGATCATCGACCAACGCGACCAATGCCGTCTCGGTGCTATGCCCGGGCCGAAAGCCGGACTGGCGCGGGTCTAGATAATCAACTTCCTCCAGGTGACGGGGAAACTGTTGTGCCACCACACTCTCAACAACCTTCGCCAAAAAGGGAAGGTTGGAGACTGGACGATAGTTGGTTAATAAAGCTGGATCCAAAGAGGGCTTCTTAAGGAGGGGCCTCACCATAGCCTCTTTTAGGGAAGCAGGCAAGGCACCCTCACTCAAGGAAGCGTTGACAACCTCTTGGAGCCAGCCTCGTGTCACCTCCCAGGATGCCAGTACAAGCCAGGAGGGACACGGGTCCAATAAACATGTGGTGGCTCGCAGTCGCCCACGTAACCTGTCCATATCCTCGGAAGTAACGGAGTCAAACTCCTCCCAGACAAGATCTGTCTCGTGGCATCCCACTGGGCCATCAATGGAGGCTAACTCATTCTGTATCTGAGCGATTTTCTCCTGCAGAAAAATCACAAATTCCTCTGCTCTACCCTGTAGCGGGGCTTCCCGCACCCTCTGTTGAAGGAGGGAGCGGGTCACCCTAAACAGGGCGGCAGGGCGGTTGTCTGCGGATGCTATGAGAGTGGCACAATGATGGCGTTTGGCCACTCTCAGCGCCACAATGTAAGTCCGTAAATGGGCTCTTACCTGTGTCCGGTCAGATTCAGAACGGGTAGCCCTCCATCTTCTCTCTAGGCATCTCTTAGAGTTCTAGTCCCACCTTAGGCATGAAAGACAGCTGGGTGACTTTGGGCCAATCACCAGGAGACTGGGAGTTCTAGTCCTGCCTTAGGCATGAGGCTGCCTCAAGGCCACCCAGCTGGGAGAAGGAGGGGAGCCGCCTCCCAGGCCCAGTTTGGGCTGACCCTTACGGAAACATCTCCTCTGGATCTGATTGGTCCACGGGGATGGGTGGGTGGGGCGAGCCATAGGAGCCCAAAAAGTGGAAATTGGGGATTTGGGCGGGTGATTCTCCGTCCTGGTTTCTGCCCCACCGCGATACTCTTGACCTCGGACGAAACTAAACGAAAGGGTTCTCTTCAGAGGTCTGAGCCGGGGCAGGTCTGGCCACTTAGCCATGGTGGTTTGTGCCGAATCCTGGCCTGACCCTGACCGCCTTTTTTTGCTAAGAAACCAGTTTTGCCTCGTTTTTCGAGTCGTCTCAATCTAAACGTCAGTTGAACGCAACTGGGCAGAATTAAACCATGCCTATTTCAAGGATCCAACGTTGGCATGAGCCCATCCACCGTACGGGGGCCAGCCCCTCCCTCAGTCACTGGCTCTTCCTGGGTGGGTGTCCCCCCTCCCTTTTCAGAGTGTCGAAAGCCCCAGCGATACGTAGGCTCCGGAAACCACATGGATGCCCGTGTTTTCTTTTCAGAATGAAAAGGATGAAGAACTGACCACAAAGGTCTACATGTACCAGGTGAGTGTTTTTAAAAAAAAAAAAAACCACAGGCTGCCATCTTGACTTTTTTGCCCTGCGTGGACCCCTCGGCCTAAGCGGTAGAAAAGCGGGGATGGTATTCTTGAACTTTCTCGTTTGTTTCTCGCGAACAACTGACGGAGAAATTCGAAGCTGGAGTAGAAGAGAGAGCAGCTATTTCAGGAAGGGGGGAGGAAGAGAGAGAGGGGGGGGTTCGAGGACACGTGTGTAGAGATTGTAGGGGGTGTGATTAGGCCCCTAGTAAGACGGACGTTGCCTATAACAGCCATGAAGTCAGAGCTTCCAGGCAGCTGAACGCATTGACATGGCTCCATCTGGGTTGCCAAATACTGAATCCATCCAGAGAAATTTGAACTCGCAAAGAAAAGTCGGTCCCCAATGTCTACCCAGTACCTCTCTTCTGAAGTCTGACGCTGCGCCGTAGACAGGCAGTCCTTGACCTACGACCACCATGGAGCCCAACTGTCAAGTCCTAAAGTTGCCATGGTGAGGGAAGGAGGGGGAGCGCATTCCACGCGTACTTTCGGCTAGAGTCGGATCTCAGATTACCGCAGCAGGCTTGGGAGAGATGCACCTCGTTGGGGGAATGTGATTTACGACACAGACTGAGGGGAGGGGTGAAGCTCAGCCATAATTCAAACGAAGCTGAGATCTGACTGCAAACAGGTCTTGCCAAATGGTGCTAATAATAAAAAACGACTAGTTTTGTTTTGAAACTTGGCCCGAGACTCATGAATCAATTAGGGCATCTTTCGGAAACCTGACACCAACATTCCTGTTGCTAAGTGAGACGGTCCTTAAGTGAGCTTGGCCCTATTTTATGACCTTTCTTGTGAACCGTTGGGAAGGGAACCGTTGCCATTATTAAGTCGGTCACACGGTCGTTAAGCGAAACTGGTTTCCTCGTGGACTTTGAAGGTTGGCAAAAGGGATTATCACACGACAGGCCCTGGGATGCTGAAACTGTCATAAGTACATGCCAGTTGCCAGGCCCCTGAAGTTTGATCATGTGACCATGGGGATGCGGTGACGGTCGTAAGGGTGAAACATGGTCATAAGCCCCTTTGGGCAGTGCTGTTGTAATTTTGAACGGTCACTAAACAGCCTGTTGTAAGTCGAGGACTTCCTACCGCTTATTTAATTTATAATTCATGAACTTGCTGGCTGGTTTATCATTTTTCCTCTCTTTTCCCCTGCTCGACTCTTCCATCCTCTTCCTCGCCCGACTTCCCTTCCTTTCCCAGGAGTGGATCGACTATCGGCTCACCTGGAATCCGGCCGAATTCGAGGGAATCACGTCCATCCGATTCGGTGCGCATGAAGTGTGGCTCCCGGACATCGTGCTCATGAACAAGTGAGCCTTGATGAGGACTAGGATCTCGACGTTGGCCTTCTCAATAGCTGTCGGGGTGGGATGGGGTGTTGGAGCAGACAGGAGGCTCCCAATCCATCAGAATAGGGCCGGCAGGGACCGTGGAGGTCATCTAGTCCACCCCCCGGCTCAAGCAGGAGACCCTGGACCATTCCAGACAAACGGTTGTCCTTAAAAACGTCCAGTGTTGGACCGTTTACAACTTCTGGTGGCAAGTCGTTCCCCTGGTTAATTCTCCTCACTGCCAGGAAATTTCTCCTTAATTCCAGGTTGCTTCTCTCCTTGATTAGTTTCCATCCATTGCCTTGGGGGGCTTTGGAAAATAGCTGGACCCCCCCCTCTTCTTTGGCCCCACAGTCAGAATAGAGTTGGAAGGGACCTTGGAGGTCATCTAGTCCAATGGAGGGAAGGAGGAAGGAAGATGAGAAAAGGAAGGATGGAAAAAAGAAAGAAGAGGGAAGGAGGGAGGGAAGAAGGAAGGAGATGAGAAAAGGAAGGAAGATGGGAAAAAGAAGGATAGAAAAAAGAAATGAGAAAGGAAGGGAAGGAGGGAGGGAGGAAAGAAGGAAGAAGATGAGGAAAGGAAGGAGAGAGAAAAGAAATAGAGAGAGGGAAGGAAGGAGATGAGAAAAGAAGGAAGGAAGGAAATGCGAAAAGGAAGGATAGAAAAAAGAACTAAAAAGGGGAGGGAGGGAGGAAGAAGGAAGGAGATGAGAAAAGGGATGAAGGAAGGAAGAAAGGAAGGAACATGGGAAAAGGAAGGATTGAAAAAAGATATAAGAAAGGGAGGGAGGGAGGAAAGAAGGAAGGAGGAGAAAACAAAGGAAAAAGGAAGGAAGATGTGAAAAGGAAGGGAAGGAAAAAGAAGAAGAGTGAAGAAGGAAGGAAGGAAGGAAGATGAGAAAAGGAAGGATAGAAAAAAGAAATAAGAAAGGGAGTGAAGAAGGAAGGAAGGAAGATTAGAAAAGAAAGAAAGGAACATGAGAAAAGGAAGGAAGATGAGAAAAGGAAGGATAGAAAAAATAAATGGAGGGAGGGAAGAAGGAAGGAAGATGAGAAAAGGAAGGATAGAAAAAAGAAATAAAGGGAGGGAGGGAAGAAGGAAGGAAGATGAGAAAAGGGAGGATAGAAAAAAGAAATAAGAAAGAGAGGGAGGGAGGAGGCGTTAAACTTCAGCCTTAAACCGGCTGCCACCCACCGGCCAAGAGATCTGAGCGTCTCCTTTTCCCGTCAAAGGCCGAGCCGGTTTCCCGTTGCTCGTCCGCCACCAACGGCGTCTCTCTCGTCTTTATCCCCCCGCGCAGCAACGATGGGGTCTTCGACATTGCCCTCAGCGTGGACGTCCTCGTGCACCACAATGGGAGGGTCCAGTGGCAGCCCCCCGGCCTCTATCGGAGCAGCTGCAGCATCCAGGTTCGACTCCCCTCCCAGCCCTTGGCTCCCTCCGCACGATGGGCTTTGGAGGTCCGCTTGTTTGCCACCGCCGTTGAGCCCAAAGTTTCCGTTGCTAAGCGAGACAGACCTAAAGTGAGTTTTGCCCCATTGAATGACCTTCCTTGCCACCGTCGTTAAGTGGATCGCTGCTGTTGTTAAGTTAGACACACGGGTTGTTAAGCGAACCCACCTTCCCCATTGCTTGCCGGGCGGACGCAAAAGGGGATCACGCCACTGTCATAAACATAGGTCCGTTGCCAAATGTCTGGATTTTATTCACGCTGTAACGGTCATAAGGGTGAAAAATGGTCATAAGTCACTTTTCTCAGCGCCGTTGCAACTTCGGTCACTAAATGGATGGTTGTAAGTCGAGGACTTGCCTGTGTTGCATTCTAACCACTACGCCGCCACGGCTCTTAACGATCTCCTCGCTTAGCAATGGAAATTGCACCCCCAATCTTGGTCCTAAGTCGATAAGTCTTAATAAAGGAGGACGCGGTTTTTGGGCCGTGCCAAGGCGGCGGATCCTCCCTCGATTCTCCCGCGGGTGTTTTTGTGCGATTGCAGGTGACCTATTTCCCGTTCGATTGGCAAAACTGCACGATGGTCTTCCGCTCGTACACGTACGACGCCTCGGAGGTCACCCTCTTGCACCCCGTCGATGAGAAAGGGCAGGAGGTGAAGGAGATCCTGATATACGAGAACACGTTTATCGGTGAGGAAAAGTCGCCCAACGTGGGGCTACATTCGCTCGCATGAACCCAAGTCGAAATCGATGCCGCGCGAACCCCCCCACCAGCTTTGTTCAATGAATCAAGGAATGATTTCATGGGAACTCCGCCTTCTGTTTCCAATTCGCGCAATGTTGCTCCATTTTCATTTTTAAAATAATGTCTTTCTTGAAGGATGCGTGTCGGCAATGATGACAATGAGGTTATCCGTTCGGTGGTGTCCGATACTTGCCGATTCTCTGTGCTGAGTCTCTCCACATCTTCCAATCGCGCACTGCTTCTTTTGAGTTGTTCTATGTTCTGGCTGGTGTCCCTTTTCACGGTGTCCAGCTACCGTGTTCTTTGATGGGGTGGTTTCCTTCTACCGCTCACTCTTCCCAACATACAGCGGGTGATACGTTGGTACTCAGCGTTAATTGGTGCCGGGAGCCACGGCGCGTGCCAAAAACGATGAGTAACAAACACATTTTCCCCGTCAGGAATAACGCCGCAAATAAGGCCTCCGGCACCAACAAGTTCTAACTTTTGTGTTGAGTACTAAACAAACGACAAGTACCAAAATGTTGGCATCAAAATGTGTCGAGTAACCAAACTCGATGAATTTCGAAACGGTTGAGTACCAAGGTACCACTGTAAAAGCTTTTTCCAGCAAATTCCCCCGCACGACATAGCCAAAAATAAGTGAGATGGAGTTTTGTGATTTTTTTGCTTTGTGTGGTGCTACCCACGACAATATTTGCTTGTTAGTCATCTTTGTTGTCCGAGAAGCTGGAGTTTCCTCCAGCTCTGCGAGGCCCGTTAAAAAAGAAAAGGACAGACTTCGATTGGACAAACGCAAATCAATGTCCGTATTGCCTCTTAAGTCAGGGGTCTCCAGCCTGGGGTCTGCGCCCCACTACCAGGCTAATTGCCATTGGGCCGCATGAGGGGGGGACCGGTGTATGTGACCCTGCAATGTGGCCCCACTCACGCAACCATCAACACGGATGCTCATGGCTCCACGGACACGAGTCTCACGGCAAATGTTGCGGACGCTCGTGAATGCGCACGGGCGCGCCCATGGACTTGCCTCTCTCACAAAATCGACCCCTCTTCTCCCCCTCCACCCCAGCTCTGAACCCCACAACCCGGAAAGTTTTGGGAACTCTGTCTTAAGGACCTGAAGCCGGGCAGCTGTCAGGTTTCCGAATTCATGAGCCTCGAGCCAAGTTTCGAAAGAAACCCAGTCGTTTATCAGGAACACCATTTTGGCAATACCCCATTGCGGTCAGTTCTGACCTCATTTAAATCATGGCTGAACTTTGCCCCTGTTTCCTCCCTCCCCTCAGTTGTTGTCATAAATCACATTCACCAACGAGGTATACGCCTCACCAGCCTGCTGCGGTAATCTGAGATCCGACTCTAGCCGAAGGTATGTGTAGAATGAGCCCCCCCCCCTTTCCTCACTATGGCCTTCTATCCTAGGTGAACTGAAGTCAGGATTTATCCACAAAATTCCCCCCTTTCGTGGACACCATCCGGTCCTCTCCGGAACTCTCCGGCTTTGTCCAACTCCATCTTTCCGGGACCTTCCTCAGTCTGCTCAAACAAGAAGGGGGATTCACGGATTCACAAGCGTGGGGGGTGGGAGGTAGAGGGTGTCAGAGGTCCTTCCTTCTTTCTTTCCACAGACAATGGGCAGTGGGAGTTCCAGCACAAACCGTCCCGCAAGAACTCGCGTCCGGGGGACCCGCTCTACGAGGACATCACGTTTTACCTCATCATCCGCCGCAAACCGCTCTTCTACCTCATCAACGTCATCATCCCTTGCATCTTGATCACCATCCTGGCCATCTTTGTCTTTTACCTCCCGCCGGAAGCTGGTGAGACGACCGCGAGGGCCTTCGGGTTCTTTCGCTGGTAGATCACGTGGGAGGGTGGGGGCAGGGGGCGGTTGTGGGTCTAGGACAGGGGTGTCAAACTCAGTTTCATTTGAGGGACGCGTCAGGGTTGTGTTGGACCTCGGGGGAAGGGGGCGCGGCCAGGATGGGGGTAGCCAGCTCAACGTCACTAGTGTCAGGGTGAGTGCTCTGCCGTTTTAGGTTGCGACGGCCTCCAGCAGCCTTCTGCCAGGGAAAACGGAGCTCTGTTGTTACTGGCAGAGGCACCGTGGGCCGGTCCTTCACTGTTTCCAGGGCAGCCCCGCAGGCCAGGTCTAAGCACCCCACAGGCTGAATCAGGCCCACAGGCGTTGATTTTGACACCCCGGGTTTAGGACAACTCGCCGTGGCTGACGGGCTGCGGGAGAAGAATGACGCCGACAGCAGTTAATCTATTCTATTCTATTCTATTCTATTCTATTCTATTCTATATTCTATTCTATATTCTATTCTGTTCCGTTCCGTTCCATTCCATTCTCTATTCTATTCTATTCTATTTCTATATTCTATTCTACTCTATTCTATATTCTATTCTATATTCTATTCTACATTCTATATATTCTATTCGATTCTATTCTATTCTATTCCCTATCTTCTCTTCCTATTCTTATTCCTATATTTTATTATTCTATTCTATTCTATTCTATTCTATTCTATTCCATTACATATTCTATTCTATTCTATATTCTATTCTATTCTATATTCTATTCTATTCTATATTCTATTCTATATTCTATTCTATTCTATTCCGTTCCGTTCCATTCTGTTCCATTCTCTATTCTAATTCTAATTCTAATTCTAATTCTAATTCTATTCTATATTCTATTCTATTCTATATTCTATTCTATTCTGTTCTATTCTATTCTATATTCTATTCTATATTCTATTCTATATTCTATTCTATATTCTATTCTATTCCGTTCCGTTCCGTTCCATTCTCAATTCTAATTCTAATTCTAATTCTAATTCTAATTCTATTCTATATTCTATTCTATTCTATATTCTATTTTATATTCTATTCTATTCCGTTCCGTTCCGTTCCGTTCTATTCTCTATTCTAATTCTAATTCTAATTCTAATTCTAATTCTAATTCTAATTCTAATTCTATTCTCTATTCTATTCTATTCTATTCTATTCTATTCTTTATTCTATTCTATATTCTATTCTATTCTATATTCTATTCTATTCTATTCTATTCTTTATTCTATTCTATTCTGTTCTATATCTAATTCTATTCTATTCTATTCCGTTCCGTTCCGTTCTGTTCCATTCTCTATTCTAATTCTAATTCTAATTCTAATTCTAATTCTAATTCTAATTCTATTCTATTCTATTCTATATTCTATATTCTATATTCTATATTCTATATTCTATATTCTATTCTGTTCCGTTCCGTTCCATTTTCTATTCTATTCTATTCCATTCTCTATTCCATTCCATTCCATTCCATTCTCTATTCTATTCTGGAGAATCAGTGGCGGAAATTTTGAGTAGTTTGGAGTAACCGGCAAATGCCACCACTGGCTGGCCACGCCCCCATCTATCCTCTGCCTCCCGAGTCCCGGATGATCGGGAGGGAATGGGGATTTCACAGTCTCCTTCCCCTGCCACGCCCACCAAGCCAAGCCAAGCCACGCCCACAAAGCCACGCCCACAAAGCCGGTAGTTTAAAAACCTGTGAATTTCACCTCCTCCGGTTGTGGATGGTCCAGGTGGAGCTGGTTGTCCTCGGCCCCCAGCCTGAGCCCTCTTTCTCCTGGCGCCAGGCGAGAAGATGACCCTCTCCATCTTCGCGCTCCTCACCCTCACCGTCTTCCTGCTGCTGTTGGCCAAAAAGGTGCCGGAGACGTCCTTGGCGGTGCCCATCATCATCAAGTACCTGATGTTCACCATGACGCTGGTCACCTTCTCCGTCATCTTCAGCGTGGTGGTCCTCAACATCCACCACCGCTCGCCCAGCTCCTACAAGATGCCCTTCTGGGTCCGGCAGGTAATGTGGGGCGGGGTCCCTCAGGGCCTCAGCCCCCCCCCTCACTCCGTCCGAGCCGGGCGGTTGACCTGGAGGCGTTTCACGACTCAGCTGAGGAACCTCAACAGTGGGACAAGGATGACTGAGGATGGATGAGGTCGCTTGGTTGGATGAGACAATGGACCACAAGGCGCTAGAGGGGGCGTCCCTCGCCTCCCAAGGCAGGAGGTTGGGAGTTGAAGTCCACAAGTCTTCAAGTTGCCAAGTTTGGGAAGCCCTGGACTAGATGATCTCCAGGGTCCCTTCTGACTCGGTTCATCTGTTAAAAATGCCCAGCTCAGAGATCACCCCCCACGGTTCTCCTCCTCCTCCTCCTCCTCCTCCTCCTCCTCCCCCCCCACACCTCCTCTCCAAACCCCTCCCCGTCCCTTGGAGCCCCTGATGGTGTTTCCTAGTTGGGTCATAAAACGCCTGGAAGAAAAAACTACCAACATCAGAGAGCACCAAGGACCCCACAGTCCTCTTCCTCCTTCCCCTCCTCTTCCTCCTCCTCCTCCTCCCCTTCTCCACAAATCCCCCTTTCCTCTAGCCCTGTTTCCTAGCAGAAGAAAGAAAGAAAGAAAGAAAGAAAGAAAGAAAGAAAGAAAGAAAAGAAAGAAAGAGAAAAGAAAGAGAAAAGAAAGAGAGAAAAGAAAGAAAGAAAGAGAAGGAAGGAAGGAAGGAAGGAAGGAAGGAAGGGGAAAGAGAGAGAAAAGAAAGAAAGAAAGAAGGGGGAGGGAGGGTGGGTAGAAGGGGGGATCGAAGGAAGGAAAGAAAGAAAGAAAGAAAGAGGAAGGAAGGAAGGAAGGAAGGAAGGAAGGGAGGGGGAAAGAGAGAGAGAGGAAGGAAAGAAAGAAAGAAAGAAAGAAAGAAAGAAAGAAAGAAAGAGAGAAAAGAAAGAAAGAGAAAAGAAAGAGAAAAGAAAGAGAGAAAAGAAAGAAAGAAAGAGAAGGAAGGAAGGAAGGAAGGAAGGGGAAAGAGAGAGAGAAAAGAAAGAAAGAAAGAAAGAAAGAGAAAGAAAGAAAGAAAGAAAGAAAGAGAGAGAAAAGAAAGAAAGAAAGAAGGGGGAGGGAGGGTGGGTAGAAGGGGGGATCGAAGGAAGGAAAGAAAGAAAGAAAGAGGAAGGAAGGAAGGAAGGAAGGAAGGAAGGAAGGAAGGAAGGAAGGGAGGGGGAAAGAGAGAGAGAGGAAGGAAAGAAAGAAAGAAAGAAAGAGGAAGGAAGGAAGGAAGGAAGGATGAAAGAGAGAGAGAGGAAAGAAAGAAAGAAAGAAAGAAAGAAAGAAAGAAAGAAGAAGGAAGGAAGGGGGAAAGAGAGAGAGGAAAGAAAGAAAGAAAGAAAGAAAAATAAAGAAAGAAAGAAAGAAAGAAAGAAAGAAAGAAAGAAAGAAAGAAAGAAAGAAAGAAAGAAAGAAGGAAGGAGGGAAGGGGGAAAGAGAGAGAGGAAAAAGAAAGAAAGAAAGAAAGAAAGAAAGAGGAAGGAAGGAAGGAAGGGGGAAAGAGAGAAAGAGGAAAGAAGGAAAGAAAGAAAGAAAGAAAGAAAGAAAGAAAGAAGAAAGAAAGAAAGAAAGAAAGAGGAAGGAAGGAAGGAAGGGAGAGAGAGGAAAAAGAAAGAAAGAAAGAAAGAAAGAAAGAAAGAAAGAAAGAAAGAAAGAGGAAGGAAGGGGGAAAGAGAGAGAGGAAAGAAAGAAAAAGAAAGGAAGGAAGAAGGAAGGAAGGAGGGAAGGGGGAAAGAGAGAGAGAAAAGAAAGAAAGAAAGAAAGAAAGAAAGAAAGAAAGAAACAGGAAGGAAGGAAGGGGGAAAGAGAGAGGAAAGAGAAAAAGAAAGAAAAAGAAAGAAAGAAAGAAAGAAAGAAAGAAAGAGAAGGAAGGGGGAAAGAGAGAGAGAAAAGAGAAAAAGAAAGAAAGAAGAAGAAAGGAGAAAGAAAGGGAGGCCGCCTATGTGGAGAAGAGTGGGAATAGGGCCGGGGTGTCATCTAGTCCTACCCCATTCCCGACCGATGCCAGGGGCCCCATTCTCCCCCTGTTAGGGTCTCCCTGGGGGAAACCTTCTGTCTCTTTTGCCCTCTTGAAGGGGTCTCAAGGGTTTCCAACTGGGAAGGCTGGAGGGGGGGGCAGGGGGGGCGTGGCTGGTCAGCCTCAAGGGAGGACTCTGGCCTTCCCCCTCCCCCCAGGTCTTCCTCCACAGGCTCCCCCGGTACCTGGGCCTGCAGCGTCCGAAGCCGGAGCCCCCCCTCCAGCGCCCCCCAAAGCCGCCCCCCACGAAGAGCAGCCGCTACGCCAGCGAGTATTTCATCCGGAACCCCCCCTGCGACCCCCCCAAGCCCAACAGGTAGGAACGGGGGGGGGGGGGCTTTGGGGTAAGGAGGGAAGGAAGGAAGGAAGGAAGGAGGGAGGGGGAAGAAAGGGAAGGAGAGAGGTGGGGAGAGAGGGAGGGAGGGAAGGAAGGTGAAAGGAAAGGAAGGAAGGAAGGAAAAAGGGAAGAAGGAAGGGGGAAAGGAAATAGAAAGGGAGGGAGGGAGGGAGGAAAGGAGTTGAAGAAGGAGAAAGAGAGGAGGAAGGGAAGGAGGGAAGGAGAGAGAGGAAGGAGGGCAAGGGAAGGAATGGAGAGGGGGGAGGAAAGGAAATAAGGAGGGATAAGATGAAGGAGGGAGGGAGGAACAGGGAGGAAGGAATGGAGGGGGAGAGAGAATCGGGGGGAGGGAGGGAGGGAGGGAAGGAAGAAAGGAGGGAGGGAAGGGAGCAGGGAAGGAAGGAGGGAGGGAAGGAGGAAGTGGGAGGTGAAAGGAGGGAAGGGAGCAGGGAAGGAGAGAGGTGGGGAGAGAGGGAGGGGAGGGGAGGGACCAGAGAAGGAGGGAGGGAGGAAGGCAAAAGGAGAGGGCAGGAGAGGAAGAGAGGGAAGGAAAGGAGAGAGGAGGGAGGAAAGGAGAGGGGGGGAAAGAAGATAGGGAGGGAGGGAGAGAATCAGGGAAGAATGGAGAGAAGAAAGTAGGGAGGGAGGGACAAACAGAAGGAGGGAGGAAGTGAGGGAGGAAAGGAGAAGGAGAAAGAAAGGGAGAGGGAAGGAGGAAGTGAGGGAGAGACAAGGGAGGGAGAGAAAGGGAAGGAAGGGAGCAGGGAAGGAGGAAGAGAGGGTGGGGAAAGGAAAGGGGAGGAGGGAAGGAAGGAAGGAGGGCTGGAGGGATAGGGAAGGAGAGAGGTGGGGAGGGAGCAGAGAAGGAGGGAGAGAGGGGAAAGGGAAAGAGGGAAGGAAACAGCAAAGGAGGAGGGAGGGAGAAAGGAAAGGAGGAAAGGAAGAGAGGGAGGGAAGAGGGAGGGAAGGAGAGAGAAAAGAAATAAGGAGGGAGGGAGGGAGAAAGGAAGGAGGGAATGAGAGAGGGGGGGGAGGGAGAGGGGGGAAGAGGGCAAGGGGGGGTGTCGGTGAGGCAAGGGCTGCTCTGTCTCTCTCCCCCCCCCCCTCGGAAGGTTCCAGATGGAGGCCTTCTCCATGGACCTGCGGAGGTTCATCGAGGGTCCCAGCCGCTGCCTGGCTCTTCCGCCGGACCTCAAGGAGGCCACCGAGGCCGTCCTCTACATGGCCCAGCAGCTCCAGGAGCAAGAGGACTACGACGCGGTCAGTGGTGGGGGGAAGGAGGAGATGGGAGAGGGAAGGAAGGAAGGATAAAAGGAAGGAAGAGGGAGGAGATGGGAGAGGAAAGAAGGAAGGAAGGAAGAAATAAAAGATAAAAGGAAGGAAGAGAGGAGAAAGATGGGAGAAGGAACTAAGGAAGGAAAAATATAAGGAAGAAAGAAAAGGAGGGAGGAGATGAGAGAAGGAAGGAAGGAAGGAAGGAAAAATAAAAGGAAGAAAGAGAGGAAGGGAGGTGATGGGAGAAGGAAGGAAGGGAAAAATGAAGAAAGAGAGGGAGGGAGGGAGGGAGGAGGGAGGACGGAAGAATAACAGAAAGGAAGCAAGGGAGGAGATGGGAGAGAGAGGAAGGAAGGAGAGGGAAAGGAAAGAAGGAAGGATGGAAGAAAAATAGAAGGAAGAGAAGGGGAGGGAGGGGGGAGGGGGAAGGAAGGGAAATAAAATGTAGGAAGGAAGGAGAAAGGAAAAGAAAGATGGAAGCTGAAAGGAAAGGAGAGAGGAAGAAGGAAGGAAGGAAGGAAGGAAGGAAGGAAGGAAGGAAAGGAAGGAAGGAACAAGAGAAGGAAGATAGAGAGGACCTGTTGGTGGCCACCTTGACCTTTTTTGACACCTTCCCACCCCCCGGGACCCCCCAACCCCTCCACAACACCATGCGGTGGCCTGAGAGGACTTGGTCTTCAGAAGGGTCTAGGTAGGGTAGACCCTACAACAGTTGGGCAACCCAAGGGGACAATGGCGCCAACCCAGCCTCCTTCCTCCCTCAGGGTCCCATGGGTGGTGGAGGGGGCCTTTCCAAGCCCCCTCCCACCCCCCAACCCATGGACATGTCGTGTCTCCTCTCTCCCCCCCTCTCCAGCTGAAGGAGGACTGGGAATACGTGGCCTTTGTGGTGGACCGCCTCTTCTTCTGGACCTTCATCGTCTTCACCACCCTTGGCACCCTCACCATCTTCCTGGAGCCAGCCTCCACCTGCCCCCCGAGAAGCCCTTCCCCTGAGGAGACCCTCCTTTCCCCCCCACAAACGGCCAGGCCAGTTAGAGAAGGCGGACCCAGAAGCTGGTGGAGATGCCTTCAACCATCTCCATCTTCTCCAACCTGGCGCTCCTTGGACTGGGAGGCCCGTTTCTCCCCACCGGGAGGGGGCTGAGGCCCATAGGAGATGGAGTCCAAGATGGGTGGAAGACCCTGCACCCCACCCCACCCAGGAAAAGGGTCCCCCTCCTCAAAGTCCAGCTACTTTTCACCACGGAGTTTTGGGTTGGAAGGAGAATTTGGCTCTCGGTGGAAGAAGATTGGGGAGAGACGCACTTATGGTTTCTGTCACCCCTCCTCCCAGTCTCGGGCGTTCCAGAAGGGCGAGACTACAGTTCCCATCATCCTTTGCCGGCTCGGCAGCCAAGCAGGATCTAACCGATTCGGCTTTTCCTTCCTGAAAATTAAACCTTCGTTTTGTTTTATTTTTAACTGAATTTAAAAGTTTAATTTCAAAATTAAACCTTTGAAAAGTGCTCCTTTTCTTCATTCCATGGGATTAAAGTGCAGAGTGCGAATCCATCCATTGGGGACTCAAACAGTATCTTTTCCAAGGACAGGTACACAGTCCTCGACCTACGACCAAAATGGAGCTAAGCGAGACCTTGGTTTGAGTGAGTTTTGCCGTTTTACGACTTTTCTTGACACGGCTGTTAAGCGAATCCCTGCCGTTGATAAGGCAGTGGCATGGTTGTTAAGTGAATCCCTGCCGTTGATAAGGGAGTGACACGGCTGTTAAGCGAATCCCTGCCGTTGATAGGGAGTGGCATGGTTGTTAAGCGAATCCCTGCCGTTGATAAGGGAGTGACACAGCTGTTAAGCGAATCCCTGCCGTTGATAAGGGAGTGGCATGGTTGTTAAGCGAATCCCTGCCGTTGATAAGGGAGTGACACGGCTGTTAAGCGAATCCCTGCCATTGATAAGGGAGTGGCATGGTTGTTATGTGAATCCCTGCCGTTGATAAGGGAGTGGCATGGCTGTTAAGCGAATCCGGCCTTGCCCCGTCAACGTTGCTTGTCGGAATGGTCGCAAAACAGGATCGCGGCTCCACGGGGACGCCGCAACAGGCGTGAAGCACATGCCAGCTCCCAAGCCTACGAAGTCTGATCACGGGGAGGCTGCGACGGTCGTTAAGTGTGAAAAACGGTCCCTTGTAAGTCCCTTCCCCCCCGGCGTGGCCTCGTCCCTTTGAACGACCACTAAACGAACCGTCGTAAGTCGAGGACTAGCTGAAGGCGCCGCAACGAACCTCATTCCTTCCCGTTTGCGTCTCCTTCATTGGTCGAGAGTTTGGAGTTAAGAAGGGGGGTCGGAATCGGGAAGGGGGTGAATAAGGATTTGGGGGGGGGGTCCATAAAGATTTGGGGAGGGTCTTCGAAGCCCAGACAGAGAGATTTGGTGGGAAATCCTGATTTTGGGCGTCCGAAGGCTCAGCTGTTGGCACCCCAACAGCTGAGCCCCTCCCCCTCCGTTCCCCCCTCCCCCTTGGGTGACCGGCACCCCACAATTGTGGGGAGGGGGCGCTCAGGGGGCAAACCCGAGGGGAGGCTAGAATCAGGGGGGCAATTGCCCCCAAAGGACCGAGGTTCATAGTCACACCGAGGAATCCGGTTAAATATTGAAAAAGAAGAGGCGGGTGCCAAATCGGGCAGGCTAACTTAGACTAAAGGCCAAGAGAAAACTTCAGCCAAAGTTTATTATTAATTTTGAAACGGACTTTCCGTCCCGCCGGCAGACTCCCCCCCCCCCCCCGAAAAAAAGGTCCCGCGTCCATGCTTCCCGGCCGCTTCCCATCCTCCACTTCCAAAGCGCTCGGGGCACTCTGTACGTGCTCAGGAACACCGGGTGCGAGGGCGGCCTAGTCCGTGTGGAGGACTAGAGGGGCGGCTCAATCCAGCAATCCCTCCTCTCACCCCCGTTAGAGGCTTAGACTTGGCTCCGCGCCGCCATTTGGCCGAGGCGGTCGCCGTAAAACCGGAACAGGCGCCAGCCATCCTGGACGGTGAGGTTCTCGCCGCCGCGCCGCAACAGGAAAGCCGTGTTTCGGGCTTGAGGTAGGACACGTGCATGCGGAGCTCGGAGCAGCCCTCCTGCCAGGCGGCCTGGAATACGGGGAGGGGGTTTGCAAAGGGTCAGCGCCTCCCCCCCACCGGCCCCCCCTGTGGCTTGCCCCATCTGGACTGGGGAGGGGGGAGAGGTTGGGGGTGGCTGGAGGGGGAGGGTCTCTTCTGCCTTTGGTGGGCAAATTTGGGCCTAGGGTGTTTTTTTAAGGCAGCAGGCTAGAAATTGGAGACTGGGAGTTCTAGTTCAGCTTTAGGCATGAAAGCCGGCT
>CM077647.1:185155601-185190248 GCA_039707465.1 Rhabdophis nuchalis
CTCTTTTTAAGACGGGTGGACTTCAACTCCCAGAATTCCCCAGCCAGCATGGGGAAATGGCTAGCTGGGGAATTCTGGGAGTTGAAGTCCACCCGTCTTACAAGAGCCCACTTTGCAAACCCCTGTCCTAGGACCAAGCGCTGTCCTGGAATTCGGAGTGGTGGTGGTGGTGAGGGGGGGATGTTGCTGGAAATTTCACAGCTGCCCCCCCTCCCTCCCTCCCCGCCTGCCTGCCGAAAAAGCACCTTTCGGGCTCTGGATGCGAAACGCAGCACGTCCCCCGTCACACATTGGCTGTGTGCTACCATGCTACACAAACAACCACCCACGCTGGGAAAAGTGGAGCACCTAGATCTCATCTAATTCAGTGGGATTAACCCCAAATCAGGGCTTAAACCGGAGTGTGTGTCCGGGGGGGGGGGGAGCGGGGGAGAAAGGAAGGAAGGAAGGAAGGAAGGAAGGGGGAGGGAGGGAGGGAAGGAAAGGAAGGAAAGGAAAGGAAGGAAAGGAAGGAAGGAAGGGAAAGAAGGAAGGAAGGAAAAAGAAAGAAAGAAAGAAAGAAAGAAAGAAAGAAAGAAAGAAAGAAAGAAGGAAGGAAGGAAGGGAAAGAAGAAAGGAAGGAAAGGAAAATAAGAAAGTTGGAAGGAAGGGAAAGAAGGAAGGAAGGAAAGGAAAGTAGGATGGAAGGAAGGAAGGAAGGAAGGAAGGAAGGAAGGGGGAGGGAGGGAGGGAGGGAGGGAAGGAAAGGGAGGGAAAGGAAAGAAGGAAGGAAGGGAAAGAAGGAAGGGAAAAAGAAAGAAAGAAAGAAAGAAGGAAGGAAGGAAGGAAGGAAGGAAGGGAAAGATGGAAGGAAGGAAAAGAAAGAAAGAAAGAAAGAAAGAAAGAAAGAAAGAAGAAAGAAAGAAAGAAAGAAAGAAAGAAAGAAAGAAAGAAAGAAAGAAAGAAAGAAAAGAAAAATCACTGGCTAAATATCCTTCATTATCATCATCATCATGGTTGGAAAAGCAAGTTTCTAGTCCTGGTGAGGCTAATCGGCTAATCTCCTCCATTGCTGACTCTAAAATGAAAAAATTTTTGCGATGTAGGTTAAACCCACAATCACACTAACTTGGTTAAATCTTCCCCTTTGGCGGGGGGGGGGGGGGGGGGGAGTGGAGAGTAAAGCATGCCCCCCCTCCCATCTTTGGCTGAGAGTATCCCATCAGCCCTTGCGGCAGGAGAGGCCTGACCAGGCTTGGTGATGTCATGGGGCCCCTCCCACTGGCCAGGTAAGGGCGGAGCAATGGGCATAGCTTGACCAGCCCAGCCAATCGGGGCTTTAGGAGCTTATCCTGGCTGCCTGGTCCTGCCAGAGAGAGGCTGTCCTGGAGTGGCTGGCTTTGTTTGGCGGCTGTTCTTCTCCCCGGCTCTTTGGCCTGGAGGACCGGGTGGGCAAAATGGGTTAGCTGGCAGGATTTAGGCAGCCCTACAATAGAATTGGCTGAGGGTGATCCTTCCTTCCTTCCTTCCTTCCTTCCTTCCTTCCTTCCTTCCTTCCTTCCTTATACATTTCTTTCCCTCCCTCCCTCCCTTTGTGTTTCCCTTCACCTTTTCCTTCCTTCCTTCCTTTTCTTCCTTCCTTCCACTTATTTCTTTTCTTTCCTTCCTTCCTTTTTTAATATTCTTTTCTTCCTCTCCTTCATTCCATCCTCCTTCCTCTTTGCTTCCTCCCTCCTTCCCTCTGTTTATTCCCCTTGCCTTCATTCCTGCGCTTCCTTTCTCCTTCCTCTTCCTCCTCCCCTCTTTTCCCTCTTCTATCTATTCTCTCCTTCCTTTCATTCTTCTCCACCTTTTGCTTCCTTTCCTCCCTCGAACTTTTCTCAGTGCTGAATCTCATTTTGTGATGTCCATACATATCAAAAAAGCCCTCTGCAATTTCAGCCTCCATGGAAATCCTGCTCTTTGGCCTCTGGCAAAAAACCCACTTCGGCCCCAGCTTTTTTCAGATGAAGATCAGGGGGCGAAGGCTCTTCATCAACGGCCCCCTCCCATCTACCTGGAGCAGCCCCACTCCCCCTTCCATAACTCCGGGACCTCCTGTTGGGCCTCCAATTCCTCTTGCTCCTATCCAGCATGACCAAAATTCTGCACATTTGCTGTGTTGCTGAGAAAACCACTGTCGGAGAGTGGTCTGTGGTCGCCAATTAAGCAAATAGCCCGAGGCTGTTGCTCCAAGCAGGGAGCCTTATCTGTTGCTCAAGATTTCCACCCTACTCAGCCCTGCCTCAATGCTCCAAGTCTAGAGCAGGGATTTCCAGCCTTGGCCACTCTAAGATAAGTTTAAGATACGTGGACTTCAACTCCCAGAATTCCCTGGCACTAAGGCATTCTTTTTCTTTTAATACAAAAACCTATTTTGGCCTGCTTACTCTCTTATAATCCCTTTCTCTGCAATTTGGCTGAGGGATTTTGGGCGTTGAAGTCCACAAAGGGCCTCAAATGGACGCCCCTGATTTAGTGAAAACTGGACCTTTCTTCTCAGCCGCAAATCCAGCGGCTACGACCCTGGCGAAGACGCCCGTCAGGCAGATCCCCATCCGGGAAAAATCGGATTCTTTCGAGATGTATCCACACAGGGCCCCGACTTTGGTGGGCTCCTACCGGTTCGGCCGAACTGTAGTCGCTTGGCGGCGTGAGTTGCTGCAGGCCTGCCATGCCCCCGAACCGGTTCTCGCGGCGGCGCTGTAGGAGCCGCCATCTTGTTTTGAGCTTTTGCGTATGCGGAGAGCAATTTTCATTGTACCGCGCAGGCGCGCACATGCGCGGCGCAGCCCTGAACAAACAGGCTATAGCGGCTGCCAGAACCCACCACTGGACCCCAACTTTGGGGGGGGGTGCTGTGGGCAGATCAACCCCCCCCTCTTTACTATACAGGACCCACATCCCTTTCCCTACTGGTCCAGAGGAACAAACAATCCAAACTGGTTTGTCCCACATTTCTCAAAATGGATTCAGGAGGTCCGTGGGGTTGCATCTATCCTGGTTCTTCAGAACCAAACGAGAAGCCTTTGAGAGATTTACAAATTGGATCACGGATGCGAAACAGACGTGTCACTTTACAAATTCACGGTTGACTCCAGAAAAATCCGCCTTAAATTACCAAACAGGACAATACAGACTGGAAAGAATCTTTCACCGCCTTCCTTAAACAGGTAGTCCTCGACCTACGACCGCGAGGGTGAGCGGGACCTCCGTTTTTATTTTATTTATTTATTTTATTCAATTTATATCCCGCCCTTCTCCAAAAGGACTCCTTTCCTCACGGAGGTCATTAAGTGAGTCGCACCTCGTTTTGCGACCTTGTTGGGGTCGTTGAGCGAATCACGGGGTTATTAAGTGAATCTTGTTTCCCTCCCCCGCCTGGATTTCGCTCGGAAAGATTGCAAAAGGGCGAATCAGGTGACCTTGGGAATGCTACAACTGTCATAAGTACATGTCAGTTGCCAACCCTCAAATTGTGATCACATGACCACAGAGGTGCTGCAAATACGTCTAATAATACGTCAATATGAGGATCCCCATTTTTTCATCCCCGCTTCAAATGGTCACTAAATGGATGGTTGTAAGGTAAGGACGACTACCAATACATAATAGTGACCATTCAAAGTTACGGCCCTGAAAAAAAGTGACTTATGGCCATTTTCCACACTTAACGACCGCCACCGCACCCCCATGGTCATGATCAAAATTCAGATGCTTGGCAACGGACTCGTATTTATGACCGTTGCGGTGTCCAAAGTCAACGGGGAAGCCAGATTCACTTAACAACCGGTGACTAACTTGACAACTGCAGGGATTCACTCAACGACAGGGCCAAATGAGGCAAAACTCACCTAACAACCACCAGCTACTCAAATTGTGGGCTCAATTGCAGTCGTAAAGCGAGGACTACCTGTATATTCCCACGCCCCGCTAACGCACTTCTCTTTTCTTTTTTTTTAGCAAAAATCTCTTATGCCCTTCTGCCTATTGATTTATTTAGGTGAAGGCCATTTTTTTCCCTTCCCCAAAAATGGGGAGATCGAAAAAAAAAAAGAAAAGGAGGAAACTGAACTAGTGAAAACTGGTGTTTTTTGTTTTTGTTTGCAAAACAAGAAGGGAAGATTTTGGTTGTTTTTTTTAGTTCGAAGACAAGACCAAAAAAAAGAGGGGGAAAAAACCAGGAGTGGAATTGGCCAAAATTCATACGGTATGTATATAGATATATATAGATATATTTATATATATTGCATTTGTTCTGCTTTTTATTTTTTTTGAAAAAAAAGAAGAAGAAGAAGTTAAAAACCAAAAAGGAAAATATTTTTTTTTTTGGGGGGGTGGGTTGGTTTATTAAAAAAAAAAAAAAGGCAAGATTGTGAAACATGCAGGAAAAAATACCTTCGTCTGGAGAGGGATTGTTAGCTGACGCTTCTTCACGCTTTTTTGTGAGCGGACCTACGAACAAGAAAAAAGAAGAAAAAGGAAAAATGGGACGGGGGGACAAAAGAGAGAGAAAGATCAAGAAAAAAAAGATATATATTTTTTTTTCGGTTGCATCAAAAAGGGGGAAAAAACCATTTTTTTTCTCGTCTTTTAGCAAAATACAAACAATTTTAGGGCTCTTTTTTCTTTCTTTCTTTCTTTTTTTTTTTTTTAGGTTCGGTCGTTTTCATTTTTCCGGAATTCCGTGCGTGTGTGTGCGAGAGAGCGACTTATTTCACTTTTATTTTCCCCACCAGAAAAATTAAAAAAAAAAAAATACGAACACAGAAACGCAAGAAGCTGTGAAATGAAAGGTTGGTTAGAGAGGAAGCAAATTGGGCGGTTGTGGAACGGTTAAATTTGGGGTGGGGTTGGGGGGGATGGACGGAAACGTATTTTCAGTTGGAGACCCCACCCCACCCCGAGAGAGCCTGGATCCCGAGTTCCAATCCTACCGCTCTTTTTCGCCTCCTCCCACCACCCCCAGCTGTGCGTTTCAGCTCCAACCAGGGTGGACGATTAACCCAGAGGTCACTTTAAGACTTGTGGACTTCAACTCCCAGAATTCCCCTGCCAATACCTTTTTTCCCTGACTTCAAGATATATTACGTCTACTGCATTCCCACCTTCTATTAAGTGTTTTCAAAAAAAATTCCATAAAAGTAGTGTAGCCAAAGTTGTTTTTACCCTCTATCTGTGCTGAATTCTGGGAAATCCTTGCCAGCTGGGGCATTCTGGGAGTTGAAGTCCACCCGTCTTCAAAGTGGCCTAAGTTGGAGGACCCTGCTATAAAGTTAATGCAAACTATCTTGGAAAAAAAACAGTGCCAAAGGATACCATTTCCCAGTGATCCGTATAGGTTCTATACATCAGGGGTCTCCAACCTTTGCAACTTTAAGTCTGAAGGACTTCAGCTCCCAGACTTCTCCAGCCAGCAAAGCTGCAAAGGTTGGAGACCCCTGGCCTGGAGGATAAAATACAGCAAAGCTGGCTGGAGAATTCTGGGAGCTGAAGTCCTTCAGACTTAAAGTTGCAAAGGTTGGAGACCCCTGGCCCAGGCCCTGACACTGACAGCTTTGCTGGCTGGAGAAGTCTGGGAGCTGAAGTCCTTCAGACTTAAAGTTGCAAAGGTTGAAGACCCCTGGCCCAGGCCCTGACACTGACAGCTTTGCTGGCTGGAGAATTCTGGGAGCTGAAGTCCTTCATACTTAAAGTTGCAAAGGTTGGAGACCCCTGCTATACATCAACCATTTTACAACCTGTGGACTTCAACTCCCAGAATTCCCCAGCGAGTTCTTTTTCTACTTCCCTGGACTTCAAGATATATTATGTCTACTGCAGTCCCACCATTTACTCTTTTCAAAATATATATATATATATGCAACGAACCACAATTGTTCCTGTTCTCTATCCATGCTGAATTCTGGGAAACTTTTGCCAGCTGGGGAATTCTGGGAGTTGAAGTCCACAAGCCTTAAAGGGGCCATGTTTGCTGGCCGGGGAATTCTGGGCGTTGAAGTCCACAAGTCTTAAAAGTTCCCAAGTTTGGACACCTCTGGCTTAAGAGGAAAAAGCTGGATTGTTGGGGTACCAAGACCGTTGGAAACTGGCGGGCAGGAGTCAAAACGAATGAGAGGACAATTGTGCTTCGAAAAGAAGCGAGGCTTCCATTAGCCTGCAGCCTCAGTGGGGGCCAGACCAGGCGCTCAAATTACGGGGCCCCCCAGAAAGACAGGAGTGGAGTGGTTTATGTAGTCTCTTCTACAGATGTTCCCCACATCTGTCTCAATCTTCATCTCCCCCCCCCAAAAAACCCCCATCTAAATCGATGGGAAATTGAGGTGTAGAATGACCCACAAATACACAACCACAAATTGTCTCTGTCTTTTCTGGGGCCCTCCACCAGGCAAGGGTTGTGGCCCTCCACTCTCCCAACCGGGCTCATCCCCGTTTCGGAGACTTCAAGCTGCTCTCTCCTCCAGCCAGTGGAGGGCAGTGGATGATGGGTACTACCACCAACTGGGATGGGGAAGGCGGACCGAGACAGGAGCCAGCAAGGGGCATGTCTGGATGGCCCACGGCCATCTTTCCGTGTGGATCTTTGGCCTGCCGCACTGTCTATTATTCTACCATCACTTTTTCTATGGTGGGAAAATTGTACGGAGTTAGACGATAGGTAGCCATAACAACATTCTTTCTAGAAAGCCAAGGTCATCTTTTGTCTCTAAACCTCTGCGCCTGACCGGAACTGGATGGGTGGAAGCTGCCACCGTGGCAGGGGGGAGATTGGACCACAGGATGGACTGGTGGGGGTGGGGGCAAGGTCTTGAATTTTCAACTGGGGGGGGGAACCTGGGAAGCTTCCAGATTCGGGGATTCCCAGATGTGCCAACATGGCTCCCTTCATCAACTGGGAACTTGGAGGAATACTTTGATTTAATTTTGGACGCTGTTTGGAACGCTGACACATAGGAGATATTTGGGGGGGGAGGGTGCGATTTCCCCCCTCCCCCGGCTCCATTGGCCAAGTGGGGGAGAGGGTCCCGCTTCCTTTCTCTCCCCCCCCCCTTATATGGTTATGGGGTGAAGATTTTTAATTTCCCGTGCACCGCCCCGAGTCCCCATGGGGGGAGAGGGGGCGGTTTATATAAATTTAATAAAGTAATAATAAATAATAAATAAATAATAATATTGCTCGCTCACCTTAAAGCAAGAAGCTAGGGAGAGGGAACCAGGTGCAAGAGAGGCTTAGCTCCTGAGCCCCTCACCCACCTTAAGGACCCCCCCCTCAATTTTCCAACTGTTCCCTTCCTCCTGCCTGCCCCCCCTCCTGCCCCCCCCCCCAAATCCTGGGACTTGTAGTCTTTCTCGCTGGTTTCCTCCCCGAACTATAATTCCCAAGGTAGCTCCACCCCACCCTGCTGGCCTCCAACTTCTATCCTTCCAGATGTGCTGGACAGCACAACCCCCCCCATTTGAAGATGTCCATGGAGGGAGGGGTCCCCCCCCCAAGGTCCATTCAAGGGATCTATTGGGCCCACGTAGGCAATAAATTGAATTTCTCCTGCAGTGTTTTAATTTTATTTAAAGCTACGGAAAACAGAGGGAATCCCCCCAAATCTCTTTTCTATCCCGTTTTTGCAAGTTGTAGCCAGAAGAATCGTGGTGGTGGTGGTGGGGGCAGGCATTTCCTTATCATATTTTGGGGGGGGGGTAGAGTACGAGAATCCCTCGACTTACAACCGTTCGGAGTTACGGCCTTGAAAAAAAGTGTTCCTCGCGCTTACGACCGTATCGGTGTCTCGTATTTTGTGGCCCCGGGTGTGTGTGTGTGTGTGTGTGTGACGTGATTGGGATGTTGGGCTCAGTTGTGGTCGTAAACCGAGGACCCCCTGGAAATCCCCCTCCCACAACGCCTCTCTCTCTTTCGTGGGGGGGAGGGGAGCTAGCGGCCCTTCATTCCCATGCAGATTTATGTAAATTTATGTTGTGACTCCTCTTCCCACCCACCCGCCCTCCCCCTGCTCTGAATTGGGGGGGCGTGGAGGGGGCTGACTTTTAATTCTAGAGGGGAAACATTAAGGGAGGGGGAGGGAGAAGGAGAAGAAGGGGGAGAACCCCGGAAAAAGGTTTCATCCTGTCTTCTGCACGCAGGAGGAGAAGAAGAAGAGGAAGGAGGGAGGGAGGGAGGAAAGAAGAAGGAAGAGAGATGGGAAAGGAGGATGGGGATAGGCGGAAGGAAAAGATGGAAAGGGAGGGGAGGAAGGAGGAGGAGGAAGTTGGTAGAGGAGGAGGAGAGGGGGGAGGAAGAAGAGGAGGAGGAAGAAGGAGATGGAAGAGGAGGAAGGAGGAGGAAGAGGAAGAGAAGAGGGGGAGGAAGAAGAGGAGGAAAGGAAGGGAAGAGGAGGAAAAGGAGGAGGAGGAAGAGGAGGGGAGAAAGAAGGAGGAAGGGGAGGAGGAGGAGGAAGATGGAAGAGGAGGAGAAGGGGGGGAAGAAGGAGATGGAGGAGGAGGAAGGGGGAGGAAGAGAAGAGGGGGAGGAAGAAGAGGAGGAAAGGAAGGGAAGAGGAGGAAAAGGAGAAGGAAGAAGGAGATGGAAGAGGAGAAAGGAGAAGGAAGAGGAAGAGGAAGAGGAGGGGAGAAAGAAGGAGGAAGGGAAGGTAGAGGAGGAGGAGGAAGAGATGGAAGAGGAGGAAGGATGGAGGAGGAAGAGGGGAGAAAGAAGGAGGAAGAGGAGGAGGGGAGGAGGAGGAAGGAGGAGATGGAAGAGGAGGGAAGAGGAAGGGGAGGGGAGAAAGAAGGAGGAAGGGGAGGAGGAAGAGGTGATGGAAGAGGAGGGGGAGGAGGAGAGAAAGAAGGAAGGAGAGGAAGAGGAGATGGAAGAGAAGGGGGAAGAAGGGGAGGATGAGGAAGAGGAGGAGGAGGAAGGAAAAAAGGAAGGAAGGAGAGGAGGAAGAGTAGCAGGACTTGGAGGAGGAGGGAGAGAAGGAAAAGGAGGACAGGAAGGAAAAGGAGAGGGAGGATGGAGAGGGAGGAGGAATGAGAGGAAGGAAAGAAGGAAGGAGGGAAGGAAAAAGACGACAGGAAAGAAGAAGAAAGGGAGGATGAAGAGGGGGGAGGACGAGGAGGGGGAGGCGGACGCTGCATCCGGAGCCCAACCCTCCCATCTCCCCCTCCCCTTCCCCCCGCCAAACTAAACCCCCTTCCAACCTGGTGTAAACTTACTCCATCCTTCTTGTTTACATCAGCAAAAACCTGCCCTCCTTTCTCTAGCTCTTCCCTAACCCCTTAAGACCCCCGGGAGTGGGGGGGGGGTTTATAGTCAAGAGGGCTCTGCTGGCCCCCTCCCCAATCAGGGGAGAAACCCCCCCTCCCCATACACCACCCCCCTTTGAAGGAGGGAGGAAGGTTTCCTCCATCCTTCCCATCAAGGATGGGAACCCGCAAAGGGAGGGGGAGGGAGAGGATGCAGTGGGGGGGGGGAGGAGAGATTTGGGGGGGGTCTGCACCCCCCCACCCTCCTCATCCTCCTCATCCTCCCCAGGGGAGACTCCGCCGCCTTGTTTTCGCGGCCTCTCTCCCCATTTCGGCCTTCTTTTTCGGGGTTTATTTTTTTAACGCCATTTTCCTCCGGTTGCCAAGGCAACCGGACTTCGCAGTACCGCAAAAGAACAGAGTAGCGGTCTGGGAAATTGGGGAGGGGGGGAGAACACCCCGCTTGGGGGGGGGGAGGAGGGGGGTGGCTCACCGCCACCCGCTTCTTCCTCCTCCTCCTCCCCCCCCCGGTCCTCGGCTTACAACAGTCCGTTTAATGACCGTCCGAAGCGCCGAGGGAGTGATTTTAGGCCTTTTTAGGCAGCCCTCCCCGTCGGTCACGGGATCGAAACCCGGACGCTCGTGTTTACGACCGTCGGCGCCTCCCCAGGGGGGGTTCCGGCGGTCCCCTTTGGCGACCGTCGCACGGATTCGTTTAACGGCCGCCTGGCTCATTTCTAAATTGCCGGCATTCCCTCCACAAGGGAAGGTCGTAAAACGGGGCGGGGCGAAGCTTAGCCCGTGCCTCGCTTAGCAACGGAGACGCTGGGCTCCGTTGCAGTCGTTAAGGCGAGGGCTAACTGCAATAATAATAATAATAATAATAATAATAATAATAATAATAATAATAATAATAATAATAATAATAATAATAATAATAATAATAATTCGGTGATATTTGTGACCCATTTTTAAATGTTCAGTTGACAGAGATTCATGTTTAATGAATAAAATAATAATAATAATAATAATAATGATGATGATGATGATGATGATGATGATGATGATGATGATGATGATGATGATGATGTAGGGTTTCCTGCCTAAGCAGGGGGTTGGACTAGATGACCTCCAAGGTCCCTTCCAACTCATTCTAATCTACTTAATAATAATAATAATAATAATAATGATGATGATGATGATGATGATTCAGTGATATTTGTGATGCATTTTTAAATGTTCCGTTGACTGAGTTTTGTGTTTAATGAATAAAATATTAATAATTATGTTTATTATCATTGTACTAAAATTACAATGAAATTGGTTCATTACAGAAATATAATAATAATAATAATGTAGGGTTTCCTGCCTAAGCAGGGGGTTGGACTAGATGACCTCCAAGGTCCCTTCTAACTCATTCTAATCTACTCCATAGTAGTAGTAGTAGTAGTAATAGTAGTAGTAGTAGTAATAATAATAATAATAATAATAATAATAATAATAATGATTCAGTGATATTTGTGATGCATTTTTAAATGTTCTGCTGACTAAGTTTCATGTTTAATGAATACAAGAAATATAATAATAATAATGTAGGGTTTCCTGCCTAAGGAGGGGGTTGGACTAGAAGACCTCCATGGTCCCTTCTAACCCATTATAAAGAAACAGACAAACAAACAAATATACAAATAAATAAATAAATAAATATAATTCAATGATATTTGTGGTCTATTTTTAAATGTTCCGCTGACTAAGTTTCTAAGTTTCATGTTTAATGAATAAAAGAATAATAATAATAATAATAATAATAATAATAATAATGATGATGATGATGATGATGATGATGTAGAGTTTCCTGCCTAAGCAGGAGGTTGGACTAGAGGACCTCCAAGGTCCCTTCCAACTCTGCTATCCTAATCCACATAATAATAATAATAATAATAATAATAATAATAATAATAATAATAATAATAATAATAATAATAATAATAATAATAATAATAATAGATCTGCCTGTCACCCACTTCTACGTAAGCCCTGATTGGATGTCACCCTGAAGGTTTTGGGGGGCTGAGGAGGGTAAGGAGAGAGACCCCCACCCAACTGAACCCAAGGGGAGGGAGGTCCTCTTTTGTGCCAGCTGGTGTGTGTCTGTGTGTGTGTTTGTGTGTTTGTGTGTGTTTGTGTGTGTGTGTGTGCGTGCCAGGGGAGGGGTTTTCTTCCTAGCCAGCATTCCTGTCCCTGGTGTGCGGGAGACCCCCCACTCACCGCCCATCTTGGTAAAGGAAGCCCAGGCGAGCTGGAAGAGAGACGGACTGGCATTTGCGCTGGGCAGGCGTGGCGAGATCCGAACCCATCACCCGGGAAGGAGGAGAATCGGTGGATGGGAGACATTCGGGTCGGAAAAAAGGGGGGCAGGAAATAGGGGAGCAGCGGCCTAATTAAGGGGGGGACACACCCCAAACGAGAAATAAATGAATAATACAGGTAGTCCTCAACTTATGGCCGTTCGTTTAGCGACCGCTCCGACTTACAACGGCGCTGAAAAAAAGGGACCGATGACCCGTTTTTTCACACTTACGACGTCCGGCGCATCCCCATGGTCACGCAATCAAAATCCGGACGCTTGGCAACTGACCCATAGTTATGACGGTCGTAGTGTCCCGGAGTCCCGCGATCCCCTTGGGCGGCCTTCTGACCAGCAGCGTCCATGAAGGTAGCCGGATTCACTTAACGACCGGGGGGGGGGCTTACTTAACGGCTCTGTTATTCCCCCAACACGGGGGTTGAGGGCTTGATTCGTTTAACGACCAGGGCAAAAAAAAAAAAGAACCTCCAGGAAAAGTGGTCGAATCGGGTGGAACTCGTTTAGCGCCTGGTTTGGCCACGGAAATCCGGGCTCCCGTTGTGTCGTAAGTCGAGGACTAGGAGAGGGGGAGGGTAAAATCAGGAGCTTTAGAAAGGAGGAGCAGAGGGGACAGGAGGAGGAAGAGGGGGAGGGAAGACGTAAAGTGAGTTATGGGCACCAACTGGGTCATTCAATTCCCTTCAAGCGGCCCTTGAATTATGGCCATTCGCTCAGCGACCGTTTGAAGCCATTCCCTTCCCAACCGGCACCTTTCGCCCCCTCTCTTTTACCTCACCTCGCTTAGTGACGGGAATTCTGTCGTAACTCTTTGAGATAGGGCCCCCCCACTCACAAATCCCCAGTTGTGGGGGGAAAAAACCGTATTTTGTTCTCGTGACCATAGGATGCCGGGACGGTTGTAAGTCCGAGGATTTACTTTTCATGGCGCGCTCGAAAGGGTCGCTAAAACAAACGGTTGTAAGTCAAGGACTTCCTCGGCTTACGACGATGACGGAGCCCTCAAAGTTTCTGCGGCTCAAGAAAAAACTTTTTTTTTTTTGGAAAGCCGGTTTCGCCCCATTTTACGACCTCCTTCTGGCCCCCGTTGCAAAGGGAATCAGCCGTTAAGCGAATCCGACTTTGCTTATCGGGAAAAGGGGATTGCGTCACCCACCCAGCCACCCACCCCGTGCCAGGGGCACTGCAACAGGCATAAGTCCATGCCAGTTGCACGGCCTCTGAATTCCGCGCCCGCCGACCGCGTTCGCGACGCTGCGGCGGTCGTAAGTGTGAGACAGAGTCGGAAAAGTCGCATTTTTTCAGTGCCGTCACTAAACGAACAGTGGCGTCCCCTGAGGGCTGCATATGGGGGGGAAGGGCTGAAAGAAAGGAGAAGAGGGGGTCCCAAACAAACCTTTTGAGGAAGGGGGGGTCTCCATCCACCAGCCCCCACCCCGCATTACCCCAAAAGATCGAGACCTCCTGCCTTTAAGGGGGGGGTACCGCCTCCCCCTGGCCCTTCTGCGCATCGAAAGACACCCTCCTTTTCCAGCTGGGGAGACCCCCCCCCAAGAGAAGGGGGCTTCATTGGCCTGCTGGAAGAAAGCATAATCCCCCCCCCCCCCCCAAGAAAAACGAGGCGGGCACCCTTTGGGCGAAGAAGAAGGGGTGAAGTTGGCACCACCCAAACCAGGAAAGACAAAAAGAGAGAGAGGGTAGGGCTTGGGTAGGGAAGACCCCCCCCCTTCCGGGACCGAGAAGGGTCCTAAGACAGCCCCCCCACGCACCCCAAATGCCCCCCCTCCTGCTCCGTGCCCACCCCGTGCCCGCCTGCTTACCATCTTCCATGGGCACGTAGACGTTGAGGTACAGGCAGTCTTCGCTTTGATTCTGGACGTAGCTGGCCACGATCTCCAGGTTGTCGGTAAACCAGACCGGCAGCATGATGGCGGGCAGCATGCCGTGGATGTTCTGTGGGCACACCGGGGCGAACGCCGTGGCGTTGCGCACCTCGGACCAGGAGGCCGGGGCCTCGGGCGGCTGGAAGCGGCGTTCGCCGACCGGCGGCGTGGCGTAAGGGATGCCCAGGTACTGCACCACGGGCCCCAGGATCTCGTTGTTCAGGCCTTTCTTGATGCCACGCAGCTTGCCGTAGTTGGTGGGCACCACCGGGTACTTGTCCTCGGGCTTCTGCCCCGAGAGGGGCGACGGGCGCAGCGCCAGCCCCAGGAGCCAGAAGAGGAGGGCGGAGCCCGGCCGGACGTTCAACATCCGGCGGACGTAGCTCGGGGACGAGAGGAACATGGTGGCCGGAGAAGGTACCCACGGTGGAGGCCCTTCACAAGTGGACGGAGGGAGGGGGGAGAAAGAGTCAGGAAGGAAGAGGTGGAGGAGGAAGAGGAAGAGGAAAGAGGCCGGCCGAGCCCAGAAGTTGAGGCAACCCAGTTGTCCTAGCAGGAGAACGCCAACCAAGTTCTGGTGAAGTTTGGACATCTGTTGCGTTCCATGGTGGAGCACCACAACCGCCCGCCGGTGGGGTCCAAGAGAAGCACCTAGAAGTCCAGGATGGGAGAAGAGAGAGAGAGAAGGAGAGAAGGGAAGTTATGGGTCAAGCAGAAGTAACAAGAGAAGAGGCAGCAGTTAGAGGAAAGTAGACCCAACGGCTCAACCAGAAGAAGACGCGGCCTTCTCCATCTCTGCTGAAGAGGTCCCCTTTCCTTCCGGGAGTCCCGTTGAGACTCATTCCCCCCCCCCAAGTCTCCCAACCCCAAATCTCAACAGAGAAGATGTGTAGGAGGGCTCAACAGGCAAGCCAAGTTCTCATGGTGGACTTCCCAGAAGATGCTGAAGATGGAGAGGCAGACCAGCATCTCACAGGGGGTTCCAGTTCCAAGTGAAGAAGAGGGAAGGTCCACGTCTTCAGGAGGAACCCAAGAGTACGCCACCATTGGGTCACAAGGTGGAGCAATACACCTCAGAGTGGGTTCCTCAACCTTCACCAACACATCCAAGGCCCGCCTCCAAGGATTCCAGGAGATCCCTCAAGGAGAAGAGGGAGGAGATGGGAGATCAGGAGTTATGGGTTCTCCGATCCAAGGACAACCCATAACTCATCCTCCACATCGGTCTTCATTCTATGGGGACATCCCAGGAGATGTGAAGATCTCCAGATGACCAAGTGGCTTCTTCTACTGACCTAAGGACACCAAGATGGGAGTCTCTGGAGGTGGAGATGTCCCAAGCTCTGGGGTCACCTCTAACCAAAACGCCCCCCTGGCCTGAAAGGACAATGGAGGTGTCCAGGTGTCTCACAGTTAAGACCAACCCATGGGCCGCCTGGCTTATACAGGGAGTCCTTGACTTACGACCACAATGACGCCCCCAAATTCCTATCGCTAAGTGAGAACAGTTCTTCAGTGAATCATGCCTCGTGTTACGACCTTGCTTGCCACAGTTGTTAAGGGAATCCCTGCGGTTCTTAAGTGAGCCACACAGTCATTAAGTGAACCCGGCTTCCCCTTTGACATTGCTCAGCAGATGGTCGTAAAAAAAGGATCACGGGGACCCCTGCGACTGTCGTAAATACGAGTCAGTTGCCAAGCATCTGAGTTTCGATCATGCGACCGCGGGGATCCGGCAGCGGTCGTTAAGTGTGAAAAACTGTTCTTTCAGTGCTGTTGTAACTTCAACGGTCACTAAACGAATGGGCGTAAGTCGAGGACGGCTTGTGGTCTCCTGGGGCTCACTGAGCGACATCCCAGCCTCCAGAAAAGGGCGCAGGCAGTCCCCAAGCTACGACCGCAATGGCCGTTGTTCAGCGAGCCGCGCTTGGTTTATTGACCCCGTTGTTAAGCGGCTCGCCTTAACGGCGAAACAAATCGTGCGGCACGGTGGAGTCCTCGCTTTAACGACCACGACGGAGTCGCCGATATCCGTTGCTAAGCAAGGGGATTTTATCCAGGACGTTTTGGCCCCATAGGGCGACCTTTAAAAAAAAAATCACTGTGGTCATTAAGCGAATCACAGTCGTTAAACGAATCTGGCTGACTTTGCTCGTCGGAAGCCAGCAGGGACGGTCCCACTCAGGGATCACGTGAGACACCCACCCCACCCACCCCGGGACGCTGCAACTGTTCTTGAACGCACGCCGGTTTGCCAAAATGTGCCCCCCTTATGACGGTCGTAAGTGCGAGGACCGGTCATAAGTGGTTGGGGTTTTCCCCCCCCAAACCCGCTGTAACTTTGAACGAGAGGTTCCGTCTCCAAAGAGTGGGGGGGAAGGGAGGTCAACGAACGGACGTTAAGCGAGGACCACCCCACCGAATGGACGAGCCAGACCCAGGAAGGGGGCAGGGTGTCTCGGTTAGCGTCAGCGCCCCGCTCGGGCGGTGGCGTTCTCTCCCGGCGTGCCATCCTCCTCTCCGGGTGCCCAAAGTCCTCCCCGGGTGGAGCCTCCCAGGTCTTTAATTAAATAAAATTGGGGTTTTTTTGTTGATCCGTTCACAATGTGGCAATTAAAAAGCTGGAACGTGTAATTAGCACCAAATTGTGTCTGGGAGACTCCAACGGCCCAGAGGGAGGGGCTGGGAAGGTGGGGGGGGGGCAGAGCCCCAGGCCCTCCCCACAAGGCCAGGGTGGGCAAGGAATGTGGGGAGGGGGCAGTAGCGACCCACACCTGGGACTTCGTGGTGGTGGGGAGAGCCAATGGATGGAGGGATGGAGCAAAATTAAGAAGAAAGGAGAAGGAGGAAGGGAAAGACTAGGCGATACACACACACACACACACACACACACACGGCCCCCCGAAGATGCGCCATCCATGGCGTGCAAAGATTCACGCATGTATGCTCCGTGATCTTCCGAAGTTCACGCAACAGCCACGCATGGCCTTCAAAGAACCGCAGGGACGTCATTCAAGATTCACTGAGGCATCACGCGTGGGCTTCCGGAGGGTCACCCAAGCATCAACCACGGTCACCCAACGCTCAAATACATCAACCATGGTCATCCAAGGCTTAAATGCATCACGAATGGTCACCCAAGGCTCAGCCAGATCAACCATGGTCACCGAAAGCTCAAATAAATCAAAAACAGTCCTAGAAGGCTCACCCAGATCAACCATGGACACCCAATGCTGAAATACATCAAAAATGGTCACACAAGGTTCACCCACATCAAACATGGTCATCCAAGACTCACCACACATCAACCACGGTCACTGAAAAATCAAATACATCAACCATGGTCACCCAAGGCTCACCCACATCAACCATGATTCTTCAAGGCTGAAACACATCAACCACAGTCACAGAAGGCTCAAATACATCAATCATGGTCACCCAAAGCTCAAAATACATCAAAAATGGTCACACAAGGTTCACCCACATCAACCACGGTCATCCAAGGATCACCACACATCAACCATGGTCACCCAAAGCTCAAATACATGAAAAATGGTCATCAAAGACTGACCCACATCAACCATGGTCACCCAAAGCTCAAATACATCAAAATTGGTCACACAAGGTTCATCCACATCAACCACGGTCATCCAAGGATCACCCAGATCAACCATGGTCACCCAAAGCTCAAATACATCAAAAATTGCCCTGCCCGATTTTATGACCTTCCCCCCCCCCCGTTACTAAGTGAATCACCACAGCTGTTCAGTGGATAGAGGAAGACCTCAACCTTCGGCCGCACAGCAAGCCCCACATTTCTACTGCTACAGGAGGCCGTTGTGAAGGGAGCTGGGCCTCGTTGGACGGCCTCTCTTGCCACCGCCGTTAAGTGAATCGCGGCGGGGGTTAAGTGAGCCGCGCGGTTGTTAACGTGGCTCGTGGTCGGAAGGTCGCCAAAGGGGATCGCGCGACCCCGGTCATAAATACGAGTCAGCCGCCCAGCGTTTTTATCACACAACTGGGGGGGGGGAGAGGAGAACACACATGCTACGATGGTCGTAAGGGCGAGGATCGGTCGTAAGTCATCTTCACTCCCCTAATTGAAGAGCGGCAGGTTGCCCTAAGGACTAGCGGCTTGAATTCTCGGAAAGTCAGCGCTCTGCAACGGCTGAGAGACTCTGGATTCCTCTCTTCCTTGGCACAATTCTATTGGCAGCACCCGGGCCTGGCTGGGTTGGCATCGCACAGGGGGGCCAGTGTGCCAGGCGCTGGCCAAGGCTCCCAGCTTCACCACCCTCCATCTAGGCCACCGGGCGGGGTGGGAGGTTGCGTGGTCCTTGGCCTGCTTCGAAGGAGGCCCAGAAGGTGCCCCGTTCCTTCCCACAGACCCACTGACTTTGGGTTCAAGGCCCATGCCACCCCAGACAACGTTGGCCCAGGGTTGACCCACAGGCCGAAATTGGCATCCGGCTGGAGGGTCAAAAGGAAAATGAAACTAACCAGCCAGATGCGGAGCCTCTCTAGGACTCTGCCTCTCTCTTCCCGGAAATCGCCCCATCCCTGGAGGTCTTCGAGGAGAATCTGGACCCTCCCTTGTCTGAAGTGGTCTCCTCTAGGTTCTCCTGCTTGAGCAGGGGGCTGGACTAGAAGACCTCCAAGGTCCCTTCCAGCTGTAGTCTATCCCCTGGTCAATTGCTCCTTTTCGATCCCCTTTCTCAACCTTAGCAACTTTTAAGATGTATGGACTTCAAGTCCCAGAGTTCCTCAGTCAGCAAGCTTTAAGACAGGTGAACTTCAACTCCCAGAATTCCCCAGGCAGGATGCTTTAAGACAGGTGGACTTCGACTCCCAGAATTCCCCAGGCAGGATGCTTTAAGACAGGTGGACTTCGACTCCCAGAATCCCCCATTCAGCCTGCTTTCAAGAGGGGTGTACTTCCACTCCCAGAATCCCCCAGTCAGCCTGCTTTAAGAGGGGTAGACTTCAACTCCCAGAATCCCCCAGTCAGCCTGCTTTAAGAGGGGTGGACTTCAATTCCCAGAATCCCCCAGTCAGCCTGCTTTAAGAGGGGTGGACTTCAACTCCCAGAATCCCCCAGGCAGGATGCTTTAAGACAAGCAAACTTCCACTCCCAGAATCCCCCAGTTAGCATGCTTTAAGAGGGGTGGACTTCAACTCCCAGAATCCCCCAGTCAGCCTGCTTTCAAGAGGGGTGTACTTCCACTCCCAGAATCCCCCAGTCAGCCTGCTTTAAGAGGGGTAGACTTCAACTCCCAGAATTCCCCAGGCAGGATGCTTTAAGACAAGCAAACTTCCACTCCCAGAATCCCCCAGTTAGCATGCTTTAAGAGGGGTGGACTTCAACTCCCAGAATCCCCCAGTCAGCCTGCTTTCAAGAGGGGTGTACTTCCACTCCCAGAATCCCCCAGTCAGCCTGCTTTCAAGAGGGGTGTACTTCCACTCCCAGAATCCCCCAGTCAGCCTGCTTTAAGAGGGGTAGACTTCAACTCCCAGAATTCCCCAGGCAGGATGCTTTAAGACAGGCAGACTTCAACTCCCAGAATCCCCCAGTTAGCATGCTTTAAGAGGGGTGGACTTCAACTCCCAGAATCCCCCAGTCAGCCTGCTTTAAGACAGGCGGACTTCAACTCCCAGAATTCCCCAGGCAGGATGCTTTAAACCATATCCTGTCCGGAAATGCTGCCTGGGGAATGCTGGGAGTGGAAGTCCATAAATCCTAAAATTCGCTGAGGCTGCTTTAGAGGCCGAGAGATACAAAATACACTCACTGTGCATTTCTCTGTGTTTGTGACGTCTCAACAACAGTCCGATTGTGCCCCTTTTTATGGGGTGAGTGGACCCACATCGCCTCCCCAGAAGCTGGACTACAAGTCCCATGGTTTCCGTGGGCCAGAGCTCGGGGGAGGGGAGGGGGGGGAGAATAATGTTGGTTTCTCCTAAAGCCAAAACGAGAGATTTCACCCGACCGACCGATGCTCGTTTAATGTCTTTCTTAGGAGTCGGATCAGGAATAGGACATAAAAAGCATCAACGGGGAGGGGGGAGCTGAAGGGGGAGAGGATGCCTCTGTCCAAATGGCCTTGAGGGGACCTCATTTTACGACCATCGTTAAGCGAATCACTGCCCTTGTTAAGTTAGCGACACGGCCGTTAAGCGAATCTGGCTTCCTTCGCGGAAGAGGAAGAGGAGGAAGAGGAAGAGGAAGAGGAGGAAACAAGAAGAGGAGAAGGAGGAAGAGGAAGAAAAAGAAGCAGAAAGGAGGAGGAAAAGAAAGAGAAAGAAGAAGAGGACGAAGAGAAAGAGGAGGAGGAGGAAGAGGAGAAGAAGAGGACGAAGGAGAAGAGGCGGAGGACAAAGGGAAGGTGGATGTGGAAGAGGAGGAAAAAGAAAGAGAAAGAAGAAGAGGAGGATAAAGAGGAAGAAGAGGAGAATGAAGAGAAGAGGAAGAGAAGAGGAGGAGGAAGGGGAGGAAACAAGAAGAGGAGAAGGAGGAAGAGGAAGAAAAAGAAGCAGAAAGGAGGAGGAAAAGGAAGAGGAGGAAGAAGAAGAGGAGGAAGAGAAAGAGGAGGAAGAGGAGAAGAAGAGGACGAAGGAGAAGAGGCAGAGGACAAAGGGAAGGTGGATGTGGAAGAGGAGGAAAAAGAAAGAGAAAGAAGAAGAGGACGAAGAGGAAGAAGAGGAGAATGAAGAGAAGAGGAAGAGAAGAAGAGGAAGAGGAGGAAACAAGAAGAGGAGAAGGAGGAAGAGGAAGAAAAAGAAGCAGAAAGGAGGAGGAAAAGAAAGAGGAGGAGGAAGAAGAGGAGGAAGGGAAGAGAAAGAAGAGGAGGAGGAAGAGGAAAAGAAGAAGGAAGAAAGAGAAGAGGAGGAGGAAAAGGGCGCCAAAGAGGATCACCTGACACTCTCCAACCCCACCCCCGGGGACGCTACAACCGTCATAAATATGAGTCGATTGCCAAGCGTCCGGATTTTAATCATGTGGGGGGAAACACTGCAACAGCCGTAAGCTTGAATAAAGACCGTAAGGCTCCCGTTTCAGTGCTTGCGGTCACCCCGTCACTAAGTGAGCGCTTGTAAAACGAGGATTAGCTGCTCGGCTCGGGAAGGACAGGTTGCAATTCAGCCAGTCCGTCTTGGTATTGGATCAGCCAGATGATTGCCAGAAATCAGATCTTGCCTGGCTATATTTATCCGTTCCGCTTTCCCGTTGGTGCACAGGTGATCAAAAATCGGGGATCGTCTTTCCCCGCATTGTTCCGAGCGCTCGTCGACTCCGGAAACCATCCTCCTGGGCTCGCACACACAAGGCGCACACACAAGGCACCTGCAGATCTTGGCCAACCAGGACCTCATCGCTTGGGACATCCCCCATGCAGCAGGACTTGAGGATGGAGTTGAGTGACAGGTGTCTTCCCAAGAGCCGAAGGTCCAGATTAGACACCTTCGGCCTGTTTTGATGCGGGTGTTTTTCAGCCGTGTAGGTGAGAAGGAAGACTTTGGGGGCCAAGGAATCCTGGGAGTTGAAGTCCACCCATCTGGGTGGACTTCAACTCCCAGGATTCCTTGGCCCCCCAAAGTCTTCCTTCTCACCTACACCCAGCCTTACTCTCTTAGTAATCCCTTTCTCTCTGCAATCTCTCCGCTCCGCTCCGGAAATGGTAGGAAAACACGACCCACCAGGCGCAGAGGGCTGGGGAATTCTGGGAGTTGAAGTCCACCCATCTTACCGAGGTTGAGGAACGTAGGTTTGCACAATGCCGAGAGACCTCAACTTGCGACCGTTCGTTTAGCGTCCGTTCCAAGTTTCGGCACTTGAAAAGGGGATTGTTTTTTTTCCTCACTCTCGCAGCCACGGGAATAACAACCGACTGATATTTAGGATGGTTGCCGCATCCCACCTTCTGACGAGCGACTCATTTAACGACCATGTTCCTCGCTTAATCACTGCAAGGTTTCCCCTCTCACAGCTTTGGCAAGGAAGGTCGTAAAACGAGGCGAGCGTCACTTCGTCGAGCTCTCCCTTAACGGCGGAAATGTCGGGGTCCCTTGTGGTCGTAAAGCGAGGACAGCCTGTTTCTTTTTTAACTCGGGACGTCGACAACCCCTAACTGAGTTAGAGCCTGACCTGCTTAAGGACGGTTGTGTGAACCGGGGCAAGCCTTCCTTTTTTTGAGAAGCAGGGGAAGGCCAGGGGAAGGCAACGGAATAAGAGAGTTGGAAGGGACCTTGGAGGTCATCTAGTCCACCACCCCCACCCACGCAGAGGACCCTACACCCTTTCTGACCGATGGCAGCCCAGTCTCTTCTGGAAAGCCTCCAGGGATGAAGCTCCCACAACTTCTGAATAATAACACAACTGGAAGGGACCTTGTGGGTCATCTAGTCCAACCCCCCACCCAAGAAGGAGACCGTACCCCATTTCTAAAAGAAAGGGAAAAAGAAAAGGAAGGAAGGAAAGGAGGAAGGAAAGAAGGAAGGAATAACAGACATGTAAGGGACGTTGGAGGTCATCTAGTCCAACCCTCTACCCAAGCAGGAGACCCTACCGCATTTTGAAAGAAAGGAAAAAAGAAGGAAGGAAGGAAGGAAGGAAGGAAGGAAGGAAGGAAGGAAGGAAGGAAGGAAGGAAGGAAGGACAGTTGAAGGGACCCTGGAGATAATCTACTCCAACCCCCCACCCAAGCAGGAGACCCTAACCCCATTTCTAAAAGAAAGGAAAAAATAAAAAGAAGGAAGGAAGGGACATTTTTAGATAGCTTTAAATTGGGGTTTTAATTTGGTTTTAGCATAGGATTGTTTAATTTAATATGCTTTTAAATTTTGTATATTTTGTTTTATATGTTTTAAATTCCTGTGCGCCGCCCTGGGTCCCTCGTGGAGAAGGGCGGGATATAAATCGAATTAAAATAAATAAATAAAATAAATAAACATGGAAGGGACCCTGAGGGTCATCTAGTCCAACCCTCTACCCAAGCAGGAGACCCTACCCCATTTCTGAAAGAAAGGAAAAAAGAAAGAAAGAAGGAAGGAAGGAAGGAAGGAAGGAAGGGCAGACAGAATAACAGTTGAAGGGACCCTTGGGGTCATCTAGTCCAACCCCCACCACCACCCAAGCAGGAGACCCTACCCCATTTCTGAAAGAAAGGAAAAAAGAAAAGGAAGGAAGGAAGGAAGGACAGACAGAATAACAGGTGAAGGGACCCTTGGGGTCATCTAGTCCAACCCCCACCACCACCCAAGCAGGAGACCCTACCCCATTTCTGACAGAGGGCAGTCCAGTCTCTTCTGGAAAGCCTCCAGGGACGAAACTCCCACCAGGGGCACGGTCCCGTCCCCCAGCCTCGGGTCTTCCTGCCTCCGCCGTGTGGGGAGGAGGGTTTCCAGCGGCCGGCTGCCTCTCCGTGCAGCTGGCCGCGAGGGAGGAGGGGGCTCCAGGCGGAAGTGGGAGCCTCAATAGAAAGAGCCGGGCTGGACGCCCGCCAGAGCTGGGCAGCCACCGAAGCGGGCAGAGGGCCAGAGCTGGCATGAGGAGGCCCCATCCCCCCCCTCTTCCTCTTCCTCCTCCACCTGAGCCTCTTGGGGGGGGAGAGGACAGGTGGGAGGGGACTGACAAGGGAAGGAGCCCCTCCCAAGATGGGTCCAGTTGGGGAGACAACGGGGTTGAGGGAGGGGTGGAAACAGTCCTGGGGAAGAAGGTGTGGAGGGGGGCAGATCTGGGCTCTCCTAGAGATGGAGGAGGGAGAGGGAGAGCAGGAAGAGGGAAAGGAGAAAAAGGAAACAAGAGGAGGAGGAGGAAGAGGAGGAGGAAGTGGTACAGGGAGAGGAGGAAGCAGAAAGAAGAGGAGGAAAAGGAAGAGGAGGAGGAAGAGGAAGGGGGAAGAGCAGGAAGAGGGAAAGGAGAAAGAGGAAACAAGAAGAGGAGGAGGAAGAGGAGGAGGAAGTGGTACAGGAAGAGGAAAAGCAGAAAGAAGAAGAGGAGGAAAAAGAAGAGGAGGAAGAGGAAGGGGGAAGAACAGGAAGAGGGAAAGGAGAAAGAGGAAACAAGAAGAGGAGGAGGAAGAGGAGGAGGAAGTGGTACAGGGAGAGGAGGAAAAGAAGCAGAAAGAAGAAGAGGAGGAGGAGGAAGAGGAGGAGAAGGAAGAGGAAGAATGGGGAACTCATCAAATTCGCAGACGACACCAAGCTGGCAGGAATAGCCAACACTCCAGAAGATAGGCTTAAGATACAGAAGGATCTAGACAAACTTGAACATTGGGCACTGTCTAATAAAATGAAATTCAATTGTGAAAAAAGTAAGGTCCTACATATAGGCAAGAAAAACCAAATGCACAGGGACAGTATAGGTGGTACCTTGCTCAATAGTAGCAACTGTGAGAGGGATCTCGGAATCCTAGTGGACAACCATTTAGATAGGAGCCAGCCGTGTGCAGCAGCTGCCAAAAAAGCCAACACAGTTCTAGGCTGCATCAACAGAGGGATAGAATCTAGATCACGTGAAGGGTTAATACCACTTTACAAGGCCTTGGGAAGGCCGCACTTGGAATCCTGCATACAGTTTTGGTCGCCACGATGTAGAAAAGACGTGGAGACTCTGGAAAGAGTGCAGAGAAGAGCAACCAAGATGATTAGAGGACTGGAGACTAAAACATATGAAGAACGGCTGCAGGAGCTGGGTATGTCTAGTTTGATGAAGAGAAGGACCAGGGGAGACATGATAGCAGTGTTCCGATATCTCAGAGGGTGCCACAAAGAAGAGGGAGTCAAACTTTTCTCCAAGGCACCTGGGGGCAGGACAAGGAGCAATGGGTGGAAACTAACCAAGGAGAGAAGCAACTTAGAACTAAGGAGAAATTTCCTAACAGTAAGAACAATTAACCTCTGGAACAGCTTGCCTCCAGCAGTTGTGAATGCCCCAACCCTGGAAGTCTTTAAAAAGATGTTAGACAGCCATTTGTCTGAAATGGTATAACGTTCCTGCCCATGCAGGGGGTTGGACTAGAAGACCTACAAGGTCCCTTCCAACTCTGCTATTGTATTGTATTGTAAGAGGAAAAGGCAACCAGAAGAGGAGGAAGAAAAGAGGAGGTGGAAGTGGGAACAGGAAGAGGAAGAAGAGGAAGAGGAGAAAGAGGAGGAGGAAACAAGAAGTGGAGGAGGAAAAGGAAGAAAAAGAGGAAGTGGAAGTGGTACAGGAAGAGGAAGTGAAGGAAAAGAAGCAGAAAGAAGAAGAAAAGGGAAAGGAGGAAGAGGAAGAGGACGAAGGAGGGGAAGAAGAGGAGAAGCGGAGAGGAAGAGACGAAGGGGAGCTGGAAGAGGAGGAAGGAGGAGGAGGAAGAAGGAGGAGGAGGAAGAACAGAAAAAAGGAGGAAGAGGAGGAAGAAGACATGAAAAGAGGAAGTCTTGCCTAGTGATGCCTGCAGGAAAACCCCCTCCAGCAGGGCCAGAATCCCCTCCAGACCACCAAGAGGGCTGGCTCTCCCCTTCCCCGCCAGCCGGCTGGGGAGGATGGGTGGGGGAATCCCAGCCTCCCCCCACCAGCACCAGGGACAGCAAAAGACGGGGAAACTGCGAAGGGATAAAAACGGCCTTAGGAAAGATTGTCGGGCCATGAAACCCGGCATTTTGGGGGTGCCACCAAAGATTGAGAGGGGGGGGACAGAGAAGCGGGGGGGGCACATCTGCCCAGCTGCAGCGGGGGGGGGTGGTCGTGCGGCCAGGAGCGGGGGGGGGGCGGGCGGGGAAAGAACACCCTTTCAAGCCGTCCGGTTGGGACCTTCCTTTTTTGGGAGGGGGGATGTGTGTTTCGGGGCTCGCCATCCGGGGGGATCCCCGGCTTCGCCCCGGCACCCACGGCGCTGACTGCAGGGACACTCTCGCGTGGCGAACACGCGCCACACATCCCCACGCACACGCGCGCGCGTCCACGCGCCCTCACACACGACACGTAGGGAAGGCACGTCAAAAGCCAGGAAAAGCGGGGTGGGCTAGGGCGACGCTCTCCGCCCCCACCCCTTCCCCAACCCCACCCCGCCGGGCGGGTGGGGGGGGGGCGCGGACCACCAGCCCCTCCAGCCCCCAGACCCATTTGCAGCCCCCCCCCAATCCGGTGTTACTACGCGGCGGGCGCTGGGAAGGATGGAGCGGAGAAAGAGGGGGATTGAGGAAGGGGGAAGAAAGAGAGAGAGAGAGAGAGAGACTGAATCCCCCCCCTCCCGGTCTGGAAAGTATATCTGGGGAGGGGGATGCCAGCCGAATCAAACGCCCGCGGCTCTTCCCGCCTCGGAGGCTGGGGCGGAATCCCCTCGCCTTCCTTCCCCCCCACCCCCCAAAAAGATCCCTTCACGATGCTGGGGGTGGGGTGGGGGTCGGCTCCTACTCAGTTCCCCCACCCACCCCATTTGGGGGAAGGAGCAGAGAGGCGCCCCCAAGCCCCCCCACCCCACCCCTCCCCGCAGGCCCGGTGGGGAGGGGGCGCGCCAGGGATGCGCTCCCGCTGCAGGAATCGTGTCTGGCACGAAGAAAGACCCCCCCTCCTCCTCCTTTTTCCTCCCAACGCCCCGATCTCCACCATCAAGCCCCTTACCCTTCCAGATGTGCGGGGAGGCATCGGCCTGGGAGGGAGGGAGGGAGCGAGGGAGGGAGGGAAGGAAGGGAAGGAGGGGAGGGGGCTGCCTTCCGCCCTGCCTTTCTCCCCCCTTCCCCGCTGCCTCCCGACTTTCTTAGCAACAGCCAGGATTTGGGGAGGGGGCTGCCAGCGCTCGCCCTCCCCCTCCCTCCTAGCCAGGGGCAGGTAGACTGCCCCCAATGGTGGAGGGCAAGGGGAGGGGGCTCCCCCTCTTTCCTGAGCTTTCACAGCTGCTCGGGCTGGCCGGAAATCAAAGCCCCCTACCCTCTTTACAACAGCTTTGCCCCACACCCCCACACCCCAAATTCTGGCCCAGCCAAGGAGCGACAGAGAGACACCCCCCCTTCCCCAGGGAAGCTTCGGGATCCTCCCAGCCCCTTCCCCTCTTTTTTTAAAAGCCCCCCTCCCCGAATTGGAAAGAGGCAGGCCTCCTTCAGGCCTGGGGATGGGGGGTGGGTGGGGGGAACAAGACAGACAGACTACACAACCCATAAGCCCCACCAGATGGAATAAGGCCGTCCTGATTATTCTCTGCCTCAATAGAAGGGGTTTTTTTGGGGGGGGGGTGGGGGGGAATAGCCCATACATGTCTATTCAGCCTGTGCTCAAATACAACCCCCCCCTTATTTTGTTCAATTGACTAGGGGGGGGGGGTTGAGGGAGCTTCCTTGGCTTAAAGGGCCAGGCCAATGCATGTGGGACTGAGTGGGGTAGGGGGTCTCAGCCCCCTCCCCACCTGTTTGCTGCTTCCACATGGGTTGTGGGGGGGGGGGCAGGCCTGGTGGAGTCTCAGCAATGGAGTAGGCCTCAAACAGGCACATGGCTGAGAAACCCAGAGCTCCCCCTCCGTCCGGCCCCAAAACCTTCCCTCCCCCCCATTTCTTTCACCTGCCCCATTCCAGGGGCACCCCTTTTTATTTACCTGGGGGGGCGTTTTTTTAAAAAATCGATTAAAATTTTAATTCAGAGTCCACACCCTGCAACTCATCGTATCCCAAAGCAAGCAGCAGGCTTCAAAACCAACCAGAATTATTCCTATTCTGAATTCTTCTTCTTCTTCTTCCTCTCGTTCTTCTTATTCTTCCTCTTTTTTATTTTTATCCTTCCTCTTATTCCTCTTCCTCTTATTATTCTTATTACTCTTCTTATTCTTATTCCTCTTACTTTTATTCTTCTTATTCTTACTCTGATTTTTGTTATAATTATTGTTATTGCTTCTTCTCCTTCTCCTTATTCTTACTGTATAAGGATAATCTTTATTGTACTTCAATACGAAATGGGTGACTTATTATTATGATGATGATTCTTACTCTTATTAATCTTATTCTTACTCTTCTTATTCTTATTATTATTCATATTGTCATTATCACCCTTATTATTAATTTTGCGAGTCCCACTGTTGGACCATGTGCTCCATGAGACTTCCTCCAGGCCTGGAAGAGGAGGGAGGAGGAGGAGGAGGAGGAGGAAGAGGAAGGGGGGAGATAAGGGAAGCGGAAGTCTCCAAAGCCCCCTCCCCAGGCCGAAAGAGGGGCCGCTCCGAGTCCCTATGGGGAGAGGGAGCGGTCAACAAATTAAAATGATTATTAAATTATTATTATTATTATTAGCTGCGCCCCAGAATGCTTGAGGCCTTCAATGGGGTGGGGAGGGGGGAATGGCCAGGCCAAGTTTGAGGCCTTGAACCCGGGACCACCACCTGCACCACCTGTCCCTACCAATGGGGCATGCCCCCTCCCCAAAAGAGAGACACGGAGTTTGAGAAAGAACATTTCCGTTTCCACAATCAGGACATTGGGGGTGGGGTGGGGGATTTCTCCCTCCACACCCCATTTGGCCTTTCTCAATCCCCCCACACACACAAGTGAATGTACCACCTCCCTAAGAGTGGGGAGGGGGATTTTTTGGCCTGCTTTGCCCTCCCCCCACAAGTGCCCAATCTGAGATTTTGCTCCCTCCACCCCTAGGAAAGCTACCGAATCCCCTTTCCTGGGGGCTAGAAAGGGGCCTGGGGAAGAGAGGGGTGTGTGGGGGGGTCCTTCGACAGGATGAGACCCCTCCCCAGTGGCTTTCTAATCACGAGGGGTGGGGGGAGACTCTCTCTCTGCCTCTGACCCCTCTCCCTACACCTCCATCTTTCCAGGAATCACCTAGAGACGGTCGGAGGGGGGGGGGTGTTCTTTCCATACCCCCCCTCCCACGTAGCGTCCCCACAAACCCCCACCTGCTTTTGCGGGGGGGGGGCTTCAGAAGCCCTCCCCCCCCCCAACACACAAACAGACCAAGGCTGCCCTGCTGGTCCTGATCCCCCAGCTTCGTCTCTCTGCCTCTCTCATCATCACAGCTGCTCCTTGCCCCCCCCCCATCCGGTGTGTGTCCCCCCCCAAAATCTCTGCTCTGTGCCCCCCACCCCAACCGGCAGGGAGTGAAGGAGAGGGGGGGGCTGGCTTCCCAGGCAGTATCTTGTATGTGTCAGCACCTACCTCCCTGCGCCCCCTCCCCTCCCGTGCCAAAGCCACGTTCAGCCTCCCGGGGGGGGGGGAGGACTGGAGAGGGGAGGGGTAGATGGACAGGGGTGCAAGCGGGGGGGGAGGAGTGGGGGGATGGGAGAGTAGCCCGACAGCTGTCCAGGTGTGAGGAGGTGCCGCAAAATGGATGGAACAGCTGGAAAAGCGGGTGGGGGGGGGGAGGGCTGAGCATCCGAGGGATGGAGCGAAAGGAGGGTGGGTGGGCTTCAGGGAAGCCTCCCCCACCCCCACCCCCCATCCGCGCCGCCGCCGCCGCCTCCCGCAGCAAAGTAAGATATTCTTCGGGGAGGGGGGAAGGGGAAGGTTGCCTAATTTGGGGGAGGGGGGAGGGAGAGGCGGGCGCGTGGAAGGAGCCCTCGGGCCTGGCGCCCCCCCCCTCAATTCTTCACGTGTGTGCGGCGGGGGGGGGGGTCATTTCGGAGCTTGGGGAATGGATGAAGGAAGGGCCCTCGGGGCCTGGCGCCCCCTCCCCTCCAACGCTGGAGCTGGGATGGATGGGGAAAGGGGGTGGGTGGGGGGAAAGAGCGGGGGGGGTTTCCAGCCTGCGAGATGCGGATTTGCGGGGAGGGGAGAGGCAGGAAGGGATGGAGAGGGCCAGCGCAGAGATGTCGGAAGGAGGAGGGAAAAGGGGGGGGTCTCTCTCTCTCTCTCTCCCTGGCTAGCGCCCACCCACCCATTTCAACCGCTCGGGAGAGGGGGGGGGAAAGCAGGGAGGGGATGCTTACCGGCCTCAGCAGGGAGGAGGAGGAGAGGAGGAGGAGGAAGGATGGAGAGGACCAGGATGGAGAAGCAGAGTCGGAGGAGGGGCGGGAGGGAGGGAGGGGGGGGGGGTCGCGCGTGCCTCCCTCTGCTCGCCCACCCCCCCATTTCCCCCCCCACCCACCCCCCGCGGCCCCCGCCGATGCTTACCGGCCTCAGCAAGGAGGAGCAAAGGAGGAGGAGGAAGAGATGGATGGAGAAGAGGGGGAAGAGAAGAAGGAGGAGGAGGAGGAGAAGAAGAAAGAGCCGCCGCTCCGCCGCCGCCGCCGCCGCTGCCTCTGGGCTCCGCGCTCGCCGGCGGGGTCTCGGGGTGCAGCCGCCGCGCGGGCTTCTCCGCCTCCGCCGCCCTCCGCGCGCGCTGGCCGCATCCTGGGGAGGGAGGGAGGGAGGGAGAGGGGGGGCGCGCGGGAGGAGGCGTCTCTCCGCCTCAACCCAAGGCCATGGGGGGAGGGGGAGGAGGAGGAGGAGGAGGAGAGGGGGGGGCGCGCTGCGGGCAGGCAAGAGAGGCGACCCCCGCCGCCGCCGCTGGCTCCGTCCGCTCGCCCGCTCGCCCGCTCCGCCTGCCTCGCCCACCGCCCGCATCAGCGGCCGCGTCAGGGGCGGGGGGCGGGGGGACCCGGGCCCGCGCGGGAGGGGCCGCCTCTGGAGAGGGAGGGAGGGGGAGAATGGGGGCGAAGAAGACCCCCCCCCCGCCCCACACCCTCTCCCTCTTCAGCCCGACCTCAAGAGACCCCGTTCCTGGACGCGGCGGGAGGAATTGAGGAGGGGGCGCCTCTGGAGGAGGGTGGGGGGCTCAGGCTGGACCTCCCCCCAAGTGGCAGGGTCCCCCTTCAGGCCGAGGGGTGGGTAAAGAAGCGGAAAGACACCCCCCCCAAGGGGCAGCCCACCACCCCACTCAAGAGATCCTTATCTGGATGCAGCCAAAGGAATTGAGGAGGGGGCGCCTCTGGAGGAGGGTGGGGGGCGCCTCTGGAGAAGGGTGGGGGGCTCAGGCTGGACCCCCCCAAGTGGCAGGGTCCCCCTTCAGGCCGAGGGGTGGGTAAAGAAGCGGAAAGACACCCCCTCAAGGGGCAGCCCACCCCCCCACTCAAGAGATCCTTATCTGGATGCAGCCAAAGGAATTGAGAAGGGGGCGCCTCTGGAGAAGGGTGGGGGGCTCAGGCTGGACCCCCCCAAGTGGCAGGGTCCCCCTTCAGGCCGAGGGGTGGGTAAAGAAGCGGAAAGACACCCCCTCAAGGGGCAGCCCACCCCCCATTCAAGAGATCCTTATCTGAATGCAGCCAAAGGAATTGAGGAGGGGGCGCCTCTGGAGGAGGGTGGGGGGCTCAGGCTGGAGCCCCTCCAAGTGGCAGGGTCCCCCTTCAGGCTGAGGGGTGGGCAAAGAAGCAGATTGACCCCCAAGGGGCAGCCCACCCCCCACTCAAGAGATCCTTATCTGAATGCAGCCAAAGGAATTGAGGAGGGGGCGCCTCTGGAGAAGGGGGGGGCTGAGAGGCGGTGGGAAACAGTCACGCAGGCCAGACCCACCCCCCCAAGTTGGCAGGGCCCCTTTCTGGATGTGTCCAAAGGGATTGAGGAGGGGGCGCCCTCTGGAGGAGGGTGGGGGGCTCAGGCTGGACCCCCCCAAGTGGCAGGGTCCCCCTTCAGGCCGAGGGGTGGGCAAAGAAGCAGAAAGACCCCCCCACAAGGGGCAGCTCACCTCCACTCAAGAGATCCTTATCTGGATGCAGCCAAAGGAATTGAGGAGGGGGCGCCTCTGGAGGAAGGTGGGGGGCTCAGGCTGGACACCCCCCCCAATTGGTAGGAGCCCCCCTCAAGGCTGAGGGGTGGGTAAAGAAGCAGAAAGATCCTCAGGGGGCAGCCCACCCCCCTCAAGAGACCCCATTAGGGCCGAGGGGTGGGCAAAGAAGCAGAAAGACCCCCCCCCAAGGGGCAGCGCACCCCCCTCAAGAGACCCTTATCTGGGCATGGTCACAGAAATTGGGGAAGGGGTATCTCTGGAGAAGGGTGGGAAGGACTTGTGGTCCCCCTGATGGATCTCCAGCCTTTCTTTTTCTATCCTTTCTGTTCCTTCCTTCCTTTTTTCTTTTTCTTCCTTCCTTCTTTTTTTCTTTTTCTTCCTTCCTTCCTTTTTTCTTTTTCTTCCTTCCTTCCTTCCTTTTTTCTTTTTCTTCCTTCCTTCCATCGGGAAGGCTGATGGATCTCCAGCCTTTTAAGGCCCTGGAATTCCCCCTGCCTCCCAGGGGAAGATGCCGGCTTGTTCTCTCCAGCGGAGGATGGTGGCTTCTGAAATAAGCCGCCATCGTCCACCGCCAGACCATCAATCGGGGCTTATCGGCTGGAGGTGCAGATTTAGCCCAAGCGGTGGAATCCGATGTGAGATCTAAGGAGGCCTAGAAGAGAACGCAGACTATGAAAATTGGAAGGGAGAGAATAGAGAATAACAAGAGTCGGAAGGGACCTCGGAGGTCATCCAGTCCAACCCCCTGCTCAGGCAGGAGAACCCACCTCATTCCAGACCGAAAACCTCCAATGATGGATCAGACGCAACTTCTGGTGGCAAGTAGATAAACTCCTGAATTCCAGGTTGCTTCTCTCCTGGATTCGTTTCCATCCATTGCTTCTTGTCCTGGGCAGGGTTGGACTAGTTGACCTCCAAGGTCCCTTCCGACTCTGTTGTTCCAACTCTGTTGTCCTGCCTTCAGGGGCTTTGGGGAATAGGTGGGGCCCCCTCCTCTTCTTTGGGGCAGCCCACCTCCAAATATTGGAAGAGGCTATCCTGTCCTCCCTCCGGTCCTTCTTGTCATTAAACGAGACATCCCCGATTCCTGCGACCGTTCTTCGTATGTTTTAGCCTCCGGTCCCCCCCATCGCCTCTGACGCTCTTCTCTGATGGACAGCCGAAGATTTGAAGCCCTCCCCCCACTTTTAAACACATGGATTGAAGCCCCCTCCTCACCTGCATTTGAGAGAGAGAGAGAGGGGAGGGGGAAGGAAGGAAGGATAGAAAAAGAAAAAAGGGAAAGATAGAAAGAGAAAGGAAGGAAGGAAAAAGGAAGGAAGAGATAAAGAAAAAAGGAAGGAAGGAAAGATAGAAAAAGAAAAAAGGGAAAGGAAGGAAGGAAAAAAGAAGGAAAAAAGGAAGAAAGGGAAAAGAACGAAAGAAGGAAGGAAGGAAGAAAAAGGGAAGGAAGGAAGGGAAAAAGAAAAAAGGAAGGAAGAAAAGATAGAAAAAGAAAAAAGGGAAAGGAAGATAGAAAGAGAAAGGAAGGAAGGAAAAAGAAAGAAAAAAAAGGAAGGAAGGGAAAAAGAACAAAAGAAGGAAGGAAGGAAGGAAGGAAAAAAGAAAAAGGAAGGAAGAAAAGATAGAAAAAGAAAAAAGGGAAAGAAAGATAGAAAGAGAAAGGAAGGAAGGAAAAAGAAAGAAAAAAAAGGAGGGAAGGGAAAAAGAACGAAAGAAGGAAGGAAGGGAAAAAGAAAAAGGAAGGAAGAAAAGATAGAAAAAGAAAAAAGGGAAAGATAGAAAGAAAGGAAGGAAGGGAAAAAAATGAAAGAATGAAGGAAGGGAAAAGAAGAAAGAAAGAAAGAAAGGGAGGGAGGGAGGAGGAAAAGGATAGAAAAAGAAGAAAGAAGGAAAAAGATAGAAAGAGAAAGGAAATAAGGAAAAAGAAAGAGAAAAAAGGAAGGAAGGAAGAGAAAAAGAAAAAAAGGAAGGAAGAGAAGAAGAAAAGGGGAAAGAAAGAAACAGAAAGGAAGGAAAAAGAAAGAAAAAAGGAAGGAAGGAAGGAATGGAAAAGAAGGAAGGAAGGAAGAAAAAGAAAAAACGAAGGAAGAAGGGAAAAAGCAAAAGGAAGGAAGGAAAGATAGAAAAAGAAAAAGGGAAAGAAAGAAAGATAGAAAGAGAAAGGAACGGAAAAGAAAGAAAGAGAAAAAAGGGAAGGAAGGAAGGGAAAAAGGAAGAAAGAAAAAGGAAGGAAGAGAAAGGGCAGAAAAAGAAAAAAGGGAAAGAAAGATAGAAAGAGAAAGGAAGGAAAAAGAAAGAAAGAAAGAAAAAAAAAGGAAGGAAGAAAAAGAAAAAAGGAAGGAAGAAAAGGATGGAAAAGAAGAAAGGAACAAAAGAAAGAAAGAGAAAGGAAATAAGGGAAAAGAGAAAGAAAGAGAGAAAAAAGGAAGAGAAAAAAAGGAAGGAAGGAAGGAATGGAAAAAGAAGGAAGGAAGGAAGAAAAAGAAAAAAGGAAGGAAGAAGGGAAAAAGCAAAAGGAAGGAAGGAAAGATAGAAAAAGAAAAAGGGAAAGAAAGAAAGATAAAAAGGGAAAGGAAGAAAGAAAAAGAAAGAAAGAAAAAAAGGAAAGGAAGGAAGGGAAAAAGGAAGAAAGAAAAAGAAAAAAGGAAGGAAGAGAAAGGGCAGAAAAAGAAAAAAAGGGAAAGAAAGATAGAAAGAGAAAGGAAGGAAAAAGAAAGAAAGAGAAGAAAAAAGGAAGGAAGAAAAAGAGAAAAAAGGAAGGAAGAAAAGGATGGAAAAGAAGAAAGGAACAAAAGAAAGAAAGAAAGAGAAAGGAAATAAGGGAAAAGAGAAAGAAAGAGAGAAAAAAGGAAGAGAAAAAAAAGGAAGGAAGGAAGGGAGGGAGAGAGAGTCCCATGCTCCTCCTCCTCCTCTCCTCTTCCATCTTGGACCTGTCGCCTTCTGACAACAATAGATTCCAGCTCCCATCATCCTCGGCCACTAAATACCTCGCTTCTTATTCTCCCAAGTAAAGGGTGAGAATTGAGCCCATACATAATCAGCCCCCCCCCCTCCATCCTTCAGCTGTGACGTTAGAATTCCTGGCGAGTTGAGGGGAGCCGCATGTCAAGAATCGGACGATCGGGGAGGGGGAACTCTGGCAGGGAGACCCTCCCCTACTGTAGGTTGGCACGGGGGGTGGGGGGGTGGCAGGGCCCTTTGTCTGCAGAGGGCCCCCCAAAACAGCCAGTGCTAAGCTCCCTCCACGGGCCAAAACAACCGGGGCTGCCATGTTTGCCTGCTTGAGCAGCGGGTTGGGCTAAATGACCTCCAGGGGACCCTTCCACCTTCAAAAGAAATCAGCCAGGCTGATTTTGGAGGGAGCCCCCCCCCCCAAAAAAACACCTGGTGTCCCCCGCTTCTAAGAGAACCTCCACCTCAACAGCAGTCCTTGACTTACGACCGCCACCGAGCCCCCCCCCCCAAATATC
>CM077647.1:185190348-185197848 GCA_039707465.1 Rhabdophis nuchalis
AAAAAAACCAAAAATTAAGGAAAAAATGAAATTATTCAAGCAACGATCGATGGAATAATGATTTTTGAAAAAGAGGCGAAGATATTTGGCATTTATAAGTATAAATTGCGGGGGGGGAAATAGTTTTATAAGGCAGTCCTCGACTTACGGCTGAAATGACCTGTCCTCGGGTTTACGTCCATTTCGAGCATCCTAACGGTCACCTGATCAAAGTTGTTGGCAACTGGCACGTATTTACAACGGTTGCGACGGTCCCATCCGGGGTTGTGCGACCACCTTTTGGGACTTTCCTGGAGAGCTTCTGGCAAGAACAGTCAACGATTCACTTAATGACCCAAAGATTCGTTTAACAACGCTCAGGAGTCTTTAAGAGCAGCCATTGTTTATTCCGTTTAGTTAAGGTTGTTGTGTCCTGGGGTCACGTGATCGCCATTTGGAACCTTCCTGGAGGATTTCCAACAACGAAAGTCAAGGGATGAATCCAGATTCACTTAATGACCGAAGATTCACTTAACAACAGTATTATTTAATTGTATTTAATGAAGGTTGCGGTGTCCAAGGGTCAAGTGGCTGTCAGTTGCAACCTTCCTGGAAGGTTTCCAACAAGGAAAGTCAATGGCTTTTTTTTAACCCCTGATTCACTTAATGACGCAATGATTTACTTAACAACAGTATTTTTTATTGTATGTAATGAAGGCTGGAGTCTCCCAGGGTCACGTGATCGCCGTTGGTGACCTTCCAGGAGGACTTCTAGCAAACATACTCAAAGGGGGGGGGGTTGATTCACTTAACAACCCAATGATTCACTTAATGACTCAATGATTCACTTAACAGTACTTTTTTATTGTATTTAATGAAGGTTGCGGTGTCCCAGGGTCATGTGACCATCAGTTGCAACCACCCTGGAAGGTTTCCGACAAGGAAAGTCAATGGGGGGGATCCAAATTCATTTAATGACCCAATGATTCACTTAACAACAGTATTTTTTATTGTATGTAATGAAGGCTGGAGTCTCCCGGGGTCACATGATCGCCTTTGGTGACCTTCCAGGAGGATTTTTAGCGAACATACTCAAAGGGTGGGGTGGGCTGATTCACTTAACAACCCAATGATTCACTCAACGACCATAACAACAATTCACTTAATAACAACGTTTACATGATTGGATTTCACGTTAAGTTGGACTGGCTTAACGAGCCGAGTGTGTTTGTTGGGTGCGGGTCACGACCACAACGGAACCCAAAATGTTGTATTGCTGAGCGAGACCGTCGTTAAGCGAATTTGGCTCCCTGTTGACGACCGTCGTTAAGCAAATCACTGCCACGGGTGAAGCCAAGTCGCAGGGACGTTCCGCCAATCCGGCTTTCTTGTTGACTGGCGCGGAGGTCGCCAAAGGGGACGCGTGCGACCCCGGGAACAGCGCGACCGTCGTAAGTACGAGTCAGTTGACAAGAAGCTGCTGTGGCCTAGAGGGGGAGTCTCTCGCCTCCCAAGCAGGAGGTTGGAAGTTCGATTCTTGGTAGAGGCCGATGTAGGGTCTCCTGCTTGGGCAGGGGGTTGGACTAGATGACCTGCAAGGTCCCTTCCAGCTCTGTTAATCTGTTAAAGATTGTGAGTTCAATCCTAGGTAGAGGCAGATGTAGGGTCTCCTGCTTGGGCAGGGGGTTGGACTAGATGACCTCCAAGGTCCCTTCCAACTCGGTTAATCTGTTAAAGGTTGTGTGTTCGGTCCTAGGTAGAGGCCGATGTAGGGCGTTCTCCTTCTTGGGCTGGGGGTTGGACTAGATGACCTCCAGGGTCCCTTCCTCTGTTAAAAGATCTGTTCAAGAGTCTGAACTTTGACCGTGATGAGGCTGCGGTGTGAAAACGGACCATGAGACACGTTTGTTCCCGGGCCGGTCGCTAAACGAAACCGTCGTAAGTCGAGGACTCCTCGTGAATGACCCCCATTGTCTCCCCTCCTTCCTAGGTGCTGTTCCATGACCCCACCTTCACCATGGGGCAGGTCTTGAGGCGCGTGGCCTTCGGCAGGCCGGATCAGGTCCTCTTCCGCTGCGTCCAGAGCATGCCCCCCAAGGTGGAGAAGGCCTACAACAGCTGCTACAGTGGAGGTGAGACACCCCCGCCCCACCCCCGGTCCCCTTCCCCTGCCCGGACGGGGTGCCTTAAACCAGGCTTGGCCCCTTTAAGAGGGCTGGACTTCAACTCCCAGAATTCCCCAGCCAGCCAACGTTTAAGAGCCAATGGGACCACAGTACTTTCGTTACATTTTTTTAAAAAATTGGGTAACTTTCTTAGTCGATAGTGGGGATGCAGGCGATGTAATATATTCTTTATATTATTTTTATTTGTTCTCCTATTTTTATTTATTTATTTTTATTTATTTTTATTTGTTTTTATTTGTTTTTATTTGTTTTTTTTTTTTTTGTTTTTTTTATTTATTTTATTTATTTTATTTATTTTATTAAATTTATTTATTTATTATTTTATTTATATTTATTTGTTTATGCTTATGCTTTATTTATTTTTGTTTGTTTTTATTTATTTTATTTTATTTATTTATATTTGTTTATCTTATGCTTTATGTATTTTTTGTTTGTATTTGTTTTATTTGTTTGTTTTTATTTATTTTATATATATTTATATATTTTTATTTATTTATTTGATTTATTTGATTTAATTTATTTAATTTATTTAATTTATTTAATTTATTTAATTTATTTAATTTATTTATTATTTTGTTTATATTTATTTGTTTATGCTTACGCTTTATTTATTTTTGTTTGTTTTTATTTCTTTTTGTTTTTATTTCATTTCATTTCTTTTTGTTTTTATTTATTTATTTATTTTATTTATTTATTTTTATTTGTTTTTTATTTATTTGTTATGCTTATGCTTTATTTATTTATATTTGTTTTTTATTTATTTTTATTTATTCATTATTTATTCATTATTTATTTATTTTTAATTTATTTTATTTATTTTGTTCATATTTATTTGTTTATGCTGATCTTGATCATATTTATATCCCGCACCCATCTCCCACAGAGGGACCCGGGGCAGTGATGCCCCTGGGGTGATACCCCTGGGGTGTTTCTATGTGTGCGTGTTCCAGCATAACTCTGGAACACCTGGCCTGGTAAGGAGAGCGAGCGCAGCGTCCTAGAGCAGCAGTTGTTTGCGATGTCACGGGAGGGAGAAGGGAGAGCCTGGGCCGTTAAGGAGAGCGAGTGCGGCGTGCTAGAGCGGCCATTGCTTGTGGTGTCAGTTCCTTCGCGGCTTCCTCTGGAAAGCCAGCTGTGATGTTCGCCCTCCAGTGGACGAATGGGGAAGCGCCTGATGGATTTGGGGCCAAAGGGCCAGGATTGTAGACAGGGCGGGAAGGAGGAGTACCCGGTTCCCTGTGTCTGAACCCCTTTTTTCCCCCCTCCTCCTAGGGGTCTTCCACCTGCAGCAAGGAGACCGCCTGAGTCTACGCATCCCCCGTTTCAACGCCTCCTTCGACATTTCCACCCACGGGACTTTCCTGGGCGTGCTCCGTTTGTAAGACGTCCACCCGTCTTCATGTCCCCCTGCTCCCCCGTCCCGTCTCTGAGACGGATCCCCAGAGATCTTGTAGGGTTCTAACTCCAGAAGCCACTCCTTCCTCGCGCGAGGTAGACTTGACGCAGCCAGGATGCTCGGGTGCAAGGAAGAGACCGATTCAAGATGACGACGGCGATTTCCCGCCGGAAAGCGGGACGGACAGGCGGAGCCCACCCGGACTTCGGTTCGCGGGACCCCCACCGGAGACCCTTCGGCTGGGAGAGCCTGAGAATCTGCTCTTTGGAGGTTGGATCCCGCCAGATCGGAATCGCCGTCCACGTTTTCTTGCCTTTCGGAAGGATCTTTTTGCGAATGTCTGGGAATCGAGAGATCCGGTGGTTTTTCCAAGCGGGTCCCTTTAAGACACGTGGACTTCAACTCCCAGAATCCCCCAGTTCTTTTCCCTCCACTTTGCTGAATAGCAAGATCTATGACGTTGACCGCATACCCACATCTATTAGGAAAGTTACCCTTATCCAAAATAATAATAATAATTTTATTTGTATGCAATAAAGGTAGCCTAGCCGCTCGGGTTCTTGTCTGGGAAACCCTTCCCTGGCTGGGGAATTCTGGGAGTTGAAGTCCACCTGTCTTAAAGGAGCCACGCTCGAGAAATATCGGGATATCTCCCAATTTCCGGAAATCCCTCCCTTTGTTCTGAAGGTGGTGGATGAAATCCAGACAGGAGCATTCGTTTAGCGACCCAAGTTACAACCGCACTGGGGGAAAAAAAAAAAAAAGGATCGGAGGACCAGTCCTCACACTTACGACGAACGATCGCAGAATCCTCTGCGATTCAAATTCGGGCGCTTGGCCACTGGCGTGTATTTATGACGGTTGCAACGTCCCGTGGAGGGGGGGGTCCCCCTTTTACGACCTTCCCCGTGCTGCCTCCCGACCATGCGGGAAGCCGGATTGCTTTCACGACTCCAATTCACTTCGCGACCGTGCTATCAAGTCCGATGCGACTCGCTTAAGAACCGTCTTGGCTTAGCAATGGAAATGCTGGTCCCCCGCGGCCGTCGTAAGTCAAGGGCTACTTGCAAAGCAGAAGGGGCTTTTTCTTCGGACCGAGACTTCCCGAGAGCCGGAAGCTTCCCAACAAAAAAAAACCCTTTTTAAAATTAATTTCCCGTGAATTCTGCTCCTTCTTTCCAGGGAGGATTTACGGTCACCGACCTTATCAGGCTTGGAGAGTTGCCAGGCCGAGATCTGCCCAATTTTAGCCTGTGCACCGCCCTGGGTCCATTTCGATGAAGAAGGGCAGTTCTATAAATCTAAATAAATGAAATTAAATTAAATTAGCCAGGAGTCTCAGAGAGTCACGAACCAATGAAGCGAACTCCTGCAAGCTCCACTCCCCGGGTGCTCCTTCTCTTATTCTGGTTTGATGCCACTTTGGCCGGACAAAAAACCGACATCTCCCGTGTTTATTTCACAATCCCCATCGCACAAAATCTTGCAAACATCCCAAGGTCTTTCGAGTTGCCTATTTGCAACCGTTGCTTTTTTAATTAGAACCTGTATTTTTGGCCAAAAAAAAAAAAATTGTGAAGAACCTTTAAAAAAAAGGGGGGAAAAAGCACTTTTTAAAAATAAAAAGGTTTTTAAGAATAGAATTTGCACGTTTCGGGCCTGGAGGATGGATACCCAAGCAAACGGCACCCACGGAAATCAGGGGGGGGCGGGGGATTATGTGGGGTGATTTAACAGATTAACGGATTTGGAAGGGACCTTTGGAGGGCATCTAGTCCAACCCCGCGGCCCAAGCAGGAGACCCGACGCCGTTTCCGACAAATGGCGGTCCCATCTTAAAAACTCCCAGTGTTTGGAGCAGCCCCAACGTCTAGTGGCAGGCTGTTCCACAGGCTCATTCATTCGAAGAAGAAAGGAAGGCACAACATCGGTGGGCACAATTGAGAAAAATCCGAATTTAGCCGCTTGGCTGAACGCGGTCGGAAGCAGAAGGCAGAAGACACGTCTGTCTATTATTAGCTCTACTGTGTCCTCCGGAAACTACGTGCAGAGGCCTGAGATCTCGCGAGATCCCATATCAATAACATAGAGGTAGAAATAGTCTAGATAGGCTCTTCCTCTACCACTGGGTGGAGCTTTCGGGTTCAGTTCCTCTAGTCTGTTTTTTTTTAACCCTCTCCCCCAGGGAAATTGTGTGAGCCGCAACACACAAACCCACAATTTTGGCCTGGCTGTAATTCAGGGGGAGGTCACTGCAATGCAGCCAGCAGTCCTCTTTCTTAAATCGTCTCTGGTCCCTCAATTTCCCAGAAAATGAAATTTGAGATGATATATATTATATATATACATTGTATGTATGTATGTATGTTAGGTTTTTGAGCTGATCAATTCGAATCCCAGTAACAGTATGACTAGCTGATGAGAGCTAAAAAGCTCGAAATAGATCTATCCTAGTCTCTCTGATTTATTTATTGATCAGCTCTTACTGGGATTCGAACCAGGGCTGTATTACATGCCAGGCGAGAGCTTGCCATTAAGCCAGCTAGGTTCTGTTCTTGCCAGCTGAGACAGGAGGATAGTTAATACAGCCCCGGTTCGAATCCCAGTAAGGGGTATGGCTAGCTGATGAGAGCTAATAAGCTCGAAATAGATCTATCCTAGTCTCCCGATTTATTTATTGATCAGCTCAAAAACGTAACACACATATAAAAAAATTACACAACGGAACTCATGGGTTTCTGTCTAGATGGTCTCTGGTGATGAGCCGAAAGGCAGAAGAGGAAACAGTAGGTCTCCTCCCTTAATTGGGGCCCTAACAGGGTGTTGTGCAACAATGATAGGTAGGTAGGTAGGTAGGTAGGTAGGTAGGTAGATAGATAGATAGATAGATAGATAGATAGATAGATAGATAGATAGATAGATAGATAGATAGATAGATAGATAGATGGATGTGTTACATTTTTGAGCTGATCAATAAGTCGGGGAGACTAGGATAGATGTATTTCGAGCTTATTAGCTCTCGTCAGCTGGCCATACCCTTTACTGGGATTTGAACCGGGGCTGTATTGCATGCTAGGCAAGGAGCCTAGCACTTAAGCCAAGCCGGTTCCCCTTATTGCATCAGCTGAGACAGGGTATATTAGTATAGGTAACTGTTTCACAACAACCTGTTATTAGGCCCCAATTAAGGGAGGAGACATACTGTTTCCTTTCCTGCCTTTCGGCTCATCGCCAGAGACCATCTAGACAGCAAGCCAAGAATTACGTTGTGTAATTTTTTAGATATGTGTGTTAGTTTTATGTGTGTGTGTGTGTGTGTTAGTTTTAGTTTTATGAGCTGATCAATAAATTAAATTAGAGAGAGACCAGGATAGATCTATTTCGAGCTTATTAGCTCTCATCAGCTGGCCATACCCCTTACTGGGATTCGAACTGGGGCTGTATTGGCATGCCAGGCAAGGAATACATATATATATATATTATTTTTTTTTAAAGAAAATTGTTTCACAAGTTCTTTTGTTTTAATACTTTCCCGCATGGAGTGCAAATCAAAAGCCTTCAATTTCCCAGAAAATGCAATTTCCCAGAATATTAAATTATATATATATATACAGTGATCCCTCGTTTTTCGCTTCATGTTTCGCGGCTTCAGTGCTTCGCGGGTTTTTCAAAAATACAGAATAGGGAAAAAATGCATCGGTAGGAGGCAAGTGCCCCCTAGTGCTTGCTTTAAATGATGTCCACCAACTCAAGTTTCCGGTGCGAATCCTACTTCGCGGTTTTCAGTTTTCGCGGAAGGTTCCGGTCCCCATTAACCGCGAAAAACGAGGGATCACTGTATATATTTGTTTTCGTAGACTTTCACGGGTGTAGGTATGCTGGTCTTGTGGTATTCAGGCGTTTTCCCTTTGACACAAGCATTCTTCCGTCTGTAGTTTG
>CM077647.1:185202848-185228275 GCA_039707465.1 Rhabdophis nuchalis
CGTCTCCTGGCGATTGGCCCAAAGACACCCAGCTGGCTTTCGTGCCTAAGGCGGGACTAGAACTCCCAGTCTCCTGGTGATTGGCCTAGAGTCACCAATCTAGCTGTCATGCCTAAGGTGGAACTAGAACTCCCCGTCTCCTGGTGATTGGCCCAAAGTCACCCAGCCATCCTTCCTATGGTCAACTAGAACTCACAATCTCCTGGTTCTTCAGCCTGGCACCTTCACCACCAGACCAAATTGGCACCTCTTCCATTCGTTCGAGCACCCTAACCGACCCAAAGATGTTGATAAGACAGATCAACTATTTTTTGGGACCACTGCCTTCACCTTCAACCGGTCCAATTCCCACGGTCCATCTCCCGCTTGGGCAACCCCCCCCCCCTTCCCCAGCCCAGGGACCCCTGGTCTCTCGCCGTACCCTCTTTGCTTTTCCCTGCGGGGGGCACCTCGGCCACCAGGAACCCGAAGATGGCGTCCTTTTCGAACCCCTCCTTCTGGAGCGCTGCAGAAAGTCCAGACAGGTGTATCAAGTTATCGTTTAAACCGGTTGTGCGGCGATTACGGGAAGCTTAACGCTGGTTTTTTTTTTTTTTAATGAATTACGAGAATGTTTGCATTCTATACTTCGATAAACGAATGAAAAAGTTTGAATTGAAAGAGAGGGAGAATCCAAGAATCGCCGGGACCCGTTCTGGGGATTACAATTTTAAGAGTTGGTTATAACAGAATAAGAGAGTCGGAAGGGACCTTGTAGGTCATCTAGTCCAACCCCCCCTCCCTCCCCATCATTTCTGACAGGTGACAGTCCCGTCTCTTCTCGAAAGCTTCCAGGGATGAAGCTCCCACAACGTCCTCCATTTAAAAAGGAGGCTCCGAGTTCAATTTAAGAAAGAGGTACAGCTAGTCCTCGACTTAACGACCGCAACGGAGCCCCAAATGTCTGCTGCCGAGCGAGGCGAGTCGTTAAGCGAGTTTGGCTTCGTTTTACAAACTTTCTGGCCACCGCTCTACAGCGAATCGCCGCAATTCGCCACACGGTTGTTAAGTGAAGCTGACATTAAGTGGGTCGCCAAAGGAGGGGCTCGTGTGACACCCCCCTTGGACGATGCGACCGTCATAAATAGGAGGCGGTTCCCCCAATCGTTTGAATTTTGATCACGTGACCGTGGGGATACGGCAACGGTTGTTAAGGGTGAACAGTGGCCGTATGTCGGGATTTTTTTCAGTGCTGTTGTATCTCGGAACAGTCACTAAATGGATTGTGGTAAGTCAAGGACTACTTGTGTTTGTAAAAACTTCTTGGAAGCGAGCCGGGAAATCAAATAAAGCAAGCTAAGAGACACTGATCCTTTCGTGATACCAGAGATGAGATTCAGCCGGTTCGGATCGGTTCGAACAAACTGGTTCGTTCCCACGATCAGCTGGGGTGGGACCGGTTTGCTCCGACGATCAGGGTTGGCCCGTACAGATCGACTTATAGCCACTCATTTAACGACCCTTCAAAGTTAGAATGGCACTAAAAAAAGGTGACCTCCGATAACGTCTCACACTTATGACCGTTGCGGCATCACATGATCAGAAGCCAGACGCTTGGCCCCTGACTCATATTTACGATGGTCGCAGCACCCCCGGGAACGCGCAACCCCCCCTTTGCGACTCTTCTGACCCAGCAAAGTCCACGGGGAAGCCCGATTCGCTTAACGACCGTGTGGCTCATTGAACCACTGCAGCGATTTCCTTTAACGATGGGTGAGGCGGGGCTAAGAAGGGGCAAAAACTCACTTAGCTGCCTCGCCTAGCGACGGTGTTTGCAGTCGTAAGAAGGGGAGCCTGGTTTCCGTTTTGTGGAGTTTTGGTTGTATCGCAAAGATGGCGGAATGGGTGTCTTACCTTCCGGGGAAGTGGTCACCTCATGGAGTGCGTTGTGAGACAAGGCCAGTTCCTGAAAAAGATGGAAACATTCATGAGTGGACCAGAAGGTTCTCCGTGGTCTCACTCCAGTGGGGAGAGTCCAAAACCTAATCCATGTCTCTGTCTTCTCCATCCGTCCTCAACTTTGGACAACAACTTCTCTGCGTAAGAAGGTCTCCAAACAAGAGTGAAAGACCAAGACGGGTTCTTCTCTCTCCATGTCCCACCCGACTCCATCCATCCACCCAGTGGTGGGTTTCATATTTTGTTGCCACCGGTTCGCCCTGCGCTTCGCAGTTCCCCTTCCACGCATGCGCCCAGGAAGGTGGAGGAACTCAAGTCCTACTGGAGATGGGGGGGCCATCATTGGAAGAGTCGACAGACCAGGTTGGAGACAAGTCTTCATGGAGAACATCTAGGACAGGGGTCCCCAACCTTTTTTGCACCAGGGACCGGTTTCATTTTAAAGAAAAAACTCTGCGGACCGGCTGAGTGGCTCAGCAGTCATGTGACTGGGTGGGCGTGGCCAATTTGGAAAATGTGAGACTCACTTAACAATGGTCTTGGTTAGCAACCAAACTTTTGGGCTCAATTGTGGTCATACGTTCTCTCTCTTTCTCTCTCTCTCTTTCTTTTTCTTTCTTTCCTTCTGTCTTTCTTTCTCTGTCTCTCTCTCTTTCTTTCTCTCTCTTTCTTTCCTTCCCTCTTTCTTTCTCTTTCTCTCTCTTTATTTCTTTCTCTTTCTCTCTTTCTCTTTCCCTCTTTCTCTCTCCCTCTCTTTCTTTCTCTCTCTTTCTCTTTCTGTTTCTTTTTCTTTCTTTCCCTCTCTTTCTCTTTCTTTTTTTCTCTCTTTCTTTCCTTTGTCTCTTTCTTTCTCTTTTTCTCTGTCTGTCTGTCTTTCTTTCTCTCTCTCTCTCTCTCTCTTTCTTTTTCTTTCTTTCCTTCTGTCTTTCTTTCTCTCTCTCTCTCTTTCTTTCCTTTGTCTCTTTCTTTCTCTTTTTCTCTGTCTGTCTTTCTCTCTCTCTCTCTTACTTTCTCTCTCTCTCCCACTTTCTTTTTCTGTCTTTCCCTTTCTCTCTTTTTCTTTCCGTCTCTCTCTCCTCCGTCCGCCCATCTCTGTCACTCTGTGTGTGTGTGTGTCTGTCTGTCTCGCATTCAGGCACTTAATCACTCATTCTGTGCCTCTGTCTATCTTTCTCTCCCTCCTTCTGTGTGTGTGTGTGTGTCACTCTCTCTGATTCCCTCCCACCCTGTCTCTCTCTGTGTCTATGCCTCTCTCTGTCGGTCTGTCGTTGTCCCCTCCCCCCCCACCGCGGAGTCTCCTCAGCCCGGCTCGACTCGATCTCTCGCCTTAGCCTGCCCCGCCCGGGTGGTCGCTGCCACGCTTGGTCGCTCGTGCACTCAGTCAGGCTCCTTCCAAGAGCTGAGAAGGCTCCGTGGGGTGGGGGTGGGGGTGGGGGGGAGGAACCTCCGCAGCCCCTGGAAGAAGACGAGTGGGTGGCATGCCGGTTGGGGAAGCTCTGGGGGGGGCAGGGAGGAAGGGAATCCGCGGGCGGTAGGGAGGGCTGTTGCTGCGGTGCGCAGGAGTCCCACCGTCGAGTCCAACCGCGCGAAGAGCCCCGCCTGCGCTCTCCCGCGCGCTCTGCCTCCTCCTCCTCTCCGGCCCTGCGGCCCGGCTCCTACCCAGCCACGGACCGGCACCGGTCCGCAGCCCGGGGGTTGGGGACCCCTGATCTAGGAGGTTGCTAAAGAGTTGGTGGTCATCATCCACCCATCAATTTCTTATTGAGGTAAGCCATCCAACCTCCAGAGAAGCCCACAGCGATGGGGCAGGTGGAAGAGAAGAGGACAACCAGAAGAAGGGTGGATGAACTGAGGTGTGGTGGTGATGGAGACACCATGAGAAGACCTGGAGGATCAGGTTGGAGACAGCTCTTCATGGAGAACGTCTACGGGATCAGTCAGAAATGATCGGATGGAAGAACGCCAAGCCATGGGAAGACCCAGCTGCCCATGAAGTTGGAAAGCAGGAGAAGATTAGGAGGACCGACACAAAGGCGAAAGGACTCAGTGATAGAAGTGATGGAGGCACCGTTAAAAGAGTTGAAGGTCCAGGCTGGAGACAGATCTTCATCTGGGAGGTTGTTAAGATCGACACTACCTTGATGGTCATCATCAATCAATCAATTTCTATTAAGGCAATTGGTACAATCTTCGGAGAAGTCCACAAGTACGGGAAAGATGGAAGAGAAGAGAAGAAGAGGAAAACTGGAAACTGGAAGGACTGAGGTCTAGTGGTGATGGAGACTCCATTAGAAGACCCGAAGAACCAAACTGGAGAGAGATCTCCACGAAGAAGGTCCGTATTTTTCAACCTTGGAGACACTACGTTGGGTGGACTTCAACTATCAGAAACTACCTTGCTGGCTGGGGAATTCTGGGAGTTGACGTTCACCCAACTTCAGAAGACCCCGTTAGAGGATCACATTGGATGAATGCAGAGGTGGGATTCAGCCGGTTCACACTGGTTTGTCCCAAATGCTAGTGGGAATAATGAGTGGTCTTCAGATGGTCCCATTGGATGAATGCAGAGGTGAGATTCAGCCGGTTCGCACCGGTTCGCCCCAACTGGTAGTGGAAATCACTGGTCGGCCCACCCACCCGCTTCGCCTCTGTGCTGTCCCATTAGAGGCATGTTTTCGAGGCCCACCACCTTTTCCTCCGGACCCCTTGAGACCCCACCTCTTCTGTCGTGCCCAGCACCCCCCCCCACCGTCCCGTTCCTGGGTGGGAGCCGGGCCGCAGGGCTGGAGAGTAGGAGGAGGGAGGAGGGGGCAGCCCCCTGAGCAGAGCGCGCGGGAGAACGCAGGCGCGGCTGTTCGCGCCGTTGGAGTGTGGCTCTTCCTCCACTCTCGTCGACGGAGGGACTCCTGGGCGCCGCCGGACCGGCCACCGATTCCCTCCTCTGCTGGCATGCCGGCCACTCGTTTTCTTCCAGGGGCTGCGGAGGCTCCACGGGCGGGAGAGGGAACTGGCGGCCGTAGGGAGGGTTGCTCCGGCAGCGCACAGGAATCCCTCCGTCGACGAGGGTGGAGGAAGAGCCCCCACCATCCTCCTGCGTTCTCCCGCGCGCTCTGCCCAATGGGCTGCTCCCTCCTCCCTCCTCTCCAACCCGGCTCCTACCCAGCCATGGAGCCTGAACGAGCGAACGAGCGACCAAGCCCGGCAGGCGGGCTGAGGAGGCTGGGGGACGACGACGACGACAGACACACATAGAGAGACAGAGAGAGGGAGGGAGGGAGAGAAAGATAGACAGAGTCACAGAATGAGTGATTGAGTGAATGCAAGACAGACAGACACACGCACGCACACACAGAGTGACAGAGATGGGCGGATGAAGGAGAGAGACAGAGAGAGAGAGAGAGAGAAAAAGAGAAAGAAAGAAAAAGAAAGTGGGAGAGAGAGAAAGACAGACAGAGAGAAAGAGACAGAAAGGAAAGAAAGAGACAGAAAAAGATACAGAAAGAGAGAAAGAGAGAGAAAGAAAGAGAGAAAGAGGGAAAGAGAAAAAGAAAGAAAGAGAAAGAAAGAAAGAAAGAGAAAGGGAAAGAGAGAGAAAGAGAGAAAAAGAAATAGAGAGAGAGAGAAAGAGGGAAAGAAAGAGAGACAGAGACAAAGAAAGAGAAAGAGAGAGAGAGAGAAAGAAAGAAAAGAAAGAAAGAAAGAAAGAAAGAAAGAAAGAAAGAAAGAAAGAAAGAAAGAAAGAACTTATGACCACAGTTGAGGCCAAAAGTTTGGTTGCTAACCAAGACCATTGTTAAGTGAGTTTCACATTTTCCAAGTTGGCCACGCCCACCCAGTCACATGACTGCTGAGCCACTCAGCCGGTCCGCAGAATGTTCTTTAAAATGAAACCGGTCCCTGGTGCAAAAAAGGTTGGGGAACCCTGCTTTAGATGGTCCCATTGGATGAATGCAGAGGTGAGATTCAGCCGGTTCGCACCGGTTTACCCCAACTGGTAGTGGAAATTGTGGGTGGGCTTTAGATGGTCCCATTGGATGAATGCAGAGGTGGGCTTCAGCCGGTTCGTATTGGTTCGCCCCAACTGGTAGTGGAAATTGTGGGTGGTCTTTAGATGGTCCCATTGGATGAATGCAGAGGTGAGATTCAGCCGGTTCGCACCGGTTCGCCCCAACTGGTAGTGGAAATCACTGGTCGGCCCACCCACCCGCTTCGCCTCTGTGCTGTCCCATTAGAGGCATGTTTTCGAGGCCCCCCACCTTTTCCTCCGGACCCCTTGAGACCCCACCTCTTCTGTCGTGCCCAGCACCCCCCCCCCCACCGTCCCGTTCCTCACCCTAACCAGCAGCATCACCTCCCGGACGTCCCTTTTGGCCCAAGGACGGACGAGGAAGCTCATGGTGGTCAGGAGACGCCTTGAAGGTCCGGCCGTCGTTCCTCTGCTGGACGCCGGTCCTTTAAAGCCCATGCCTGACCCTTGGACCCGTTGCCGGCCAGCCTTCTCCGCTCGGTCGCCTGCCCCCGATGACCGCGGAGGAGGTCCGAAGTCCCGTCTTGATCTTTAACACCGATCCTCACGCCACGGGCTTGAGATTTTCTTTTCTCCTAGCGCCGTGCGGAGGTCCTCTTCCCCTGCGGCAAATTAACATTCTTGTGCAGTGATCTCTTTCGCACTCGTCTCCCTCTCGGACTTTGCCGCACTTGGATGAGTGCCAAGCGTCCCTTCTGGGCACAGGGGTCATCCCTGCCACGTGAATCTGGCACGGGGCCTCAGGGGGGTCAGTTAAAGACCCAGGATCGGCATTTGCATAGCATGCAAACCTGGTTAGTGGCAACCTCAGATAGATAGGAGAGTTGTGCCTTCCTTACCCATAGAACCCAGGTTGGGTGACTTTGAGCCAACAACCAGGAGACTGGGAATTCTAGTCCCACTTTAGGCATGAAAGCCGGCTGGGTGACTTTGGGCCAATCACCGGGAGACGGGGAGTTCTAGTCCCGCCTTAGGCATGAAAGCCGGCTGGGTGACTTTGGGCCAATCACCAGGAGACGGGGAGTTCTAGTCCCGCCTTAGGCATGAAAGCCGGCTGGGTGACTTTGGGCCAATCACCAGGAGACGGGGAGTTCTAGTCCTGCCTTAGGCATGAAAGACGGCTGGGTGACTTTGAGCCAATCACCAGGAGATTGGGAGTTCTAGTCCCGCCTTAGGCATGAAAGCCGGCTGGGTGACTTTGGGCCAATCACCAGGAGATGGGGAGTTCTAGTCCCGTCTTAGGCATGAAAGCCGGCTGGGTGACTTTGGGCCAATCACCGGGAGACGGTGAGTTCTAGTCCCACCTTAGGCATGAAAGATGGCTGGGTGACTTTGGGCCAATCACCAGGAGACGGGGAGTTCTAGTCCCACCTTAGGCATGAAAGCCAGCTGGGTGACTTTGGGCCAATCACCAGGAGACGGGGAGTTCTAGTCCCGCCTTAGGCATGAAAGCCGGCTGGGTGACTTTGGGCCAATCACCAGGAGACGGGGAGTTCTAGTCCCGCCTTAGGCATGAAAGCCGGCTGGGTGACTTTGGGCCAATCACCAGGAGACTGGAAGTTCTAGTCCCGCCTTAGGCATGAAAGCCGGCTGGGTGACTTTGGGCCAATCACCAGGAGACGGGGAGTTCTAGTCCCGCCTTAGGCATGAAAGCCGGCTGGGTGACTTTGGGCCAATCACCAGGAGACTGAGAGTTCTAGTCCCATTTTAGGCATAAAAGCCAGCTGGGTGACTTTGGGCCAATCACCAGGAGACGGGGAGTTCTAGTCCCGCCTTAGGCATGAAAGCCAGCTGGGTGACTTTGGGCCAATCACCAGGAGACGGGGAGTTCTAGTCCCGCCTTAGGCATGAAAGCAGGCTGGGTGACTTTGGGCCAATCACCAGGAGACGGGGAGTTCTAGTCCCGCCTTAGGCATGAAAGCCGGCTGGGTGACTTTGGGCCAATCACCAGGAGACAGGGAGTTCTAGTCCCGCCTTAGGCATCAAAGTCATCTGGGTGACTTTGGGCCAATCACCAGGAGACTGAGAGTTCTAGTCCCATTTTAGGCATAAAAGCCAGCTGGGTGACTTTGGGCCAATCACTAGGAAACGGTGAGTTCTAGTCCTGCCTTAGGCATGAAAGACTGCTGAGTGACTTTGGGCCAATCACCAGGAGACGGGGAGTTCTAGTCCCGCCTTAGGCATGAAAGCCGGCTGGGTGACTTTGGGCCAATCACCAGGAGACAGGGAGTTCTAGTCCCGCCTTAGGCATGAAAGCCGGCTGGGTGACTTTGGGCCAATCACCAGGAGACGGGGAGTTCTAGTCCCGCCTTAGGCATGAAAGCAGGCTGGGTGACTTTGGGCCAATCACCAGGAGACGGGGAGTTCTAGTCCCGCCTTAGGCATGAAAGACGGCTGGGTGACTTTGAGCCAATCACCAGGAGATTGGGAGTTCTAGTCCCGCCTTAGGCATGAAAGCAGGCTGGGTGACTTTGGGCCAATCACCAGGAGACGGGGAGTTCTAGTCCCGCCTTAGGCATGAAAGCCGGCTGGGTGACTTTGGGCCAATCACCAGGAGACTGGAAGTTCTAGTCCCGCCTTAGGCATGAAAGCCGGCTGGGTGACTTTGGGCCAATCACCAGGAGACTGGAAGTTCTAGTCCCGCCTTAGGCATGAAAGCCGGCTGGGTGACTTTGGGCCAATCACCAGGAGACTGAGAGTTCTAGTCCCATTTTAGGCATAAAAGCCAGCTGGGTGACTTTGGGCCAATCACCAGGAGACGGGGAGTTCTAGTCCCGCCTTAGGCATGAAAGCCAGCTGGGTGACTTTGGGCCAATCACCAGGAGACGGGGAGTTCTAGTCCCGCCTTAGGCATGAAAGCAGGCTGGGTGACTTTGGGCCAATCACCAGGAGACGGGGAGTTCTAGTCCCGCCTTAGGCATGAAAGCCGGCTGGGTGACTTTGGGCCAATCACCAGGAGACAGGGAGTTCTAGTCCCGCCTTAGGCATCAAAGTCATCTGGGTGACTTTGGGCCAATCACCAGGAGACTGAGAGTTCTAGTCCCATTTTAGGCATAAAAGCCAGCTGGGTGACTTTGGGCCAATCACTAGGAAACGGTGAGTTCTAGTCCTGCCTTAGGCATGAAAGACTGCTGAGTGACTTTGGGCCAATCACCAGGAGACGGGGAGTTCTAGTCCCGCCTTAGGCATGAAAGCCGGCTGGGTGACTTTGGGCCAATCACCAGGAGACAGGGAGTTCTAGTCCCGCCTTAGGCATGAAAGCCGGCTGGGTGACTTTGGGCCAATCACCAGGAGACGGGGAGTTCTAGTCCCGCCTTAGGCATGAAAGCAGGCTGGGTGACTTTGGGCCAATCACCAGGAGACGGGGAGTTCTAGTCACGCCTTAGGCATGAAAGCAGGCTGGGTGACTTTGGGCCAATCACCAGGAGATGGGGAGTTCTAGTCCCGCCTTAGGCATGAAAGCCGGCTGGGTGACTTTGGGCCAATCACCAGGAGACGCGGAGTTCTAGTCCCGCCTTAGGCATGAAAGCCGGCTGGGTGACTTTGGGCCAATCACCAGGAGACTGGGAGTTCTAGTCCCGCCTTAGGCATGAAAGCAGGCTGGGTGACTTTGGGCCAATCACAAGGAGACGGGGAGTTCTAGTCCCGCCTTAGGCATGAAAGCCAGCTGGGTGACTTTGGGCCAATCATCAGGAGGCAGTGAGTTCTAGTCCCGCCTTAGGCATGAAAGCAGGCTGGGTGACTTTGGGCCAATCATCAGGAGGCAGTGAGTTCTAGTCCCGCCTTAGGCATGAAAGCAGGCTGGGTGACTTTGGGCCAATCATCAGGAGACAGTGAGTTCTAGTCCCGCCTTAGGCATGAAAGCAGGCTGGGTGACTTTGGGCCAATCATCAGGAGACAGTGAGTTCTAGTCCCGCCTTAGGCATGAAAGCAGGCTGGGTGACTTTGGGCCAATCACCAGGAGACAGTGAGTTCTAGTCCCGCCTTAGACATGAAAGACGGCTGGGTGACTTTGGGCCAATCACCAGGAGATTGGGAATTCTACCGTTACAACGGAGCCCAAAATCTCCGTTGCTAAGTGAGGAATTTGCTTTTGCTGCGTCCCAGTCGTTAAGCGAGTCGCGTGGTTCTTAAGTGATTCTGGCTTCCTCATGGACTTGGCTGGGCAGAAGGTTGCAAATAGGGGACGATATGACCCCGGAGTTATTTTCCCCGTCATAAATATGAGTCAATGGCCGAGTGTTGGAATTTAGATCACCTGACCAGGGGGATCTCGCAACAGTGAGGTGAAAAACGGTCAGAAGTCACTTTCCCTCCCAGTGCCGTTGTAACTTGGAACGGTCGCTAAGCGAAGCGTTGTAAGTAGGGGACTTGCAGGACGAATGCTGGAGCCCGTCTGAGCAGGAGGGGCTGCCCAGTGGATCCTGTCTCTTTTGAACTGAGCTGACCTCCCCAGCTTTCCAATACAGGGAGTCCTCGCCTTACAGCCATTCACTTAATGACCATTTTTCACACTTACGACCGTTGCGGCAGATGATCAAAATTCAGATGCTGGACAACTGGGCACAGCGTCCCAGGGTCATGTCATCCCCTTTTGCGACCCTCTAATGAGCAAAGTCTACGGGGAATCTAGGTTCACTTAATGACCATGTTCCTCACATAACAACTGCAGCGATTCACTTAGCAACCGAGGCGAGAATCATCCCAAAATGCGGCCAAAACTCGCCTAGCAAATGTCTCGCTTAGCAACAGAGATTTTGGGCTCTGTTGTGGTGAGTTCTTTCATTTAATTCAACTAATTACTTTGAGCTTGTTGAACTAATTAATTCAGATTTCATTCTCTCTGATATTAAAGGGGGAATGGAAAGACAGAACTGAACCCGGAAGCTCCCATTGAAACCTCCGGGTTGTCTCCTCTTCGGTTTCTTATCTCTATGCGCAAAAAAAAAAGATGGCGCGTCGCCCGAAACACCCCCCAACTCTCGCGAGACGCGGCGCGGCTCCAGAGGGCGGGGCCCGAACTGTCATGGTGGCCTCCTCTCGCCGCCCATCGCCTCAACCCCGGGAAGAAGCTTCCGGCCGGGAAGGAGAAGGCGGGCTGCCTTTCGCCTCCTCCTCCTCCTCCTCCCGGGGAGAGCTGCCGCGGGGAGGCCCGGCGCTCGCCCCTGGTGGCGCTCCGCAGCCCTACACGCATCGTATCGTGGGAACCGTTACGGCGGCGACACGTGTCGACCCCCCTGCACAGCCAGACGCGTGTCAGTGCTTTCCCGTGACGCCGCACCGGCGGGTCAGGAGGCTCAATTTGAAGGGTGCCTGACTTTCATGCGTTATTTCATCAAGTGGATTTAATAATTCCTTGTTATAAATCGATTGATGGATGGCCAGCCCTTAATTGATTATTTTATTCATTGGATCATTTATTGAAAAAAATTAATGCAATGATGAGCTATTTATTATTATGCAATACGTTAATTGATGTAATGGTGGCCATCCCTTAATTGGGCAATAATTTACATAGATAGATAGATAGATAGAGAGAGAGAGAGAGAGAGAGAGAGAGAGAGAGAGAGAGAGAGAGAGAGAGAGAGAGAGAGAGAGAGAGACAGACAGACAGACAGACAGACAGACAGATAGAATGGATGATGGATGGATGATAGATTGATAGATGACAGATGGATGGATGGATAGATAGATAGACAGACAGACAGACAGACAGATAGAATGGATGATGGATGGATGATAGATTGATAGATGACAGATGGATGGATGGATAGATAGATAGACAGACAGACAGACAGACAGATAGATAGACAGAAAGGGTAGATAGATAGATGATAGATAGATGGATGGATGGATGGATGGATGGATGGATGGATGGATGGATGGATGGATGGATGGATGGATAGATAGATAGATAGATAGATAGATAGATAGATAGATAGATAGATAGATAGATAGATAGATAGATAGATAGATAGATAGATAGATAGATAGATAGATAGATAGATAGATAGATAGATAGATAGATAGACAGACAGACAGACAGACAGACAGACAGATAGATAGACAGAAAGGGTAGATAGATAGATAGATAGATAGATAGATAGATAGATAGATAGATAGATAGATAGATAGATAGAATGGATGATGGATGGATGATAGATTGATAGATGACAGATGGATGGATGGATGGATAGATAGATAGATAGATAGATAGATAGATAGATAGATAGATAGATAGATAGATCGATGACATAGATAGATGATTGATAGATAGACAGAAAGGGTAGATAGATAGATAGATAGATAGATAGATAGATAGATAGATAGATAGATAGATAGATAGATAGATAATTGATATAAAGGACACCCCTTTATTATTCATTAAATTAACTATAAATGCAGGAAGGAAATTCTTTAGTTTTATTTCATTGAATTATGTAATAATTTACTATTCTATATATATAAAATTATTGATATAACGGACACCCTTTTATTATTCATTAAATTAACTATAAATGCAGGAAGGAAATTCTTTAGTTTTATTTCATTGAATTATGTAATAATTTACTATTATATGTAAAATTATTGAAGTAATGGACACCCCTTTATTATGTATTAAATTATTGATATAATGGACACCCCTTTATTATTCATTAAATTAACTATAAATGCAGGAAGTTAATTCTTTAGTTTTATTTCATTGAATTGTGTAATAATTTACTATTCTATATATATATAATTATTGATATAACGGACACCCCTTTATTATTCATTAAATTAACTATAAATGCAGGAAAGAAATTCTTTAGTTTTATTTCATTGGATTGTGTAATAATTCACTATTATATATTTAAATTTTGATATAATGGACACCCCTTTATTATTCATTAAATTAACTATAAATGAATGAAGGACAGCTAGTTGTTAGTTTGTTATTTCATTGAATTGGGTAATAATTTACTATGATACATAGAGTTGTTGATAATAATAATAATAATAATCTTTATTGTCATTGTAATAAAATAAAATTACAATGAAATTGGTTATGGACGCTTCTTAATTTAGTATTTATTAAATTAAACATAAAAGAATAAAGGACAGCCCTTTATTGCTTCGTTGAATTGGGTAATAAATTACTATTATTTAGAAAATTATTGATCTAATGAAGGTCCCCCCCTTAATTATTTATTAATCATAAACGAGTGGACAGCACTGAGTTCGTTATTTCATCGGATTGTGTAATCATTTACTATAATACATAAATCTATTGATATAATAATGAAGTGCGCCCCTTTATTATTGATTAAATCCATCATCCTAAATGAATGAAGGACGCCCCCCCTTTGTTATCTCATTGAATTCGGTAATCGTTTATTATTAAATATACAATTATTGATAATAATGCAGGGGCACTCCTTTATTAAATTAATCATGTGAATGAAGGACACCCTTGAGTTTGTGATTGCATCCAATTGTGTAATAATTTACTACGACGTATGCAATTCTTGATTTAATGGACACCCCTTTATTAAATTAATCATGAATGAATGAAGGACAGTCCTTAGTTCATTTCCTTGAATTGTGTAATCATTTTCTATTATACATAAAGTTGTTGATGGACACCCCTTAATTTAGTATTTATTAAATTAAACGTTAAAATCAATGAAGGACACCCTTTCATTTGTTGTTTCACTGAATTGTGTAATAATTTGCTATGATACATAAATTATTATTATTATTATTATTATTATTATTATTATTATTATTTACTTTATTCATAAAACATGAAACTCAGCCAACTGAACATTTAAAAATGCATATTACAAATACTATTGACTGGTGCTAATTGTTGATACAGTTATTATTATTATTATTATTATTAATTTTATTGTAAACTAGTAACAGAAAAAAAAACCATAAATAAGACATCGACGAGACAAAACTACATAGATATAACTGGGAGTAACTCACCCCCTATAAATACATAAAATTGATACCATGAAGGACAGCCCATTATTATTTATTAAATTAATGGCAAGGGAATGAAGGACATCCCTTAGTCCGTGATTTCATTGAATTAACAGATGAACAGAGTCGGAAGGGACCTTGAAGGTCATCTAGTCCAACCCCCTGCCCAAGCAGGAGACCCTCTACATGTGCCTCTACTTAGGATCGAACTCACATGATGTAATGACCCCAGGTGAGCCCCACATTTCTGTGGCTAAGCGAGACGCCGCTTAAGTGAATTTCGCCTCGTTTTTACGACCTACCTTGCCACTGTCGCTAAGTGAATCGCGGCGGTTCTTCCGTTCGTCGCACGGGTTGTTAAGAGAATCTGGCTCTCTCCTCGTTGTCTCGGCTTGCGAGAGGGTCGCCCAAGAGGATCCCGCGACACAGTGGCCGTCGTAAGTCCGAGACGGTCGTCGAGGGGCTGAATTTGGATCCTACGCCCCTGTGTTAAGTGTGAAAAATGCTCATAAATGACATTTTGTTCCCCAGTCCCGTTGTAACGTCCAGCGGTCCCAAAACGAACAGTTGTAAGTCAAGGATTGCCTGCCTTACAAAGGACTAGTAACTTGGTTTTAAAATGTCAATTTCCTCGCTTTGCAAGGAAAACCTTTATCAGGCTATTAAATTAATTCTGGTTTTTTGGGGTCTAGAATATTAACTTTGCTACCATCTCAACGTAATTAACAACCTTGATAATTTGGGGGGGTTTCTTTTTTTTTTTAAATCTGCAGAAACTTCCTTTCCGCTTGGCCTCCTTTCCCTTCCGAAGCCGAACCGGGAATTTGGGCTCCGGCGAAGATAAAGCCTTCTGGAAACAGTCGAGCCTCGCTTAGCGACCGCCGCCTCCCGAAGATCCGGATGGACGTCGAGCTCCCCGCGGAGGGGGCGGTCACGACGGCCCCGCCCCAGAGTTGCGACGGCCACGACGGGGAGGAGGCTGGGGAAACGTCTGGACCGAGGCGAAACGGGACGCCGGAATTGGAAGGAGATCCAGATGTCGGCGGGGGGCGAGAATTCGCGGGCGCCGCCCCGGACTCCGAGGAACAGCTGCCCCCAGAGGTGGAGGAGGAGGAGGAGGGAGGAGCGTGGCCTGACGGAGGGGAATATTAGTGAGTCGGGGGTCCCGGGCGGTCTTGTGAATGAAACCCAGCTGGGTTTAGGCAGGGCCACTCGGTCCCGGAGATCGGAAGCGGTCGGAATGGGTTCTTCCTTCTGGATCATGGCCGTAGAGTGGGAGGATGGAGGGGAGGACTTTTTTTTGGGGGGGGGGGTCTTCTACTACGTGGTGGTTTTTTTTTTTTTTTTGAGTCATGGCGTGGTTGGAGTTGGGGGGGCGGAGACACCTTAGCGCGGGGGTCTCTGAGCTGGGGGGGATGGAGTTTGTCTTGCAGGCATCTCGGGACCCTGCTAGGGAACATCATCCTGGCTAGAAGGGATATGTGGGGAGGAGGAGGAGGAAGGAAGGAACTGTGGGGTCCTTGGGACTCTATACATATTCCTTGTAGACGTTTCATGACCCAGCTAGGGAACGTCATTTGTGCTAGAAGAGAAGGGATTTCAGGAGGAAGGGAGGGAAGAAGGAAGGAAGGAAGGAAGGAAGGAAGGAAGGAAGGAAGGAAGGAAGGAAGGAAGGAAGGAAAGGGCGGTGGGGTCCTTGGGACTCTACATATTCCTTGTAGACGTTTCATGACCCAGCTAGGGAACATCATCTGTGCTAGAAGAGAAGGGATTTCAGGAGGGAGGGAGGAAGGAAGGAAGGAAGGAAGGAAGGAAGGAAGGAAGGAAGGAAGGAAGGAAGGAAGGAAGGAAGGAAAGGGCGGTGGGGTCCTTGGGACTCTACATATTCCTTGTAGATGTTTCATGACCAAGCTAGGGAACATCATCTGTGCTAGAAGAGAAGGGATTTCAGGAGGGAAGGAGGAAGGAAGGAAGGAAGGAAGGAAGGAAGGAAGGAAGGAAGGAAGGAAGGAAGGAAGGAAGGAAGGAAAGGGCGGTGGGGTCCTTGGGACTCTACATATTCCTTGTAGACGTTTCATGACCCAGCTAGGGAATATCATCTGTGCTAGAAGAGAAGGGATTTCAGGAGGGAGGGAGGGAGGAAGGAAGGAAGGAAGGAAGGAAGGAAGGAAGGAGGGGTCCTTGGGACTCTACATATTCCTTGTAGACGTTTCATGACCCAGCTAGGGAACGTCATCTGTGCTAGAAGAGAAGGGATTTCAGGAGGGAGGAAGGAAGGAAGGAAGGAAGGAAGGAAAGAAGGAAGGTGGGGTCCTTGGGACTCTGCATATTCCTTGTAGACGTTTCATGACCCAGCTAGGGAACGTCATCTGTGCTAGAAGAGAAGGGATTTCAGGAGGGAGGAAGGAAGGAAGGAAGGAAGGAAGGAAGGAAGGAAGGAAGGAAGGAAGGAAGGAAGGAAGGAAGGAAGGAAGGAGGGGTCCTTGGGACTCTACATATTCCTTGTAGACGTTTCATGACCCAGCTAGGGAACGTCATCTGTGCTAGAAGAGAAGGGATTTCAGGAGGGAGGAAGGAAGGAAGGAAGGAAGGAAGGAAGGAAGGAAGGAAGGAAGGAAGGAAGGACGGTGGGGTCCTTGGGACTCTACATATTCCTTGTAGACGTTTCATGACCCAGCTAGGGAACATCATCTGTGCTAGAAGAGAAGGGATTTCAGGAGGGAGGAAGGAAGGAAGGAAGGAAGGAAGGAAGGAAGGAAGGAAGGAAGGAAGGAAGGAAGGACGGTGGGGTCCTTGGGACTCTACATATTCCTTGTAGACGTTTCATGACCCAGCTAGGGAACATCATTTGTGCTAGAAGAGAAGGGATTTCAGGAGGGAGGGAGGGAGGGAGGAAGGAAGGAAGGAAGGAGGGAGGGAAGGAAGGAAGGAAGGAAGGAAGGAAGGAAGGAAGGAAGGAAGGAAGGAAGGAAGGAAGGAAGGAAGGAAGGAAGGAAGGAAGGAAGGAAAGGACGGTGGGGTCCTTGGGACTCTACATATTCCTTGTAGATGTTTCATGACCCAGCTAGGGAACATCATCTGTGCTAGAAGAGAAGGGATTTCAGGAGGGAAGGAAGGAAGGAAGGAAGGAAGGAAGGAAGGAAGGAAGGAAGGAAGGAAGGAAGGAAGGAAGGAAGGAAGGAAGGAAGGAAGGAAGGAAAGGGCGGTGGGGTCCTTGGGACTCTACATATTCCTTGTAGACGTTTTATGACCCAGCTAGGGAACATCATTTGTGCTAGAAGAGAAGGGATTTCAGGAGGGAGGGAGGGAGGAAGGAAGGAAGGAAGGAAGGAGGGAGGGAGGGAAGGAAGGAAGGAAGGAAGGAAGGAAGGAAGGAAGGAAGGAAGGAAGGAAGGAAGGAAGGAAGGAAAGGACGGTGGGGTCCTTGGGACTCTACATATTCCTTGTAGATGTTTCATGACCCAGCTAGGGAACATCATCTGTGCTAGAAGAGAAGGGATTTCAGGAGGGAAGGAAGGAAGGAAGGAAGGAAGGAAGGAAGGAAGGAAGGAAGGAAGGAAGGAAGGAAGGAAGGAAGGAAGGAAGGAAGGAAAGGGCGGTGGGGTCCTTGGGACTCTACATATTCCTTGTAGATGTTTCATGACCCAGCTAGGGAACATCATCTGTGCTAGAAGAGAAGGGATTTCAGGAGGGAGGAAGGAAGGAAGGAAGGAAGGAAGGAAGGAAGGAAGGAAGGAAGGAAGGAAGGAAGGAAGGAAGGAAGGAAGGAGGGGTCCTTGGGACTCTACATATTCCTTGTAGATGTTTCATGACCCAGCTAGGGAACATCATCTGTGCTAGAAGAGAAGGGATTTCAGGAGGGAGGAAGGAAGGAAGGAAGGAAGGAAGGAAGGAAGGAAGGAAGGAAGGAAGGAAGGAAGGAAGGAAGGAAGGAAGGAAGGAAAGGGCGGTGGGGTCCTTGGGACTCTACATATTCCTTGTAGACGTTTCATGACCCAGCTAGGGAACATCATCTGTGCTAGAAGAGAAGGGATTTCAGGAGGGAAGGAGGAAGGAAGGAAGGAAGGAAGGAAGGAAGGAAGGAAGGAAGGAAGGAAGGAAGGAAGGAAGGAAGGAAGGAAAGGGCGGTGGGGTCCTTGGGACTCTACATATTCCTTGTAGATGTTTCATGACCCAGCTAGGGAACATCATCTGTGCTAGAAGAGAAGGGATTTCAGGAGGGAGGAAGGAAGGAAGGAAGGAAGGAAGGAAGGAAGGAAGGAAGGAAGGAAGGAAGGAAGGAAGGAAGGAAGGAGGGGTCCTTGGGACTCTACATATTCCTTGTAGACGTTTCATGACCCAGCTAGGGAACGTCATCTGTGCTAGAAGAGAAGGGATTTCAGGAGGGAGGAAGGAAGGAAGGAAGGAAGGAAGGAAAGAAGGAAGGTGGGGTCCTTGGGACTCTGCATATTCCTTGTAGACGTTTCATGACCCAGCTAGGGAACGTCATCTGTGCTAGAAGAGAAGGGATTTCAGGAGGGAGGAAGGAAGGAAGGAAGGAAGGAAGGAAGGAAGGAAGGAAGGAAGGAAGGAAGGAAGGAAGGAAGGAAGGAGGGGTCCTTGGGACTCTACATATTCCTTGTAGACGTTTCATGACCCAGCTAGGGAACGTCATCTGTGCTAGAAGAGAAGGGATTTCAGGAGGGAGGAAGGAAGGAAGGAAGGAAGGAAGGAAGGAAGGAAGGAAGGAAGGAAGGAAGGAAGGAAGGAAGGAAGGAAGGACGGTGGGGTCCTTGGGACTCTACATATTCCTTGTAGACGTTTCATGACCCAGCTAGGGAACATCATCTGTGCTAGAAGAGAAGGGATTTCAGGAGGGAGGAAGGAAGGAAGGAAGGAAGGAAGGAAGGAAGGAAGGAAGGAAGGAAGGAAGGAAGGACGGTGGGGTCCTTGGGACTCTACATATTCCTTGTAGACGTTTCATGACCCAGCTAGGGAACATCATTTGTGCTAGAAGAGAAGGGATTTCAGGAGGGAGGGAGGGAGGGAGGGAGGAAGGAAGGAAGGAAGGAGGGAGGGAAGGAAGGAAGGAAGGAAGGAAGGAAGGAAGGAAGGAAGGAAGGAAGGAAGGAAGGAAGGAAGGAAAGGACGGTGGGGTCCTTGGGACTCTACATATTCCTTGTAGATGTTTCATGACCCAGCTAGGGAACATCATCTGTGCTAGAAGAGAAGGGATTTCAGGAGGGAAGGAAGGAAGGAAGGAAGGAAGGAAGGAAGGAAGGAAGGAAGGAAGGAAAGGGCGGTGGGGTCCTTGGGACTCTACATATTCCTTGTAGACGTTTTATGACCCAGCTAGGGAACATCATTTGTGCTAGAAGAGAAGGGATTTCAGGAGGGAGGGAGGGAGGGAGGGAGGAAGGAAGGAAGGAAGGAAGGAGGGAAGGAAGGAAGGAAGGAAGGAAGGAAGGAAGGAAGGAAGGAAGGAAGGAAGGAAGGAAGGAAGGAAGGAAGGAAGGAAGGAAAGGACGGTGGGGTCCTTGGGACTCTACATATTCCTTGTAGATGTTTCATGACCCAGCTAGGGAACATCATCTGTGCTAGAAGAGAAGAGATTTCAGGAGGGAAGGAAGGAAGGAAGGAAGGAAGGAAGGAAGGAAGGAAGGAAGGAAGGAAGGAAGGAAGGAAAGGGCGGTGGGGTCCTTGGGACTCTACATATTCCTTGTAGATGTTTCATGACCCAGCTAGGGAACATCATCTGTGCTAGAAGAGAAGGGATTTCAGGAGGGAGGAAGGAAGGAAGGAAGGAAGGAAGGAAGGAAGGAAGGAAGGAAGGAAGGAGGGGTCCTTGGGACTCTACATATTCCTTGTAGATGTTTCATGACCCAGCTAGGGAACATCATCTGTGCTAGAAGAGAAGGGATTTCAGGAGGGAGGAAGGAAGGAAGGAAGGAAGGAAGGAAGGAAGGAAGGAAGGAAAGGGCGGTGGGGTCCTTGGGACTCTACATATTCCTTGTAGACGTTTCATGACCCAGCTAGGGAACATCATCTGTGCTAGAAGAGAAGGGATTTCAGGAGGGAAGGAGGAAGGAAGGAAGGAAGGAAGGAAGGAAGGAAGGAAGGAAGGAAGGAAGGAAGGAAGGAAGGAAAGGGCGGTGGGGTCCTTGGGACTCTACATATTCCTTGTAGATGTTTCATGACCCAGCTAGGGAACATCATCTGTGCTAGAAGAGAAGGGATTTCAGGAGGGAGGAAGGAAGGAAGGAAGGAAGGAAGGAAGGAAGGAAGGAAGGAAGGAAGGAAGGAAGGAAGGAAGGAAGGAAGGAAGGAAGGAGGGGTCCTTGGGACTCTACATATTCCTTGTAGATGTTTCATGACCCAGCTAGGGAACATCATCTGTGCTAGAAGAGAAGGGATTTCAGGAGGGAGGAAGGAAGGAAGGAAGGAAGGAAGGAAGGAAGGAAGGAAGGAAGGAAGGAAGGAAGGAAGGAAGGAAAGGGCGGTGGGGTCCTTGGGACTCTACATATTCCTTGTAGACGTTTCATGACCCAGCTAGGGAACATCATCTGTGCTAGAAGAGAAGGGATTTCAGGAGGGAAGGAGGAAGGAAGGAAGGAAGGAAGGAAGGAAGGAAGGAAGGAAGGAAGGAAGGAAGGAAGGAAGGAAGGAAGGAAGGAAAGGACGGTGGGGTCCTTGGGACTCTACATATTCCTTGTAGACGTTTCATGACCCAGCTAGGGAACATCATTTGTGCTAGAAGAGAAGGGATTTCAGGAGGGAGGGAGGGAGGAAGGAAGGAAGGAAGGAAGGAAGGAAGGAAGGAAGGAAGGAAGGAAGGAAGGAAGGAAAGGGCGGTGGGGTCCTTGGGACTCTACATATTCCTTGTAGATGTTTCATGACCCAGCTAGGGAACATCATCTGTGCTAGAAGAGAAGGGATTTCAGGAGGGAAGGAAGGAAGGAAGGAAGGAAGGAAGGAAGGAAGGAAGGAAGGAAGGAAGGAAGGAAGGAAGGAAGGAAGGAAGGAAGGAAGGAAGGAAGGAAAGGGCGGTGGGGTCCTTGGGACTCTACATATTCCTTGTAGATGTTTCATGACCCAGCTAGGGAACGTCATCTGTGCTAGAAGAGAAGGGATTTCAGGAGGGAGGAAGGAAGGAAGGAAGGAAGGAAGGAAGGAAGGAAGGAAGGAAGGAAGGAAGGAAGGAAGGAAGGAAGGAAGGAAGGAAGGAAGGAGGGGTCCTTGGGACTCTACATATTCCTTGTAGATGTTTCATGACCCAGCTAGGGAACATCATCTGTGCTAGAAGAGAAGGGATTTCAGGAGGGAGGAAGGAAGGAAGGAAGGAAGGAAGGAAGGAAGGAAGGAAGGAAGGAAGGAAGGAAGGAAGGAAGGAAGGAAGGAAGGAAAGGGCGGTGGGGTCCTTGGGACTCTACATATTCCTTGTAGACGTTTCATGACCCAGCTAGGGAACATCATCTGTGCTAGAAGAGAAGGGATTTCAGGAGGGAAGGAGGAAGGAAGGAAGGAAGGAAGGAAGGAAGGAAGGAAGGAAGGAAGGAAGGAAGGAAGGAAGGAAGGAAGGAAGGAAGGAAAGGGCGGTGGGGTCCTTGGGACTCTACATATTCCTTGTAGATGTTTCATGACCCAGCTAGGGAACATCATCTGTGCTAGAAGAGAAGGGATTTCAGGAGGGAGGAAGGAAGGAAGGAAGGAAGGAAGGAAGGAAGGAAGGAAGGAAGGAAGGAAGGAAGGAAGGAAGGAGGGGTCCTTGGGACTCTACATATTCCTTGTAGACGTTTCATGACCCAGCTAGGGAACGTCATCTGTGCTAGAAGAGAAGGGATTTCAGGAGGGAGGAAGGAAGGAAGGAAGGAAGGAAGGAAAGAAGGAAGGTGGGGTCCTTGGGACTCTGCATATTCCTTGTAGACGTTTCATGACCCAGCTAGGGAACGTCATCTGTGCTAGAAGAGAAGGGATTTCAGGAGGGAGGAAGGAAGGAAGGAAGGAAGGAAGGAAGGAAGGAAGGAAGGAAGGAAGGAAGGAAGGAAGGAAGGAGGGGTCCTTGGGACTCTACATATTCCTTGTAGACGTTTCATGACCCAGCTAGGGAACGTCATCTGTGCTAGAAGAGAAGGGATTTCAGGAGGGAGGAAGGAAGGAAGGAAGGAAGGAAGGAAGGAAGGAAGGAAGGAAGGAAGGAAGGAAGGAAGGAAGGAAGGAAGGAAGGAAGGAAGGAAGGACGGTGGGGTCCTTGGGACTCTACATATTCCTTGTAGACGTTTCATGACCCAGCTAGGGAACATCATCTGTGCTAGAAGAGAAGGGATTTCAGGAGGAGGAGGAAGGAAGGAAGGAAGGAAGGAAGGAAGGAAGGAAGGAAGGAAGGAAGGAAAGGAAGGACGGTGGGGTCCTTGGGACTCTACATATTCCTTGTAGACGTTTCATGACCCAGCTAGGGAACATCATTTGTGCTAGAAGAGAAGGGATTTCAGGAGGGAGGGAGGGAGGGAGGGAGGAAGGAAGGAAGGAAGGGAGGGAGGAAGGAAGGAAGGAAGGAAGGAAGGAAGGAAGGAAGGAAGGAAGGAAGGAAGGAAGGAAAGGACGGTGGGGTCCTTGGGACTCTACATATTCCTTGTAGATGTTTCATGACCCAGCTAGGGAACATCATCTGTGCTAGAAGAGAAGGGATTTCAGGAGGGAAGGAAGGAAGGAAGGAAGGAAGGAAGGAAGGAAGGAAGGAAGGAAGGAAGGAAGGAAGGAAGGAAGGAAAGGGCGGTGGGGTCCTTGGGACTCTACATATTCCTTGTAGACGTTTTATGACCCAGCTAGGGAACATCATTTGTGCTAGAAGAGAAGGGATTTCAGGAGGGAGGGAGGGAGGGAGGGAGGAAGGAAGGAAGGAAGGAAGGAGGGAAGGAAGGAAGGAAGGAAGGAAGGAAGGAAGGAAGGGGAAGGAAGGAAGGAAGGAAGGAAGGAAGGAAGGAAGGAAGGAAGGAAGGAAAGGACGGTGGGGTCCTTGGGACTCTACATATTCCTTGTAGATGTTTCATGACCCAGCTAGGGAACATCATCTGTGCTAGAAGAGAAGAGATTTCAGGAGGGAAGGAAGGAAGGAAGGAAGGAAGGAAGGAAGGAAGGAAGGAAGGAAGGAAGGAAGGAAGGAAAGGGCGGTGGGGTCCTTGGGACTCTACATATTCCTTGTAGATGTTTCATGACCCAGCTAGGGAACATCATCTGTGCTAGAAGAGAAGGGATTTCAGGAGGGAGGAAGGAAGGAAGGAAGGAAGGAAGGAAGGAAGGAAGGAAGGAAGGAGGGGTCCTTGGGACTCTACATATTCCTTGTAGATGTTTCATGACCCAGCTAGGGAACATCATCTGTGCTAGAAGAGAAGGGATTTCAGGAGGGAGGAAGGAAGGAAGGAAGGAAGGAAGGAAGGAAGGAAGGAAGGAAGGAAAGGGCGGTGGGGTCCTTGGGACTCTACATATTCCTTGTAGACGTTTCATGACCCAGCTAGGGAACATCATCTGTGCTAGAAGAGAAGGGATTTCAGAGGGAAGGAGGAAGGAAGGAAGGAAGGAAGGAAGGAAGGAAGGAAGGAAGGAAGGAAGGAAGGAAGGAAGGAAAGGGCGGTGGGGTCCTTGGGACTCTACATATTCCTTGTAGATGTTTCATGACCCAGCTAGGGAACATCATCTGTGCTAGAAGAGAAGGGATTTCAGGAGGGAGGAAGGAAGGAAGGAAGGAAGGAAGGAAGGAAGGAAGGAAGGAAGGAAGGAAGGAAGGAAGGAAGGAGGGGTCCTTGGGACTCTACATATTCCTTGTAGATGTTTCATGACCCAGCTAGGGAACATCATCTGTGCTAGAAGAGAAGGGATTTCAGGAGGGAGGAAGGAAGGAAGGAAGGAAGGAAGGAAGGAAGGAAGGAAGGAAGGAAGGAAGGAAGGAAGGAAGGAAGGAAGGAAGGAAGGAAAGGGCGGTGGGGTCCTTGGGACTCTACATATTCCTTGTAGACGTTTCATGACCCAGCTAGGGAACATCATCTGTGCTAGAAGAGAAGGGATTTCAGGAGGGAAGGAGGAAGGAAGGAAGGAAGGAAGGAAGGAAGGAAGGAAGGAAGGAAGGAAGGAAGGAAGGAAGGAAAGGACGGTGGGGTCCTTGGGACTCTACATATTCCTTGTAGACGTTTCATGACCCAGCTAGGGAACATCATTTGTGCTAGAAGAGAAGGGATTTCAGGAGGGAGGGAGGGAGGGAGGAAGGAAGGAAGGAAGGAAGGAAGGAAGGAAGGAAGGAAGGAAGGAAGGAAGGAAGGAAAGGGCGGTGGGGTCCTTGGGACTCTACATATTCCTTGTAGATGTTTCATGACCCAGCTAGGGAACATCATCTGTGCTAGAAGAGAAGGGATTTCAGGAGGGAAGGAAGGAAGGAAGGAAGGAAGGAAGGAAGGAAGGAAGGAAGGAAGGAAGGAAGGAAGGAAGGAAGGAAGGAAAGGGCGGTGGGGTCCTTGGGACTCTACATATTCCTTGTAGACGTTTCATGACCCAGCTAGGGAACGTCATCTGTGCTAGAAGAGAAGGGATTTCAGGAGGGAAGGAAGGAAGGAAGGAAGGAAGGAAGGAAGGAAGGAAGGAAGGAAGGAAGGAAGGAAGGAGGGAAGGAAGGAAAGGGCAGTGGGGTCCTTGGGACTCTACATATTCCTTGTAGACGTTTTATGGCCCAGCTAGGGAACATCATTTGTGCTAGAAGAGAAGGGATTTCAGGAGGGAGGGAGGGAGGGAGGGAGGGAGGGGGGAGGAAGGAGGGAGGGAGGGAAGGAAGGAAGGAGGAAGGAAGGAAGGAAGGAAGGAAGGAAGGAAGGAAGGAAGGAAGGAAAGGACGGTGGGGTCCTTGGGACTCTACATATTCCTTGTAGATGTTTCATGACCCAGCTAGGGAACATCATCTGTGCTAGAAGAGAAGGGATTTCAGGAGGGAAGGAAGGAAGGAAGGAAGGAAGGAAGGAAGGAAGGAAGGAAGGAAGGAAGGAAGGAAGGAAGGAAAGGGCGGTGGGGTCCTTGGGACTCTACATATTCCTTGTAGACGTTTCATGACCCAGCTAGGGAACGTCATCTGTGCTAGAAGAGAAGGGATTTCAGGAGGGAGGAAGGAAGGAAGGAAGGAAGGAAGGAAGGAAGGAAGGAAGGAAGGAAGGAAGGAGGGAAGGAAGGAAAGGGCAGTGGGGTCCTTGGGACTCTACATATTCCTTGTAGACGTTTCATGGCCCAGCTAGGGAACGTCATCTGTGCTAGAAGAGAAGGGATTTCAGGAGGGAGGAAGGAAGGAAGGAAGGAAGGAAGGAAGGAAAGAAGGAAGGAAGGAAGGAAGGAAGGAAGGAAGGAAGGAAGGAAGGAAGGAAAGGGCTGTGGGGTCCTTGGGACTCTGCATATTCCTTGTAGACGTTTCATGACCCAGCTAGGGAACGTCATCTGTGCTAGAAGAGAAGGGATTTCAGGAGGGAGGGAGGGAGGAAGGAAG
>CM077647.1:185228375-185280875 GCA_039707465.1 Rhabdophis nuchalis
CCCTCCCTCCCTCCTTCCTCCCTTTATAACTTTCTTTCTCTCCTCCCTCCCTCCTCCCTCCCTCCCTTTATAACTTTCTTTCTCTCTCCTCCCTCCCTCCCTTTATACCTTTCTTTCTCTCTCCTCCCTCCCTCCTTCCTCCCTCCCTTTATAACTTTCTTTCTCTCTCCTCCCTCCCTCCCTTCTTCCTCCCTTTATACCTTTCTTTCTCTCTCCTCCCTCCCTCCTTCCTTCCTTTCCTTTCAACGCTGGGAAAATTGAAGCCCACCCACCTTAAAAGTTGCCCAGGTTTGGAAAGAAACCGGGGGGTGGGTGGGTGGGTGAGGCTTTCTTCCCACGGGACAGGCACGTGAGTATAAAAGATCCCTCCCCCTTCTTTCCCTCTCCCCCCCCCCCCCCCCAAACAAGCCAGCTTTGAACAGATCTGAGCCCGTGCAAACCCACAATGTTGCACAAACCCAGTTTGGGCAACCCCAGGCAGGTGAAGGCGGCCGCTCCCCGGCCCTGGGGTCTCGCCCACTGTCGGAATGCAGCCCCACCCCCCCGAGACACGTGTCCTTGGGTTTGTTCAGCCCGATGGGATTTGTAGTCCCTCCCTCCTGCCAACGGATTGGACCTAGCAAGGCAGGCGCGGCTTTTGCAATGCCAGCCACCTTCCCGATTGCTGGCTGGCTGACTGGCTGGCTGGCTTGACAAGCCAGGATTTGCCTGCTTCTCACCTGCTTTGGCTCAGATCCGGGTTTGTCCCATGGCTGCCAAAGAAACCCGGGCCATTTTTCTCCGCTCCGCCTTCGGCAGGAGGAAGAGCCTCGGGCGAGGCCACGGAAGTCGCCGAACTCATCCGGAAAGACCCGAAGGCGCCCCTCGGGTCAGCCAGGCGCTTTACTTGGGCGCTAAAGCGGAAGTTGCCGAACGGTTTTTCCGTCACCGCCCCCAACCTCCCTTTTCCTAACCGAAGATCTCCGGAAGCTCCCGAGTCCTTCTCAAGACCTCATCCGGAAAGACCCGAAGACGCCACTCGGGCCAGCCAGGCTTCGGAATCAAAGCGTGTTACTTCGGGCGCTGGGCGGAAGTTGCCGAACGTTCTTCCGCCACCGTCCCCCCCCCCCTTCCGAGGCGAAGATGTCCGGAAGTTGCCGAGTCCTTCTCAAGCACTCGCTTTCAATGAAGCCGCCTCGAAAGACCCGGAAATGCCCGAAGTAGCCCGGAAAGAGTCGCACGAGCCAGAGCGGTCCCTCTTCCTCCTCCGCCCCTCTCTCCTCCTCCTCCTCCTCCTCCCGAACGCCGAGCGGAAGTCTCCGAAAAACAGACGGCGCTTTGACGAAGCGCGGCCGGACGTCCAACGAGACGGCGCGCGCGGGGGAGGGGGGAGCGTGGGGTCAGAGGTCACCCCCCCGCGCGTCCGAGGCCTCCTCCGGAACTTGCCGAACGCCCCCGAAGCTCCCGGGGAGGGCAGGCAGCGGCGCCACACAAGATGGCGGACGGGGAGGAGGTTACTCTGGACGGGAGGCCGCTTCAGGCGTTGAGGGTCGCCGACCTGAAGGCGGCTTTGGAGCAGCGGGGCCTGCCGAAGAGCGGGCAGAAAAGCGCCTTGATTAAGCGGCTCCGTGGGGTGAGGAAAAAAAAAAAAGGGCCCGGCGGGAGGGAAAGGGGGCCCGGGGGCCCGGGTGGCTTCGCGCATGCGTAAACCGAGGCGGACAAGGTTTTTTTTTTTCCTCCCCCCCTCTCTTCGGGCTTCTAAGCAACGCGGGACCCCTGGCTCGGGGGTGCCGCCGCGCATGCGCGGGGCAATAGCCCACTACTGCCACCAAGCGGAGGGGGGAGGAATTGGCTCTGCTTCGGCTATAGGGGGAAAAATGGGGCGGGGGCGGCGCAGGAAGAGTCCTATTGGCGGGAGAAGCCTTTGACGTCACTTTGGGGTTGCCCCATAGAAATAGGGGAGGGGGATCCCCTTTTTAAGTGACTTTGGGGGAAGTTTTAACAGCCTGTTGCTGATTGGGGGGGAGAACTTCCTGGTCCCTCCAGTGATGGGGGGGGGCGCGCCCCATGGCGGCCTAATCTTCCCCTCTCTCCTTGCCTTACATCTCAGGCTCACTTTTTTTGGGGGGGTCCCCATTTATCTCCTAAGATCCCCCCCCCCTTCCAGCCCCATAAGTTTCCTAACAGATGTTCCTGCAATTCACCCACGTTTCGGGTTGAATTCCAATTTCGATTCAGATTTTTAAAAGTCCCGTGTCCCCCCCGGTTCGGGCGACGAGGTCCTCGCACTTACGACGGGTCCCTTAGTGACCGAAAGGCACTTAAAAAAAAGCGGAGGGGGGGACGACCGAGTTTTTCACACTTAACCAACCGTTTTAACATTTCTCCCCCCCCCCCCCCCCCCGCCTCCCACGGTGGCAGGATTTCCACCCGGCGGCTCGACTCGCCGTTATGACGGTTTGCAGGGGGGGGGGTCTCTTTTCAGAAAAGCAAAGTCAGCAGAGAAACCGTATTTGCTTCACGACGGTGTGTGCCGATTCAAGGACCGGCGCGTATTCGCTTAACGGATGCAGCCAGAAAAGTCGTACCGCGCCGAACCAAATTTCTCACTTAGCGACTTAAATTTGGGGCTCCGTTGTGGTCGTACGTTGAGGGTTACCAGTATAGGGCTGTTGTTTTTTTTTAGGACAAGGTGAGGGGGATGGATCAATTCAGCTTTAGGGTAAAGATCCCGCCTTGAAGGATTTGGGGTGTGAAATGGTTATGGGCTACGGAACAGCGTGCCACTAGAAGTTGTAGCTTTTCCATCCCTGGAGGTTTATGAGAAGACGCAGGACAGTCGTTTGTCTGAAACGAGATAGGGTCTCCTGCTTGAGCAGGGGGTTGGACTAGAAGACCTCCCAAGGTCCCTTCCAGCTCTTGATTGCTCGATAACCCAATCTGGAATTAAGAGATTAGCTTCCCTAACATTGAGAACAATTAAGCCAGTGCAACAACCTGCCACCAGAAGTTGTGTGTGCTTCATCACTGGAGGTTTTTTTAAGAAGAGATGGGAAGACCATTAGCCTGAAATGGTACAGGATCTGCTGCTTCAGCAGCGGGTTGGACTAGAAGACCTCCGAGGGTCCCTTCCAGCTCTATTCTGGTGGTTTGAGCTGGCGTGGCTGTGCAGAGGAAGGTGCATTTGTAGCCCAAGCCATGCAGCGAACAAATTGCATGGCAGGAACGGCCAGAAAGTGGAGCACACATAGTCCTCGGTTTACAACCATTCATTTAGTGACAGTTTGGAGTTGCAACAGCCCGGAAGAAAACAGACTGACGGCCGTTTTACACACTTAAGACCGTTGCAGCATCCCTGTGATCAAAATTCAGACTGTTGGCAACTGGCTCATCTTTCCGACGGTTGCAGTATCCCTTTTGCGACCGTCTCCCCAACAAAGTCAATGGGGAAATCTGGATTCGTTTCCCGACCGTGTGACTTAACTTAACGGCCGTGACTCGCTTAACCACGGGGCCAAGGAAGGTGGTACAAATGGGGCAAAATTCAGGGAACAAGCGTCTTGCTCAAACAAGGCAAACTGGGGGATCAATTGAGGTCATAAGTTGAGGACTACCTGTATAGTGACGCTCTCTGCAGATGGCGTCGTCCGTGCTGTGGCTTTTGAGAGGTTTTTGATGCTTGTTTTTGATGGGTGGAGTTAGGAAAGGTGGAAAGGCGGGTCCCAGAAAGTTTACATATTTGTATGTCATTTTTATTACTTTTACAAGTAAATTGGGCAAATCTACCCAATATACCTCCCTCCTTCCTCCAATATACTTTCCTCACAACAACAACCTTGTGAGGTAGGTGGATTGGGCTGAGAGATTGGGGCTAGGCCAAGATCACCCAATTGTCTTTCATGGCTTATGCGGGACTAGAACTCCCTCGTCTCCTGGTGATTGGCCCCAAGTCACCCAATTGTCTTTCATGCTTAAGGCAGGGCTAGAATTCACCATCTCCCATGATTGGCCCCAAGTCACCCAATTGTCTTTCATGCTTAAGGCAGGACTAGAATTCACCATCGCCCGTGATTGGCCCCAAGTCACCCAATTGTCTTTCATGCTTAAGGCAGGACTAGAATTCACCATCTCCCGTGATTGGGCCAAAGTCACCCAATTGTCTTTCATGGCTTATGCGGCACTAGAACTCACCGTCTCCTGGTGATTGGCCCCAAGTCACCCAATTGTCTTTCATGCTTAAGGCGGGACTAGAATTCACCATCAACCATGATTGGGCCAAAGTCACCCAATTGTCTTTCATGGCTTATGCGGGACTAGAACTCCCTCGTCTCCTGGTGATTGGCCCCAAGTCACCCAATTGTCTTTCATGCTTAAGGCAGGGCTAGAATTCACCATCTCCTGGTAGTTGAACCAAAGTCACCCAATTGTCTTTCGTGACTTAAGATGGGACTAGAATTCACCGTCTCCTGCGATTGGCTCAAAGTCACGCAGCCATCCCTCATGGCTAAAGAGGGACTAGTCTCCTGCTTTCTAGTCTGTTAGTGCCTTAACCACTAGTCCCAAATTGGCTCAAACATGAAGTTGTTACCTTCCTGTTTAATAATCAGGTGTTGTTGTTGTTTTTGGCACTGAAACTCCTGTCCTTCCCTGAAGCTGTCACCTCCTTCCTCTTGGCTTGGGATGATCAATATTAAATATGAAGATAAACTTCGTGACGGAATTGAACCAGTCAATATAGCAGCCTAGTCAGTGTGGCTTCACACAGATGGTGGCGAAGCTGAACCTTGTGCCTAGGCCAGGGGTCGGCAACACTCAAAAAGAGCCACAAAGGTCCTAACTGGAAACCCCCTGTTCAATTCTGAAGCCGACCGGAAGTCCGGTTCCCCCACCATAGAGTCTCCTCCTAGCATGGCATCCTTTTTTCCTCTACCTGTCCTAACCGAAAACTCTATCAATTGTGGAGCCAACCGGCGAGATGGAGCTGCAGCAGAGAGCTGAAGAGCCACATGCGGCTCCAGAGCCGCAGCAGAGGGCTGAAAGAGCCACCTGCAGCTCCAGAGCCGCAGCAGAGAGCTGAAAGAGCCACATGCGGCTCCAGAGCCGCAGCAGAGGGCTGAAAGAGCCACCTGCAGCTCCAGAGCCGCAGCAGAGGGCTGAAAGAGCCACATGCAGCTCCAGAGCCGCAGGTTGCTGACCTCTGGCCTAGACAGTTTCTCTCCAAAGGACACGTCGTTGTACAGGAGTCCTCAGCTTATGGCCATAACAGAGCCCTGAATTTATGTCGCTAAGCAAGATATTTGCGAAGAGAGTTTGGACCCCATTTTACGACCTTCCTTCCCACCGTTGTTAAGGGAAGCGCTACCATTGATAAGTTAGTAACATGGCTGTGAAGGGAATCTGGCTTGTCAGATGGTCGCAAAACGTGATCGCCTGACCCCGGGACACGACGCCCGTCATAAATACGAGTCAGTGGCCAAGCATCACCTTTTGATCAGCTGTAAATGTGAAAAATGGCCACAAGTCACTTTTTTTTAAAGTGCAGCTGTAACTTTGGTCACTAAACAAACTGTTGTAAATCGAGGACTACCCATATTTGGGTGGGATTTGAACGCAGAACTTTAAATATTGGATTCTTTGTTTGTGCATCGTCAGCTGCTTATAATGCAATTCTGAAATTATTTAAGTTCTAGGGGGCAATTGCGTTCTGTTTTAATTTATTTTTATTATTTAGTAGCCCTTGGCGTAAGACTACCAATTCTGTCGTTAAGCGAGACATTTGTGACGTGAGCTTTGCCCCGTTTTACGACCTTGCTTGCCAACTATGGTTAAAGTGAATCACGGCCGTTGTTCAGTTAGTCCCACGGTTGTTAAGTGAATCTGGCTTTCCCGTGGATTTTTTTTTTGCTCGTCAGAAAGTTTCAAAAAGTAGATCGCGCGATCCGGGGACCGTCATAAATACGAGTCAGTTTGCTAGAGCGTCAGAATTTCGATCGCGTGGCCATGGGGACGTTGCACATGTACGTTTGAAAACGGGTCACGAGTCCTTTTTTTTTTGTTCAGTGCCGTCGTAACTTTTGAACGGTCGCTAAGCGCATTCTTGTAAGTCGAGCTCTAGCTGTCTACGTTTGCTTGGAGGAATCCGGGTGGATCAGGGAAGGTGGAAACTCAACCTCGTAGTAGTTTTTAGCAGAGCTGCTCTCTTGCCTTCGATTGGAGAAAAGACGGCTTGATTTAAACCCATGGTTTATTCAGGGGTCAGGCCTTTGAAGGGCTTGGCGGGGCGTGAAAACAAAAGGTGCGGTGTGTCAGAGACCGACAATCAACCCCACATGCACAGTGTGGCTACTATTTTGAGACAATCCAGGAGTAAAATAGAGTATACAGATGTTTTGTCTCTCAAACAGTGGTTTATCTACAAGGCATATGCCGTATTTTCGGGACTATAAGAGGTACTTTTTTATCTCCCAAAAGGAGGTGGAAATGTTTGTGCATCTTATAGGCCGAATATTGCCAACACCCCGCCTACCTGCCAATCATTTTTTTTTTTGGCTTCTGAATGCCTCGTTTTGGGGGCTTTTTTCAGTCTGTTTTCAAAGGCTTTGGAGGCTTTTTCTGGGCCGTTTTTGAGGCTTTTTCCAGGATGTTTTGAGGGTTTTTTTAAGAATGTTTTGAAAAAAAAAATTGGGATGATTTTGAGACTTTTTTGAGAGGTTTTCCCCCAAACAGGCCAAAAAGAGCCTCAAAAATGGGCTGAAACCCCCTCTCAAAAACAGCCCCCAAAGCCATGAAAACAGGCCAAAAAAGCCCCAAGAACAGGCCAAAAAGCGCCTCAAAAACAGGCCAAAATGTCCTAAAATGAACTGAAAAAACCCTCAAAAATAGGACAAAAAGAGCCTCAAAAACGGACTGAAACAGCCTCAAAGAGAGCCTTGAGAACATCTCTTTTTGAGGCTTTTTCAGTCCGTTTTTGAGAACGGGCTTTAAAAAGCCTAAAAATCCCTCAAAAACAGGCCGAAAAGTCTTGAAAACAGGCCAAAAAAGTCCCAAAACGGGATGAAAAAACCCTCAAAAACAGGCCGAAAAAACCCTCAAAAACAGGCCGAAAAAAGCCCCGAAAATGAACTGAAAAAAGCCTCAAAACAGACCCCCAAAAGCCTCAAAAATGGGTAGAAAAAAGGCTGGAAAAGGACCAAAATAAAACCCCCCAAAAAGGCTGAAAATGAGGCATACAAAGGCCAAAACCGTTTTTTATTCTTGTTTTCCTCTTCTAAATTTCACTTGCCATCCTCAGGCTTCGGTCTGTGATTGCGAAGGCGTCACCCTTCCTTAAATCTTGGTATACAGCTTTGTATACAGCTGCACAGCCAATCAACCCACTCACAACAATAGTCAGCACTCCACCCCTCCCACCAAGATTTAAGGAAGGGCGACGCCTTCGCAATCATAGACCGAAGCCTGAGGATGGCAAGTGAGATCTTGCTGAAACGTTGCAATAACAATTCCATGCTATATACACGGGAAAACACCCGAGGATGGCAATACCAGCGCATATATATATATATTGGTTAGCTCAAGGCATAGAGAAGCCTGCTTCGAATGCTGGAGAGCACCAGTTCAAATCCCTGTAGGGAAGTATGGCCAGCTGACGAGGGCTAAGGAGCCCGAAATGGATCCATCCTGGTCTCTTAATTAATTATTATTAATCATCCCTTAAAGAAATTTAACACATATCTAAAAAAGACAGCAGCAATTTAATAGGTCTCTGTCTGGATGGTCTCTAGGTTGAGTCGAAGGACAGAGAAGGATGACAAGTTTGTCTCCTCCCTTAAATAGGCCTAACAGGAAGCTGTAACAATATATCCACTATATATATATATATATATATATATATATATATGTATGTATGTATGTATGTATGTATGTATGTATGTATGTATGTATGTATGTATGTATATATATATATATATATATATATATATATATATATATATATATATATACACACACACACACACACACACACACACACACACACACACACACACACACACATATCTCACCTCCCTTATATAGGCAGTTTCTTAAAGTGACAGTAACACCGCTGGTGGCCCAGTGGCTAAGATGCTGAGCTTGTCAATCAGAAAAGTCGGCGGTTCGAATCCCTAGCACCATGTAACGGAGGGAGCTCCTGTGACTTGTCCCAGCTTCTGCCAACCTAGTCGTTTGAAAGCACGTAAAAAATGCAAGTAGAAAAATAGGAGGTGGTGAGAAGGGAACAGCGTTCCGTGCGCCTTCGGCGTCGAGTCATGCCGGCCACATGACCACGGAGGCATCTTCAGACAGCGCTGGCTCTTTGGCTTTGAAACAGAGATGAGCACCGCCCCCTAGAGTCAGGAACGACTAGCACAGATGTGCGAGGGGAATCTTTACCTTTAACCCTGCGGACTCATTCTCATTTCATCATCTCGGTTAATAGCCTGACAGAAGCTGGTCAGCTATTAAATCATCATTACCTTAACACCACATCTCTCAGTGGGAGAGATTAGATGTTGCGTACAGGTAGTCCTTGACTTACAATTGTTTTTTTTAGTGACCGTTCGTTGTTACGACGGCGCTGAAAAGAAAAATTGACTTTGGAGGATTTTTCACCCTTGGGACCTTGCCAGCATCCGATGATCACACGATCAGAATTCAAACGCTTGGCAACTGGCACGTTTTTATGACGGTTGACGGTGTCCAAGGGTCATGAGATATATTTTTTTTACAAGTTTCGGGTGAGCCAAGGCAATGGGAAAGTCAGATTTCTCACTTAACAATTGTGTTACTTACTTAAAATAAAAACAAAATTCACAGCAATTCCCTCAATAATTGTGGCAAGAGAGGTTGTACACTGAGATGAATCTCATCAACTGTTTTGCTCATTAATGGAAATGTGTGTGTGTATGTGTGGGAGTGTCAACTGTGGTCGCAAGTCGAGGATTTCGTCTCTGTAGTTCCGCTGAGAAATAAATCATTGTGGAACCGGGGCGTTTAGCTACCTTTGTGGCCGATACTGCAAGTCAAAGGTGGTGGGGTGGCCCGCCAGTGGAGCCGGCAGCAGATTCGGACCGTGAGGAGGGTTGGGGAGGAAGATGGGCCAGTCCTGGAGTCTGGGGAAGGCTCTGATGAGGGCTCTGTGTCGGAGGCAGAGATGGGGCCAGGGCTGTCTGCCAGTTATCAGCTGCCTTCAGAGTCAGACATCAGTGAGGCAGAAGAACAGCTGGCGCCTGTTCCCAGTGTGCGCATGCGCAGAGTGGCCAGAGGAAGGGAACAGCTAAGGAACAAGGGTCGACTTGGGAGTAAGGCCACAGGTGAACGATGAATGGCCCCTCCCAGAGGAAATAAAAGAGGGAGCGACAGGGGAGTGGAGTTTGCAGGAGGCCATTAGTTCCCTTCATCGGTTCGGGACTCTCTGAGACTCTTGCTGAGTCCTGCCGATCTCGGCTTGGCAGCGGTCCTAATTTCAGGTGTGCAGGTGGGAATCTTGTAGAAGTATCACCTACATAGTTCATCTCGTCGTAACTGTGAAAAATGATCGGAAGTGCCTTCTTTCAGCCCCCGTTGTAACTTGGAACAGTCACTAAATGAAACCGTTGGAAGGCGATTGCCTTCATGCTCTGGTTTTTCCAGATTATTTTTTCCTATTGTAGCGTTGCTGAACTTCAGCCAAGGAAGGGTATTAAAATATTTTGAAATGAACAATGTACAGAAATCGTAGCCGTTCAAAAATGTCCCAAGGCAGATTTTCCTGCATTTTTCTACAGTTTTGCTCCACAATCTTTTATCCTTACAAAAATGCTCTTAAGTTAGGTACATTAAGGATATAAAAGTATGTATGCTCGAGGATTATTTAATCAGCTTGCAGACTGGGAAAAAAAAAAGAGTCTTTCTACCTCTCTTTTAACCCTTCACCCTCTTAACCCGGTTGAAGCCACACGATATAGTGTGTAACCTGGTTTGTTTGATATTGGCCTGAGTCTTTTCTGGTATCAAGAAACCGATGGCGTAAGCAAGCATGTGAAGCCATTAAATATGTCCCTGCTTTCACCAAAAAAGTTAATAAGAGTTGAAATTCTAAAAAGGGCAAGAGATGATCTCTGGAGGGCTGGGGATGGGGGTTGCTCCTCCATCCTGGTCCTATTAGACCTCTCAGCGGCTTTCGATACCATCGACCATGGTATCCTATTGCGTCGGCTGGGGGGGTTGGGGGTGGGAGGCACCGTTTTACGGTGGTTCTCCTCCTACCTCTCCGGCCGATCGCAATTTGTGTTCACAGGAGAGCAGAGGTCGACCTCAAGACCCCTCACATGTGGGGTGCCTCAGGGGTCGATCCTCTCGCCTCTCCTGTTCAACACATATATGAAGCCGCTGGGTGAGATCATCCGTGGCTTTGGGGTAGAGTATCATTTCTACGCTGATGATACTCAGCTGTATATATCTACCCCAAACCACCCCAACGATGCTGTAGCGGTGATGTGCCAGTGCCTGGAAGCCGTGCGGATCTGGATGGGAAGTAACGGACTCAGGCTCAACCCGACCAAGACCGAGTGGCTGTGGTTTCCGGCTGCCCGATTCAACCAGCTGACTCCATCACTGGCCATAGGGGGCGATCACCTTTCCCCTGTGGATGGGGCGCGCAACTTGGGTGTCCTCCTGGATACCCGGCTGTCCATGGAAGATCAAGTGACAGCCGTGGCCAGGAGGGCGTTTTACCAGGTTCGCCTGGTACGCCAGTTGCGCCCCCTATTGGATCGGGATGCCCTTTGCACAGTCACTCATGCTCTCGTGACATCCCGACTGGACTATTGTAACTCTCTACATGGGGCTCCCCTTGAGGTGCACCCGAAGACTTCAGCTGGTCCAGAATGCAGCCGCGCGAGCAATAATGGGGACCGCAAGGTACGCCCATATAACACCGCTCTTGCGCGAGCTGCACTGGCTGCCTGTCGTCTTTCGGGTGCGCTTCAAGGTGTTGGTTGTCATCTTCAAAACGCTCCATGGCTCGGGACCTAGCTATCTGCGGGATCGGATCCTGCCCCATACATCCTCACGGCCGATTCGCTCCCACAGAGAGGGACTTCTCCGGGTGCCGTCCACTAGACTGTGTCAGCGGGCGACGCCCAGGGGAAGGGCCTTCTCTGTGGCGGGCCCAGCCCTCTGGAACGACCTCCCCCCCGACATTAGAACAACTACGGACCTCCGCTCCTTCTGTCAAAAACTGAAAACACACTTTTTCTGCTTGGCCAGCCTTGGTTAGTCTCTACCTCTGGGGTGTTTAGGGAATTTAGTTTTAATGGGGTTTTTTAGCGCAGGGACGATCAATTTAATCTGCTTTTATCTATTGTATTTATTGTTTGTATATATTTTACATGTTTTAATTTCCCTGTGCACCGCTCCGAGTCCCCTTGGGGAGAGGACGCGGTATACAAAATTAAATATTATTATTATTATGGATAGACATAGAATATTTTTTTTAAACATGGTGGTTATTTTGTTGTGTTAGAAAAAAGAATTAGAAAGTAGGAATTGGGAAAATAGTATTATGTATCTCTATATATAGAAGCCATATACCGCTCACTCATCACGAAATCTCCAGGGTGGTAAAGCCTACAAACTTGAAACTTGGCATGTATGTTCCTCTTGGCTTTTATACGTTGGCCATGGCAATTGGATTGTGGCAACTTGGCCACGGCGAGTTGATTGATTGTGGCAACTTGGTTGTGGTGAGGTTTTCTTGTGGCAAGCTGACCTGCAGCAATTTGACAGCAGCGAGTTGATCATGGCGAGTTAGTTGTGTTGAATTTGTTGTGATGAGTTGCCTGGGTTGGCCATGGCGAGTTGGCTGTGTTGAATTGGTGGTGATGCGTTGCCCAGAAGCGAATTGGCTGTGTTGAATTATGCAGTGGAGAATTATGCAGTGGAAGTATGCAATGGAGTCCCCCAAGGCTCTGTTTTAGGCCCAGGACTCTTCAACATCTTCATCAATGATTGGGATGAGGGAATAAATGAGGAACGACACCAAGCTGGCAGGAATAGCCAACACTCCAGAATACAATAATACAATACAATACAATACAATACAATAGCAGAGTTGGAAGGGACCTTGTAGGTCTTCTAGTCCAACCCCCTGCAGGAACCTTATACCATTTCAGACAAATGGCTATCTAACATCTTTTTAAAGGCTTCCAGGGTTGGGGCATTCACAACTTCTGGAGGCAAGCTGTTCCAGAGGTTAATTGTTCTAACTGTCAGGAAATTTCTCCTTAGTTCTAAGTTGCTTCTCTCCTTGATTAGTTTCCACCCATTGCTTCTTGTCCTACCCCCAGGTGCCTTGGAGAATAGTTTGGCTCCCTCTTCTTTGTGGCACCCTCTGAGATATCGGAACACTGCTATCATGTCTCCCCTGGTCCTTCTCTTCATCAAACTAGACATACCCAGCTCCTGCAACCGTTCTTCATATGTTTTAGTCTCCAGTTCCCTAATCATCTTGGTTGCTCTTCTCTGCACTCTTTCCAGAGTCTCCACGTCTTTTCTACATCGTGGCGACCAAAACTGTATGCAGTATTCCAAATGTGGCCTTACCAAGGCACTATACAGTGGCATTAACACTTCCCGTGATCTAGATTCTATGCCTCTGTTTATGCAGCCTAGAACTGTGTTGGCTTTTTTGGCAGCTGCTGCACACTGCTGGCTCATATTTAAATGGTTGTCCACTAGGATTCCTAGATCCCTCTCACAGTTGCTACTATTGAGCAAGGTACCACCTATACTGTATTTGTGCATTTTGTTTTTCTTGCCTATATGTAGGACCTTACTTTTTTCACAATTGAATTTCATTTTATTACATAGTGTCCAATGTTCAAGTTTGTCTAGATCCTTCTGTATCTTAAGCCTATCTTCTGGAGTGTTGGCTATTCCTGCCAGCTTGGTGCCGTCGGCAAATTTGATGAGTTCCCCATTTATCCCCTCATCCAAATCGTTGATGAAGATAGGCTTAAGATACAGAAGATAGGCTTAAGATACAGAAGGATCTCGACAAACTTGAACATTGGGCACTATCTAATAAAATGATATTCAATGGTGAAAAGAGTCAGGTTCTACATTTAGGCAACAGAAATGAAATGCAGAGGTACAGGATAGGTGGTACCTTGCTCAATAGTAGTAATTGTGAGAGGGATCTTGGGAGTCCTAGTGGACAACCATTTAAATAGCAGCCAGCCGTGGGCAGCAGCTGCCGAAAAAGCCAACACAGTCCTAGGCTGCATAAATAGAGGGATAGAATCAAGATCACGGGAAGTGTTAATATCACTTGGAATACTAATGAAAACTAATCGAGGAGAGAGGCAACTTAAAAGTGAGGAGACATTTCCTGGCAGTTAGAACAATGAATCAGTGGAACAGAAGTTGCCTCCAGAAGTTGTGAATGCCCCAACACTGCAAGTCTTTAAGATGATGTTGGATAGCCATTTGTCTGAAACGGTATAGGGCAGTGGTGGGCAAACTCATTAGTCAACAGAGCCAAATATCAATAATACCACGATTGAAATTTCTTTTGAGAGCCGGAAGGTGTGGCCTGTTTTGTGGGAGTGGCTCAGCAGTCATGTGACTGGGTGGGCGTGGCCAACTTGGAAAATGTGAAACTCACTTAACAATGGTCTTGATTAGCAACCAAACTTTTAGGCTCAATTGTGGTCATAAATTCTTTCTTTCTTTCTATTTCTTTCTCTCTTTCTCTCTCTCTCTTTCTCCATTTCTCTCTCTCTCTTTGTCTCTTTCTTTCTGTCTCTCTCTCTCTCTCTTTCCCTCTTTCTCTTTTCTCTTTCTTTCTTTCCCTCTTTCTTTCTTTCTTTCTCTCTCTCTCCATTTCTCTTTCTCTCTCTCTTTCTTTCTGCCTCTCTTTCTCTCTTTCTTTCTCTCTCGCTCTTTCCCTCTTTCTCTCTCTTTCCCTCTTTCTCTCTCTCTCTCTCTCTCCATTTCTCTCTCTTTCTCTTTCTCTCTCTTTCTCTCTTTCTCCATTTCTCTCTTTCTCCTCTTTCTCTCTCTCTCTTTCTCCATTTCTCTCTTTCTCTCTCTCTTTCTTTCCTTCTTTCTCTCTCTCCTCTCTTTCTTTCTTTCTTTCCCTCTTTCTCTCTCTTTCTCTCTCTCTCTTTCTGTCTTTTTCTTTCCCTCTTTCTCTCTCTCTCTTTCTCTCTCTCTTTCTCCATTTCTCTCTCTTTCTCTCTCTTTCTCTCTCTCTCTCTCTCTCTTTCTCCATTTCTCTCTCTCTCTCTCTCTTTCTCTCTCTCTTTCTTTCTCTCTCTTTCCCTCTTTCTCTCTCTTTCTCTCTCTTTCTTTCTCTCTCTCTGCTTCGTCTGCCCATCTGTCACTCTGTGTGTGTGTGTCTGTCTGTCTCGCATTCAAGCACTTAATCACTCATTCTGTGTCTCTATCTTTCTCTCCCTCCCTCCCTCTCTGTGTGTGTCTGTCACTCTCTGATTCCCCCCTCCCTCCTTGTCTCTCTGTGTCTGTGCCTCTCTCTGTCTGTCTGTCTGCCCTCCGCGGAGCCTCCTCAGCCCAGCCCGCCGCGGTTACTCACTCGCTCGCCTTAGCCGGGGCCGTCTGGCCGCCCGCCGCGTTCGCTGGCCGCTCAGGGTATTTCCAGGGCTCGGTGTGAGGTCGGGAAGGAAGGGAGACCCTCTGGATGCCGGTTCCCTCCAATCGCCCTGGATGTAGCCTGGCTCGCCCGATAGCCCGCCCATTCCGTATGTGGTGGGGAAGGCCTTCTCAACCCTGGAAGTAGCCCGAGCGAACGGGCGGCCGGGCGAGCCAGGCTACATCCAGGGGGATTGCAGGAAATTCCCTTCCCGTGCCCGCGGAGACTCCGCAGCGAACGAGTGTGGCGGGAGAGAATTTCCTCCAATCCCCCTGGATGTAGCCTGGCTCGCCCGATAGCCCGCCCGTTCCGTGTGGGGTGGGGAAGGCCTTCTCACCCCTGGAAGTAGCCCGAGCGGGCGGGCGGGCGGGCGAGCCAGGCTACATCCAGGGGGATTGCAGGAAATTCCCTCCCCCCGGAATTGGTGGCCTGTAGGGAGGGTTTCTCCGGTGGGTCCCAGGAGTCCCACCGTCGGCGCGGGTGGAGGAAGAGCCACACGTGAGGGGCCAAAGAGCCGCATGCGGCTCCCGAGCCGTGGTTTGCCGACCACTGGTATAGGGCTTCCTGCCTAGGCAGGGAGTTGGACTAGATGACCTCCAAGGTCCCTTCCAACTCTGCTATTGTATTATATCGTGTTGAATTGGTTATGATGCGTTGCCCAGAAGCGAGTTGGCTGTGTTGAATTGATTGTGATATGTTACCCAGAAGCGAGTTGGCTGTGTTGAATTGATTGTGGTGGGTTGTCCTGCAGCGAGTTGGACATGGCGAGTTGATTGTGATGAATTAGTCGTGGTGAGTTGATGGTGGTGAGTTGATCATGGCGAGCTGTCTTGCGGCAAGTTGGCCTGCAGTGATTTAGCCGTGGTGAGTTGATCATGGCGGGTCAGTCGTGTTGAATTGGTGGTGATGCGTTGCCCAGAAGAGCGTTAACCATGGTGACGCCTGATTGAGTGAGCTCCTCGCTGTGAATTGTAAAAGTAAAAGGCGATGATTGTTTGATGGATGGTTCGGCACAGCTAAAGTCACTCCATGTTGTCCTAATAAGTCAAGAAATTGGGGCGGTGGGGAGGCTTTGATTGGTAAGCTTCAGGGTAGGTTCCCCAACGAAATTGCAGAGTAGAGCAACTAAGAGAATTAAGGGCCCGGAGACTTAAACATGTGAAGAACGGTGGCAAGCATTGAGTATGGCCAATGTTGAGATCAGAAGGACTTAGGGTTAATATAGCAGCGTTCCACTATTTGAGGATAGGCCACAAAGAAGAAGGGGTCTGCCCTGTATCCCCCCAAATAAGACTCGGTCATATTAATTTTTCACTCCAAAAGATACATTGGGGCATATTTTCTGGGAAATATACAATAATACAATAGCAGAGTTGGAAGGGACCTTGTAGGTCTTCTAGTCCAACCCCCTGCGTGGGCAGGAACCTTATACCATTTCAGACAAATGGCTAGCTAACATCTTTTTAAAGACTTCCAGGGTTGGGGCATTCACAACTTCTGGAGGCAACTTCTGTTCCAGAGGTTAATTGTTCTAACTGTCAGGAAATTTCTTCTCAGTTCTAAGTTGCTTCTCTCCTTGATTAGTTTCCACCCATTGCTTCTTGTCCTGCCCCCAGGTGCCTTGGAGAATAGTTTGACTCCCTCTTCTTTGTGGCACCCTCTGAGATATCGGAACACTGCTATCATGTCTCCCCTGGTCCTTCTCTTCATCAAACTAGACATACCCAGCTCCTGCAACCGTTGTTCATATGTTTTAGTCTCCAGTCCCCTAATCATCTTGGTTGCTCTTCTCTGCACTCTTTCCAGAGTCTCCACGTCTTTTCTACATCGTGGCGACCAAAACTGTATGCAGTATTCCAAGTGTGGCCTTACCAAGGCACTATACAGTGGCATTAACACTTCGCGTGATCTAGATTCTTTCTATCCCTCTGTTTATGCAGCCTAGAACTGGGTTGGCTTTTTTGGCAGCTGCTGCACACTGCTGGCTCATATTTAAATGATTGTCCACTAAGATTCCTAGATCCCTCTCACAGTTGCTACTATTGAGCAAGGTACCACCTATACTGTGCTTGTGCATTTTGTTTTTCTTGCCTAAATGTAGAACCTTACTTTTTTCACAATTGAATTTCATTTTATTAGATAGTGCCCAATGTTCAAGTTTGTCTAGATCCTTCTGTATCTTATATGGTACGAAATGCACCCGTCGGGGTGGCGACCTTAACTGGGTTTTATTTTTGGAGTAGGGCTTTCATTATGAGCATCTCGAAAGATCATGCTAGGGCTTATTTTCCAGTTGGGTCTTATTTTGGGGGGAAACACGGCACTTATTTTCCAAAGCCCCTGAGGGTAGGAATGAGAAACAATGGATGGAAACCCATCAAGGAGAGAAACAACCTGGAAATAAGGAGACATTTCCTAACCGTGAGGACGATTAGCCAGTGGAACGGCTTGCCACCAGAAATCGTGGGCGGAGGTTTTTAAGAAGAAACTGGACACCCACTTGTCTGAAATGGGATTCTATCTGCTGCTTGAGGATGGGGTGGGACTAGAAGAACACCAAGGTTGAGCTTCTAAGCTTAATTCTGATTGATGTTGGTTCCTACCCGTGACCTCCTACCTAGAATATTATCCCTGCAAGTAGAAAGTGTCTTCAAAACTCATTAATACAGCCATGGTCCCCTTCATCCTAGAACAGAAGAACAGAGTTGAAAGGGACCTTGAAGGCCTTCTAGTCCAATCTCCTGTCAGGAGACCTGATCCCATTCCAGACGAATGGTTGTACAATCTCTTCTTAAAAACGTCCAGCAATGGAGCCCCCATGACTTCTGGAGGCAAGTTGTTCCACTGGTTAATTGTGCTCACTGTCAAGAAATGTCTCCTTAATTCTAGGTTGCGTCTCTCCTTGATTAACTCCCATCCATTGCTTCTTGTCCTGATTTCAGGTGGTTTGAAGAATAGATAGCAGGCCCACAAATATTGGAAGACTGATATCATGTCACCACTATTAATTAGTGGAACGGTGCTCCCAACACGAGAGGAGCATGGGCCAGTTCTGGGGGCTGAGGAAAGCTCAGACGAGGGCTCTGCCTCAGAGGCAGATAGGGAGCTAGACAGCGGTGAGGCAGAGGAACAGCTGGAGCCTGTTCCCAGTGTGCGCATGCACAAAACTGCCAGAAGAAAAGAACAACTAAGGAAACAGGGTCAACTTGGGAGTAAAGCCACATCTTGGAGGTGATTGGCCCCAAAACAAAAGAAGAGTGAATTGGGAGTGGGCTTCTGCAGGAAACAATTCGTTCCTTTGGTCGTTTCACGAGCGGGAAAGTAAGAGACTCTGTGTCAGGTTTGGCCTTGCCCGGTGTTTGGAAACTACTTATTTGGCAGCTCTCCAAACGAGATAAGGTTCGTGTGGATAAACATTCCTCTGAAAGGCTGTTTGCCAAGCCTTACGCACTGTGAATGAGAGGAATTCACAGTCGTGCCAAGTTTTACCTTTCCCAGCATTTGGAAACTAGTTATCTGGCAGCTCTCCAAATGAGATAAGGTTCGTGTGGATAAACATTCTTCCAAAAGATTGTTTGCTAAGCCTTGTGGATTGTGAATGAAAGAAGTTTGCAGTCGTGCCAAGTGTTGCCTTGCCCAGCGTTTGAAAGCTAGTTATCTGGCAGCTCTCCAAACGAGATAAGGTTCGTGTGGATAAACATTCCTCTGAAAGGCTGTTTGCCAAGCCTTACGGACTGTGAATGAGAGGAATTCACAGTCATGCCAAGTTTCACATTTCCCAGCGTTAGGAAACTAGTTATTTGGCAGCTCACCAAACGAGATAAGGTTTGTGTGGATGAACATTCCTCTGAAAGGCTGTTTGCCAAGCCTGCGGACTGTGAATGAAAGGAATTCACAGTCGTGCCAAGTTTCACATTTCCCAGCCTTTGGAAACTAGTTATTTGGCAGCTGTCCAAATGAGATAAGGTTCATGTGGATAAACATTCCTCCGAAAGACTGTTTACCAAGCCTTGCGGACTGTAAATCAAAGGAGTTTGCAGTCGTGCCAAGTTTTGCCTTGCCCAGCGTTTGGAAACTAGTTATCTGGCAGCTGTCCAAACGAGATAAGGTTCGTGTGGATAAACATTCCTCTGAAAGGCTGTTTGCCAATCTAAGGAAATCACAGTTGTGTAAGCAAAAGGGATTTTGCTGGGACCAAGACTCTGCTTCTTGCTTTTTAAGAAAGCCTGGGTCAGAACAGAGTAATAGATCTCCAACTTTATTGTGTAAGAAACTAAGTGGAAGAAAATAAGTGGAAGATGAGCTCAGAACAATGGATCTGTTGAGGGCATCTGGAGAGCGTCTCTAATCTCATCTCGTCTTCCCTTTGTAGGCTCTGATGCTTGAAAACCTCCAGAAGCATTCAACTCCCCACACCACCTTCCAACCCAATTCCCAGGTAAGACGTGCCAGCCCATCCTTTCTCTGTGATTCAGTTCCTGGGACTACCTACCTTATTTTTTGGAGTATAAGACGCACCAAGGTTTTGAAGGGACAAATAAAAAAAAACACTCTGCAAACCTCCCCAAAACGACCCGTTTCCCCTCCCCCCCCAAAAGGGCATGAACAGCTCTTAGAAGGCTTGTAGAGTGTTCCTCGGGGGAGAGGGGGGAAATGAGCAAAAAATGGCCCATTTTTCATGAAAACGGGCCCATTTGTTGTCAAAAAAGTACATTAGGAAGCTTATAGAGTGCTCCTAGGGGCTGGGGGGGGACATTTTTTTGCTTATTTCTCCCCTCCAGTCCCCAGGAGCTCTCTGAAAGCCTCCTACAAGCTATGCACAACCATTTCGGTGAAGGGGGCAAAAATTGCTGTATTCTGTGTATAAGACACACTTCGATTTTAGCCTCTTTTTTGAGGGAAAAAGAAGCGTCTTATACTCCGAAAAATACGGTACTTCCAATTTTATTTTATTTTTGGTCCCTTTTTCTTCTTTCTGAGTTGACATGGAAATTCATCATAGAGTTTGGCCTCCTTCTGGTCCTAAATAGAAGATTTACCATATTTGTCGGAGTATAAGACGCACCTCCCCCCCCCCCCCCAAAAGAGGGTGAAAATCTGGGTGCGTTTTATACACTGAACACAGCATTTTTTGGGCTCCCGAAACCCTGCCCCTTCGCAAAAATGGATATGCAGAGGCTTTGGGAGGTCTGCAAAGTGCTGCTGGGGAGGGCAACAACGAGCGCAAAACGGGCCATGTTTTTTTGCTTGTTTTTGACCCCCAGAAGCACTCTATAAGCCGCCTAAAGGCTATGCATGGTCTTTTTTGGGGGGGAGGGCAGAAAATGGGCCCGTTTTCACGAAAAACGGGTCATGTTTTGCCCCCCAGCCCCCAGAAGCACTCTATAAACCTCCTAAAGGCTATGCATGTCCTTTTTTTGGGTGAAAAACGGGCCCGTTTTTATGAAAAATTGGTCGTTTTTTGCTCGTTTTTGTTCCCCCTCCCCAGCCCCCAGGGGCACTTTGCAAGCTTCTCAAACTCTGTTATTCGCAGAAAATGAGGCGTGCAGAAAGTTTGGGAGGTCTGCAGAGTGCCAAATTCTTTTTTTTTTTTTAATTGCCTCTTCAAAATCTTGGTGCGTCTTATACTCCGGTGCGTCTTATACTCCAAAAAATACGGTAATTACCAATTTTGTCTTGTATCCCTTCTTTTGTGGCTTCTATGCCTGAATAGCGTGACAGGCCTCGCTCTAAATTTGTTCCAGTGGTTGGTTCTGGAGGGTACGGCCCGGTATGGCTATAGCGGTAGTAGCTGGGAGCAGTGGCCACCGTAGTGGCTCGTTCGACCTGCCTGCCCGCGTTCCATAGGTGGTTTTGAAGCAATTTGGCAACTTTAAGACTTACGGAGTTCAGCTCCCTTAATTCCACAGAGGAGAATATGATAAAGAATGTGCAGAAATGAATGTGCAGAAATGAATAGATTAACACTGGTGATTAAAGAAAAAGAACAAACCGATGATTATGCGACATGGGAAACCTTTTATCGATGGTTAGAGGATAAATATAAAAATTAGATCTAAAACCGGCTGAGTAAACAATAGACAATAGTTAAGCGACAAGCGAACTAAGAAGAGGAAGTAAAATTTCAGGTGTTTACGGTGTGCGTCTTAAGCGAAGAATAGATTCAATCATGAGTAGGGTTATTTGGTTATTGCACAAACATTTACACCCAGCCAACACTCTGTTTAAATGGGAGATGGATTATTTGCACGAAAATGAAATTTTAAAAATTCCACAGGATTGGCTGGCTGAGGGATTCTGGGAATCAAAATCCATAAGTCTGAAAAGTTGCCAATTTTGGAGATTCCCTGATCTAGATCCGTCGTTCCCAAACCTTTCTCGCTTTAAGATGCGGGAGGCGTTTCACAACCCAACTAGGGAACGTTATCAGTGTTAAAAGGGGAGGAGGAGGAGGAAGAGAATTGTGAGGTCTTTGGGTGCTCTCTGAGCCTGGTTGCTTTCTGGCAGACGTTTCATGACCCAGCTAGGGAACATCCTCAGTACTAGAAGGGACTAGGGTTTGGGGAGAGGAGGAGGAGGAGGGAAGGAGGATAACTGGGGTTCTTGGCGCTCTCTGAGCTTGGTTGCTTTCTGGCAGACGTTTCATTACCTGACTAGGTTACGTCATCCGTGGTAGAAGAGGACGGGGATTGTTCATCTATTTATATGCAAGTCAGGGTTGGCGGGAATCTTCTTGGCTGCTCCAGCGAGCATCCTAGACCAAACCAAGTCCAAAAGCTTTTAGGGAATTCCCAAAAGCCTGGCCCTCAAAAGGCAAATCGGCCATCGACAGACACACAGAGATAAGCAACGTCTACATACCATTCAAAAGAGACAAGCCAAAAGCCAAAATGGAAACAAAAAGTCCCAAAACCAGCATTAACACTAAGCCAACAATCCCAGAAGTAAACAATACCTCAATTAAGGAACTCAAGACAAACAAGTTAACGCTAAGTAGCCCATTCAAGGAACCGCCAAGGACATTCCCGGTAACACGTTAGTGTAAACCCCACTCCCTTCCAGCCCTGATGATATTACCTAGTTGGGTCAGGAAACGTCGGCAAGAAAACAACCAAGCTCAGAGATCACCAAGGACCCCATAGTCGTCATCCTCCTCCTCCTTCTCCTCCTCCTCCTTCTCCTCCTCCTCCTCCTCCTCCTGTCTTTTTATACACTAGTGCAGGGGTCGGGAACCTTTTTGGCTGAGAGAGCCACGAACGCCACCTATTTTAAAATGCCATTCCGTGAGAGCCACACAATATGTTTAAAACTACATACAAGTAAAACGTTTGCATTTTATGTAAGACCAACACTTTCAAAGTACAATACATAAGTCTCTTAATTCTTTTTCTTTCGTCCTTTCTCTTTCTCTCTTTTTCTGTGTGTCTCTCTCCTCCCTTCCTCTCTGTGTGTGGGTGTCTGTCTTTCTGTCTCTCACTCACTTAATCACTCACTCTATGTGTGTATGTGTGTTTGTGTCTGTCTGCCACTCACTCACTCACTTACTCTGTGTATGTGTGTTTGTGTCTATCTCACTCACTCACTCACTCACTCTGTGTGTATGTGTATTTGTGCCTATCTGTCTCACTCACTGTGTGTATGTGTGTTTGTGTCTGTCTGCCTCACTCACTTAATCACTCACTGTGTGTGTATGTGGGTTTGTATCTGTCTGCCACTCACTCACTTAATCACTCACTCTGTGTGTGTATGTGTGTTTGTGTCTGTCTCTCTCATTCACTCACTCACTCTGTGTGTATGTGTGTTTGTGTCTGTCTGCCTCACTCACTCACTTAATCACTCACTCTGTGTCTGTATGTGTGTTTGTGTCTGTCTGCCTCTCTCACTCACTTAATCACTCACTGTGTGTGTGTATGTGTGTTTGTGTCTGTCTGCCTCTCTCACTCACTTAATCACTCACTGTATGTGTGTTTGTGTCTGTCTGTCTCTCACTCACTCACTCACTCTGTGTGTATGTGTGTTTGTGTCTGTCTGCCTCACTCACTCACTTAATCACTCACTCTGTGTCTGTATGTGTTTGTGTCTGTCTCTCTCACTCACTCACTTAATCACTCACTCTGTGTCTGTATGTGTGTTTGTGTCTGTCTGCCTCTCTCACTCACTCACTTAATCACTCACTCTGTGTGTGCATGTGTGTTTGTGTCTGTCTGCCTCTCTCACTCACTTAATCACTCACTGTGTGTGTGTATGTGTGTTTGTGTCTGTCTGTCTCTCACTCACTCACTCACTCACTCTGTGTGTGTATGTGTGTTTGTGTCTGTCTGCCTCACTCACTCACTTAATCACTCACTCTGTGTCTGTATGTGTGTTTGTGTCTGTCTCTCTCACTCACTCACTTAATCACTCACTCTGTGTCTGTATGTGTGTTTGTGTCTGTCTGCCTCTCTCACTCACTCACTTAATCACTCACTCTGTGTGTGTATGTGTGTTTGTGTCTGACTGCCTCTCACTCACTTAATCACTCACTCTGTGTGTGTATGTGTTTGTGTGTATCTGTCTCTCACTCACTCAATCACTCACTCTGTGTGTGTGTGTGTATGTGGGTTTGTGTCTGCCTTTCACTCACTCACTTAATCACTCACTCTGTGTGTGTGTGTTTGTGTCTGTCTGCCTCTCACTCACTCACTCACTCAATCACTCACTCTGTGTGTATGTGTTTGTGTCTATCTGTCTCTCACTCACTCACTTAATCACTCACTCTGTGTGTGTATGTGTGTTTGTGTCTGTCTGCCTCTCACTCACTCACTCACTCACTCAATCACTCACTCTCTCTGTGTTTCTGTCAGTCTCTCTCTGATTCCCTCTCCCCCTCTCTCTCTCTTTCTCTCTCTGTGTGCCTGTCTCGTCTTGCGGCTGCAGCCCCTCTCCGTGGAAAACATAGCCGCGCGCATGCTGCACAATTACAGCCCGGAGCAGGACCACAGCCCTTCTCCCAACTGGTCCTTTCTTGCTCGGAGGGCTTCGGAGGGAAGCTTCTGCAGACGCCCAGGCGAGTGAGAACAACTTCCCACTGTTACGAACTCCCCGAGGCTGTAATTGTATGGTCTGTGCGTGCGCACCTATGTTTTCCACGGCGTGGAGCACCAGCCGTGGGAAACATAGGCGCCTGCGCACGGCCCATACAATTATAGCCTCAGAGACTTCGTAACGGCGGGAAGTTGTTCTCACTCGCCTGGGCGTCTGCCGAAGCTTCCCTCCGAGCAAGGAAGGACCAGTTGGGAGAGGGGCTGTGGTCCCTGCTCCGGGCTGTAATTGTGCGGCGCGCGCGCGCGGCTATCTTCTTTATCTAGATTTGTCTGCAAGCCAGATGCAGCCATCCAAAGAGCCATATGTGGCTCGCGAGCCATAGGTTCCCGACCCCTGCACTAGTGCCTTGACCACCAAGACTGACAGGACAAGCCACTAATATGTAAATTATAAGGAAATCCCACCCTCTTCTAGCACAGATGAGCTTACCTAGGTGGGTCGTGAAACGTCGGCAAGAAATCAACCAAGCGTAGAGAGCACCAAGGATTCTACAGCCCTCCAAACCTCCACTCTACAAATCTTCCTCCTTTTGTAGCACTGATGATGTTGCCTAGTTTGGTAATAAAACGTCTGTAAGGAAACCACCAAGCTCAGAGATCGCCAAGGACTGTACACTCCTCTTCTTCCTCCTCCAGCCCCATTCCCTTCTTGCCCTGATCATGTCACCTAGTTTGGTAATGAAACGCCTGCAAGAAAACAACCAAGCAAAGAGAGCACCCAAGGCCCCCCCTCCAGTCCTCCTCCTCCTCCATCTCTTCTCCTTCACCATCCCTTCCTCTCCTCCTACTCCTCTTCCTCCCAAACCCCACTCCCTTCTAGCATGGATGATGTTACCTAGTTGGGTCATGAAATGTCTGCAAGAAAACCACCAAGCTCAGGGGGCACCAAGGACCCCATAGTCTTCCTCCATCCCTTCCTCTCCTCCTACTCTTCTTTCCCCCTCACACCCCACTCCCTTTTAGCACTGATGATGTTACCTAGTTGGGTCACGAAACGTCTATAAGAAAACCACCAATCTCAGAGACCATCAAGGACCCCACAGTCCTCCTCCTCCCTCCCTCCCTCCCTCTCTCCCTCCCTCTTTTTCAAAGATCCCACTCCCTTCTAGCACTGATGATGTTAACTAGTTGGGTCACGAAACGTCTCCAAGAAAACCACCAATCTCAGAGACCATCAAGGACCCCACAGTCCTCCTCCCTCCCTCCCTCCCTCCCTCCCTCCCTCCCTCCCTCTTTTCCAAAGATCCCACTCCCTTCTAGCACTGATGATGTTAACTAGTTGGGTCACGAAACGTCTCCAAGAAAGCCACCAATCTCAGAGACCACCAAGGACCCCACAGTCGTCGTCCTCTTCCTCCTCTCCACCCCCACTTCTAACACTGATAGTGTTCCCTAGTTGGGTCATGAAACGCTTGCAAGACCCCCGCCAATCTCAAGAGACCACCTAGGGACCCCCTGAGCTTATTATTATTATTATTATTATTATTAATAATAATAATAATAATAATAATTTTTTATTTATTTATTTATAACCCGCTCTCTCTCCCCGAAGGGACTCGAGGCAGGGCATAGGGAAATTAAAAACAAATTAAAACAAGCAAAGTACAGAGTTAAAAATCAAATTAAACTTACCCTGCGCTAAAAAATTTCAATAAAAATAAAACTATCCCTAAAAAAACCCCTTAATAATTTAAAATTTAAATTCAAATTACCCTAGGCCAGCCAAGCGGAAGAAGTGAGTTTTTAATAGCTGTTGGAAGGAGCGAAGGTCCGTGGTTGTTCTGATTTCGGGGGGAAGGTCGTTCCAGAGGGTCGGGCCCGCCACAGAGAAGGCCCTTCCCCTGGGCGTCGCCTGCTGGCACAGCCTAGTGGACGGCACCCGGAGAAATGTCCTCGGCATTTTTAATAAAAACGCGGGGGCTTCCGCTCCCCGGGACATTCCGGGAGCCGAAGTCCGCCCCCGCCTGAAAAACGGGTTGACGGTCGGGCCACGCTGCGCCGCGGTCCTCCGCGGCACCTTCTCCCGAAAGGCTGGATTAAAATGCAGGGCCTTCTCCTCCTCCTCCACCTCCTCCTCCTTCTGAAGCCTCTTTTCTCTCCCGCGTCCCAACCAGATCGGGGAGGAGATGAGCCAGAACACTATCATCAAGCAATACCTGGAAAAACAGCAGGAGCTGTTGAGGCAGCGCCTGGAACGGGAAGCCCGGGAAGCGGCCGACCTAGAAAGTAAGTGGCGTTTATCTCTTTTCTCCTCCCCTCCCCTCCCTTCCCCTCCCCTCCTGCTCTTTAAGCCGTCATTTGGCTTGTTTTTGTACCAAAGGCATCTCCTCTTGGTCTCCCCGATCAAGAAGGTAATCTCTCCGGGAGCCGAGCAATGCAAAAATTGCCTTATTGACATTATCTCCCATCGATCGCTGGATTTATATCCCAGCTTTATTATTATTATTTTTTTAAAAAAATAAGGCGGTCAACATATCCAACAGTCCTTCCTCCAGCTCTTGATTTTCCTCACGACGACAACCCTGTGAGGTTGCGAGAGGGGGACTGGCCCAAAGGCACGCAGCTGGTTTTGATGCCTAAGGCGGGACTAGAACTCCCCCATCACCTGGGGAGAGGCCCAAAGTTGGCTTTCATGCCAAGGCGGGACCAGAGTGCAAAGTCTCTTGAAGATTGGTCCAAGTCTCTTAGCTGGTTTCATGCCAAGGCGGGATTAGAGCTCAAAGTCTCTTGGAGATTGGTCCAAAGTCACTTAGCTGGTTTCATGCCAAGGCGGGACTAGAGCGCAAAGTCTCTTGAAGATTGGTCCAAAGTCACTTAGCTGGTTTCATGCCAAGGCGGGACGAGAGCTCAAAGTCTCTTGGAGATTGGTCCAAAGTCACTTAGCTGGTTTCATGCCAAGGCGGGACGAGAGCTCAAAGTCTCTTGGTGATTGGTCCAAGTCACTAAGCTGGTTTCCTGCGAAGGCGGGACTAGAGCTCATAGTCTCTTGGAGATTGGTCCAAAGTCACCTTTCTGGTTTCCTGCCAAGGCGGGACTAGAACCCAAAGTTTCTTGGTGACCCAACCGGCTTTCATGCCATGGCGGGACTACAACTCCCACTCTCCTGATGATTGGCCCAAAGTCATCCCACCAGCTTTCATGGCTAAGGAAGAACGAGAACTGGCGTCTTAACCACTAGATCAAACTCTTTGTTCCTTTTCATTCTCTTTCTCCTCCTGCTCCTCCTCCTTCCTCTTCTTTCTCCTCCCTCTTCCTCTTTTTTCTTTCCTTTTCCTTCTCTTTCTCCTCCTCTTTCCTCTTCCTTTCTTTTGGTTTCTTTTGTTTTCATTAGATTGGGCTAAGGGAAGGGACTGCCCGAAAGCCCCTGAGTACGTTTCTGTGGCTAAGGGAGGCCTGGGCCCTGGATCTCTCCGATGCTAGGACAATACCTTTACGGTTACCTATACCTGGTCTTCCACCACCCTTCCTTCCGCATTCCATTCGAAACCAATCAAAGTTACAACAGCCCTGGAAAAAAGCTACTTACCAATGGTGTCTTCACACTTAACAACCACTTACAACACCCCCAGGATCACGCCATAAAAATTCGGGACATTGTGTTTTAGGACGGTCGCAAAATCCCGCCGTCCTCTGATCGCCATATGTAGCCTTTCTGTTGTGATCCACCGGCCTGCAGAGTGGCAGCAGAGTGACCTACAGCTGGCAGCAGATTCGGACAGTGAGGAGGTTGGGGAGGAACATGGGCCAGTCCTGGAGTCTGAGGAAGGCTTGGACGAGGTCAGGGGCAGAGAGAGGGCCAAGGCCATCTGGGAGTTATGTGTTGCCTCCGGAGGTAGACATCAGCGAGGCAGAAGAACAGCAAGAGCCTCTTCCCAGTGTGCGCAGGCACAGAACTGCCAGAAGGCAAGAAAGTTAGGACAAAAAGGGGCAACTTGGGAGTAAGGCTTGGAGATGATTGGCCCCTCCAAATAAGTCTTAAAAGAGGAGCAAACGGATGTGAGCCTTTGCAGGAAGCAATTAGTTCCTTTTGGTCGGTTCAAACTCTGAGAACCTCCGTTGGGCTCTGTTCTACGTTTGGCCTTGCAAAACTAATTGGCAATTAATACAATAATAATGCAATAATACAATAGCAGAGTTGGAAGGGACCTTGTAGGTCTTCCAGTCCAACCCCCTGCGTGGGCAGGAACCTTATATCATTTCAGACAAATGGCTATCTAACATCTTCTTAAAGACTTCCAGGGTTGGGGCATTCACAACTTCTGGAGGCAACTTCTGTTCCAGAGGTTAATTATTCTGACTGTCAGGAAATTTCTCCTTAGTTCTAAGTTGCTTCTCTCCTGGATTAGTTCTCTGGCAGCATTTCAAGGGGGATAAAGGTAGGCGTTTATCAGCATTACCCCGAAAGACTTTGGCTGACTTCTGTAGGACTCTTCGAAGACTATTTGTGAATCATTACGGGCTGTGAATGATCATAATTCACAGCCGTCTGAATAAAAGAGGATTTGGGGGGGGGGGGACACACTAAGATTGTGATTGATGCTTTCTCAGGAAGGCTAAGTCGATTCCCGACAAGCAAAGCCAACGAGGGGGGTGGGAGGCGCCAAAATTCACTCGTCCACTTAACTAGAGCGGCGCGCTTAACGGCCGCGGCAAAAAAGGTTCTAAAATGGAACGCTTGACAAAAACACTCTTGCTTAGAAACAGACACGCCGGTCTCAACTGTCGTCGTATGCTGAGGAATCGCCTGTCCTAACTCATTCTTGCTTGGCGAGCCGGAAGGATGACGTTCTCGCTCCGTTGCAAATCCTGTGTTAGCGTTAAAAGAGCTGATGTGAATCCTCCCTAAGCTGGGAGATTATTTATGAAGAAAATGCATGTGATTCCAGCCCAACTCTCTGTGATTCCAGCTTCCTCTTTCCTCGAGGGACAGTGATTTAACATTTATATATGTGGGTCTAAGTATATAATATGTATGTATGTCTATGTCTATATATGTCTCTGTATCTCTGTGTTTGTCTCTTGTCTTTTTCTCCGTCTCTTTCCCTGTCTCTCTCTCTGTCTCTCTCTCTGTCTATCTCTCGTCTCTCTCTCTTTCTCTCTCTTTCTCTGTCTGTCTGCCTCTCTCTCATCTCTTTTTGTAATTGTAATTGTATTCGAATTTGTATACCTTCCTTTCTCCCTTACGGGACTCAGGGCGGTGAACAGGCAATGATAAAAACAATAATAAAAACATCAATATAAATACCTATGCTAAAAATAAATTAAATACTAAGCCTGCTCTAAAAGGCACAGTAAAAACCCCAATAAAACCAGATTAAAAGCTACACCAGGCCGGCCGTACGAAAAAGATGGGTCTTCAGGGCTCGGCGGAACAGGCGCAGGTCCGTAGCTGTGCGGAGGTCAGGGGGCAGGTCGTTCCAGAGGGGAGGAGCTGCCGCAGAGAAGGCTCTCCCCCTAGGGTTCGCCAGCCGACATTGACTGGTTGACGGCACCCTGAGGAGGCCCTCTCTGTGGGAGCGGACTGGTTGAAGGGAGGTATTTGGTAGGAGGTGGTCTTGCAAGTACCTAGGTCCCTTGCCATGGAGCGCTTTAAAGGTTGTTACTAACACCTTGAAGCGCACCCGGAAAGCCACAGGCAGCCAGTGCAGCTCGCGCAGGAGAGGTGGAGGCTCCCAGAATCCCCCGTGCGGCTGCATTCTGAACTAGCTGGAGCCTCCGGGTGCACCTCAAGGGAAGCCCCATATAGAGAGCATTACAGTAGTCCAGGCAGGAGATGACGAGGGCTTGAGTGACCGTGCGTAAAGCGTCACGGTCCAGAAAGGGGCGCAACTGGCGTATCAGACGAAACTGTTTAAAGCCCCCCCTGGCCACGGCTGTCACATGATCGTCCAAGGACAGCCGAGTATCCAGGAGGACGCCCTTTCTCTTTCTGCCTCTGTCTGTCTGTCTCTCTGTGTCTGTCTCTCTCTCTCTCTCTCTGTCACTTGCTGTCTCTCTCATCTGTTTCTGTCACTGTGTGTGTGTCTCTCTTTCTCTGTCTAGCTCTCGTCTCTCGCTCTGTCTCTTTTTGTCTGTCTGTCTCTCATCTCTTTCTCTGCCTCTGTCTGTCTCTGTCTCTGCCTCTCTCACTGTCTCTCGTCTCTTTCTTTCTGTCTGTGCATGTCTCTCTCGTCTCTCTCTCTCTCTCTGTCTCTTTTTCTCTGTCTGTCTGTCTCTCATCTCTTTCTCTGCCTCTTGTCTGTCTGTCTTTCTCTGTCCTTCTCTGTCTCTCTGTCTCGGTCGCTCGCTTTCTCTCATCTCTTTCTCTCTGTCTCTGTGTGTGTGTCTCTCTCTCTCTGTCTATCTCTCGTCTCTCGCTCTCTTTTTCTCTGTCTGTCTGTCTCATCTCTTTCTCTCTCTGCCTCTGTCTGTCTGTCTTTCTTTGTGTCTCTGTCTCTCTCTCTCTGCCTGTCTGTCTGTCTTTGTGTTTGTCTCTCTCTCTCGGTCGCTCGCTGTCTCTCCGTTCTTTCTGTCTCTGTGTGTGTCTCTCTCTTTGTCTGTCTCTCTCTCATCTCTTGCTCTCTGTCTGTCTGTCTGTCTCTCGTTTCTTTCTCTGCCCGTCTCTGCCTCTCCATCTGTCTGTCTTTCTCTATGTGTCTCTGTCTCTTTCTCTCTTGGTCGGTCGCTGTCTGTCTGTCTCTCTCTCCCTGTGTCTCTTTCTCTCTGTCTCTCTCTTTTTCTCTGTCTGTGTCTCTCTTGTCTCTCTCTCTCTTTGCCTGTCTCTGTCTTTGTGTGTGTGTGTGTGTGTGTCTTTCTCTGTCGGTCTCTCTCCCTCTTGTCTCTTTCTCTCTGTCTCTGTCTTCTGCCTCTCTTTCTCTCGTCTCTTTCTCTCTGTCTCTGTCTGTTTCTCTGTATCCGTCATTGGCGAACCTATGGCACGCACGCTGTTGCCAGCTGCTCTTTTGGTTTCTGGTGCACACATGCAAGCTGGCCAGCTGCTCTTTGCAGGCGCCGGAGTGCCCAGAAAAGACCCTGAAAATGGCTTGAAAAAGGCCAAAAAACTGAGGTGCACGCGCGCGCGTGTGTGTAGCATGTCTGTATAGATAGCCCTTGACTATTAACCCCAGAATAACAACTTCTGTTATTAAGTGACACATTAACTGAGTTTTGCCCCATTTTAATGGTAAAAGTGAATCGCCGCAGTTCATACATTCGTAACCTGGTGGTTAAGCGAACCCCGTTGACTCTGCTTGTCGCAAAAGGGAATCGCGTGGTCTCGGGACACGGCGGCGGTCATTAGTCTGAACCCATTGCCAAGCATCTGAATTCCTACGTCACGTTTTTTCCCCGGTGCCGTGGTAACTGGGAACAGGCACTAAATGAACTGTTATAAGTCAGTTTACCTGTATGTGTGTTAGTTAGATAGGTGTACCTGTTTGAGAGTGGACACAGTGTGCCCACTGTAAAAAAAAAAAAATGGACAGTAACGCTTGTCTCAAAGGTGCTTTTTCGAGAGGCAGCTGGACTTTCTGGATTTCAGAAGAACAGGAAAACGGAAATAAACAAACATACAATAACAGAGTTGGAAGGGACCTTGGAGGTCTTCTAGTCCAACCCTCTGCCTAGGCAGGAAACCCTACACCACGTCAGAGAAACGGTTATCCAAACATCTTCTTAAAGACTTCCAGTGTTGGAGCATTCACAACTTCTGGAGGCAAGCTGTTCCACTGATTAATTGTTCTAACTGGCTTATCTCGTTTGGCAAGCTGCCAGATTTCTAGTTTCCACACACATGGCAAGGCAACATTGGGCACGACTGTGGACTCCTTTCATTCACAGTCCGCAAGGCTTAGCAAACAGCCTTTCAGAGGAATGTTTATCCACACGAACCTTATCTCGCTCGCAGAACTGCCAGATTTCTAGTTTCCACACACAGGGCAAGGCAACACTTGGCACGACTGTAGATTCCTTTCATTCACAGTCCGCAAGGCTTAGCAAACTGTTTTTCAGAGGAATGTTTATCCACACAAACCTTATCTCGCTCGGAGAGCTGCCAGATTTCTAGTTTCCACACACAGAGCAAGGCAACACTTGGCAAGACTGTAGATTCCTTTCATTCACAGTCCGCAAGGCTTAGCAAACTGTTTTTCAGAGGAATGTTTACCCACACAAACCTTATCTCGCTTGGAGAGCTGCCAGATTTCTAGTTTCCACACACAGGGCAAGGCAACACTTGGCAAGACTGTTGATTCCTTTCATTCACAGTCCGCAAAGCTTAGCAAACTGTTTTTCAGAGGAATGTTTACCCACACAAACCTTATCTCGCTCGGAGAGCTGCCAGATTTCTAATTTCAACACACAGGGCAACGCAACACTTGGCAAGACTGTAGATTCCTTTCATTCACAGTCCGCAAGGCTTAGCAAACAGCCTTTCAGAGGAATGTTTACCTAGACAAACCTTATCTCGCTTGGAGAACTGCCAGATTTCTAGTTTCCACACACAGGGCAAGGCAACACTTGGCAAGACTGTTGATTCCTTTCATTCACAGTCCGCAAAGCTTAGCAAACTGTTTTTCAGAGGAATGTTTACCCACACAAACCTTATCTCACTTGGAGAACTGCCAGATTTCTAGTTTCTACACACAGGGCAAGGCAACACTTGGCAAGACTGTAGATTTGATGTTCCCTAGTTCAGGGGTCCCCAACCCCTGGGCTGCGGACCGGTGCCGGCCCGTGGCTGGGTAGGAGCCGGGCCGCAGGGCTGGAGAGGAGGAGGAGGGAGGAGGGGGCAGCCCCCTGAGCAGAGCGCGCGGGAGAACGCAGGCGCAGCTGTTCGCGCCGTTGGAATGCGGCTCTTCCTCCACCCTCGTCGACGGAGGGACTCCTGGGCGCCGCCGGAGCAACCCTCCCTACCGGCCACCGATTCCCTCCCCCCCGCGGAGCTGGCATGCCGGCCACTTGTTTTCTTCCAAGGGCTGCGGAGGCTCCGTGGGCGGGGGAGGGAACTGGCGGCCGTAGGGAGGGTTGCTCCGGCGGCGCCCAGGAGTCCCTCCGTCGACGAGGGTGGAGGAAGAGCCCCCACCATCCTCCTGCGTTCTCCCGCGCGCTCTGCCCAATGGGCTGCCCCCTCCTCCTCCTCCTCTCCAGCCCTGCGGCCTGGCTCCTACCCAGCCACGGAGCCTGACCGAGCGAACGAGCGACTAAGCTCGGCGGGCGGGCTGAGGAGGCTGGGGGGACGGGGGACGACAACGACAGACACACATAGAGAGATAGAGAAAGGGAGGGAGGGAGAGAAAGATAGACAGAGACACAGAATGAATGATTGAGTGAATGCAAGACAGACACACACACACACACACACACACACAGAGTGACAGAGATGGGCGGATGAAGGAGAGAGACAGAGAGAGAGAAAGAAAAAGAGAAAGAAAGAAAAAGAAAGTGGGAGAGAGAGAAAGACAGACAGAGAAAGAGAGAGACAGAAAGGAAAGAAAGAGACAGAAAAAGATACAGAAAGAGAGAGAAAGAGAAAGAATGAAAGAAAAAGAAAGAAAGAAAGAGGGAAAGAAAGAAAGAGAAAGGGAAAGAGAAAGAAAGAAATAGAGAGAGAAAGAGGGAAAGAAAGAGAGACAGAGACAAAGAAAGAGAAAGAAAGAGAGAGAAAGAAAGAAAGAGAAAGAAAGAAAGAAAAAGAAAGAAAGAACTTATGACCACAGTTGAGGCCAAAAGTTTGGTTGCTAACCAAGATCATTGTTAAGTGAGTTTCACATTTTCCAAGTTGGCCACGCCCACCCAGTCACATGACTGCTGAGCCACTCAGCCGGTCCGCAGAACTTTCTTTAAAATGAAACCGGTCCCTGGTGCAAAAAAGGTTGGGGACCCCTGTGCTAGAAAACCACCAATGTCAGAGAGCCCCCTCTGTTTCTTATTTCCGACCACAGCGAAGCCCAACATTTCTGTTACTGCGTGTGTAGAGACCGTTATTGTGGGTTGCCTCATTTTGCGAGCATGCTTGCCTTAAGTGACTTGCTGCATGCAGCTGATCATTTAGTAACCTGGTTGTTAAGTGAATCCGGCTTTCCCCCATCAACTTTGCTTGTCAGAAGGTCGCCAAGGAAGTGGGGAAAAGATTTCCTGGAACATAATTACCCCTGGACATTGCAACTGTCATAAATATGAAACGCTTTGCCAACCAGTTGAGCTTTGATTCCGTGACCATGGGGAACGCAGCAACGGTCGTTAAGTGTGGAAAATGGCGATTATAGACTATTTTTTCGGCGGGTGTGTCTGGAACACCTCGAGCAATGTAAACCAGACTTGGTACACAAATGGCTTACTCTCTGGAGACAAATACTATGGGGGTAAGACACCCCTAACACCTCTCGGGATGTGTCTTCTGTTAAGATACAGCCTGTTGTGCCTTCAAATGGCTTCTAATGTACTGCTGCAAAATGACTTCTACTCTGCAGCCCAGGAAAATCCATCATTAGAAATTACGCTTGGTCTGGGCATTTCCCCCCCTGTAAAATAAATACCCAGGCAAACGTCGGGTTATATCGGCAAGTTTTATATAAATATAATAATAAACGTAACGTTTTGTTCTTTCGCCAGGCAAAAGTTGCGTCATCTCGCGCAAGAGAGAAGAATCGGACGAAGAGGAAACTCGGAAACCAGAAGAGCATCTCTCTCGGGTCAGGCAGGTAAATGGCAGGAGCACAGGTGGGGCGGGGCGGTTCGGCTTGGCCAAAGGGAGGTGGAAGGGGCCAATAGGCAAGGTGATTGGCAGGAAGAGGAGGGCTCCCCGTTTTTGAATACCGTATTTTTCGGAGTATAAGACGCACCTTTTTTTCCTCACAAAAGAGGCTGAAAATCTGGGCGCATCTTATACACCGAATACAGCATATATATTTTTGCCTCCTTCACCAAAATGGCCACACATAGCTTTATGGAGGCTTTCAGACAGCTCCTGGGGGCTGGGGAGGGCAGAAATGAGCAAAAAATGGGCCTTCCCCCCAAGGCTATTCATGCCCTTTTAAAAAAAAAACAGTTTTTGGGAGGTTTGCAGAGTGCAAAAACTTTTTTTCCCTCCTTTCGGAAAGCTCTTTAACTGACTGATGAGAATTACATTGATCAAATCCTGTGCCAGCAGAAACAAAGTCTTAGGTGCTGCAGATTGCCAGCGATTTCCTTCTCCAGCACATGGATAAATACACCTGGAAACATCTACCTACCTACCTACTGTATTTCTCTCTCTCTCTACCTACCTACCCTCTCTCTCTCCCTACCTACCTACTATATTTCTCTCTCTCTCTACCTACCTATCCTCTCTCTCTCCCTACCTACCTACTGTATTTCTCTCTCTTTCTCTCCTTCTCTATCCCTCTATCTACCAACCTATCTACTCTCTCTCTCCCTAACTATCTACTGTGTTTCTCCCTATTTCTCTCTCTCTCTATCCCTCTACCTACTTAATAATAATAATAATAATAATAATAATAATAATAATAATAATAATAATAATAATAATAATAATAATAATAATAATAATAATAATAATAATTTATTTTATATACCGCGTCCTCTCCCCAAGGGGACTCGGAGCGGTGCACAGGGAAAATTAAAACACTATAAAATACACACAAGAATAAATACAATAAATAAAAATGAATTAAATTTATGAACTTACATAAGAACATAAGAATAGCCTTGCTGGAACAGGCCACAGCCCATCTGGTCCAGCATTCTGTCTCACACAGTGGCTCCCCATTTGCTTCAGGGTCTTCCCAAGCAGATGTCTTCACCTGCTTATGATTCCCTGCAAATGGCATTGAGAAATATCCTGCCTATCTCTCCATCCCGGAGGGTGTCCTTAGGCATCCATCATGATAGCCATTGATAACCCTTGTTCTCCATGAACTTGTCTAATCCTTTCTTAAAGGTGTCGAGGCTGACAGCTGTCACCAGTACTTACTTACCTATCTACTCTTACCTACCTACTACCTACTTACCTACCTACTCTCTCTCCCTGCCTACCTACTCTATTTCTCTCTTTTTCTCTCCCTCTCTATCCCTCTATCTCCCTACCTACCTACTCTCTCTCCCTACCTACCTACTGTATTTCCCTCTCTCTCTCTTCGTATCTACCTACTCTCTCTCCCTACCTACCTACTGTATTTCTCTCTCTCTCTCCCTCTCTCTCCCTCTCTCTACCAACCTATCTACTCTCTTGTTCCCTACCAATCTACTGTATTTCTCTCTATTTCTCTCTCTCTCTATCCCTCTACCTACCTAACCCCTCTCTCCCTATCTACTGTATTTCTCTTTCTCTCCCTCTCTATCCCTCTACCTACCATCCTATCTACTCTCCCTCCCTACCTGTCTTTCTCTCTCTCTTTCTCTCTCTCTCTTCCTCCCTCTCTATCCTTCTATCTACTTTTTTTTTTAAATTTGCGTCTTCAAAACCTTGGTGCCTCTTATATTCCGGTGCGTCTTATACTCCGAAAAATGCAGTAAATGTTTTCTGGCCACATTCAAGAAGCCATTGAGTTTTTTATTCATCCTTTTGGGATGTCCTACAGCCCAGAAGGAGGCTTAACACACCTGTTTTCCCTGAATTCCTCTTTGAAAAATACGTGACAATTGGCACCGCTGTTATGCGGGGTGGGTGGGGGGGCTGGCTGCTGGATGTTGGCGGTTCGGGCTGCGGGGGCACAGGGGATCATCGGCTGGTAAAAGAAGCTTCATCAATGGTCCCTTCGACGCATCCTAGAATAGAAGATAATATCTCCGTTCAGCAGATTTATTCTCATGGTGCCCAGAGAAAGAGAGAGAGAGAAAATCTATCGCTATCTAGGATTGAACTCAGAGCCTCCTGGTTGTGAGGCCAGAGCTGTACCTCTAGCCCACTACACCGCTCTTTGGGGACCCCTTCAATGGTCATAAACAAATTCTGATTAAAAAAACAGAGGGGGCACCACAAACAATCTTACTTTAAGACCAGAGGTTTATGGTTTCTAATAATTTGGAATAAAAGAGAGAACACCTCTGTGCATGCACAGGACCTTCCACCCATGCGCAGATCGTCAAAAATGACGTGGCAGGGGGGGGCAGGGCCTGCTACCGAGCACACCTGCAAAGATAAGTAGAACAGCAGGGGGGAGGGGTGTACATCCGCAGTATTTCCGACGATCAGCAGTGCCAGGCGATTTAGAGTACTGCTTTCTTAGTTGCTGTTGTCTTCTGGCAGCTCTGCGCATGCGCACACTGGGAACAGGCTCCAGCTGTTCTTCTGCCTCCCTGCTGTCTTACTCCCTCTCTGCCTCCGAGGCAGAGCCCTCGTCTGAGCTTTCCTCAACCCCCAGGCCTGGCCCCTGTTCCTTCCCAGCCCCCTCACTGTCCGACTCTGCACACAGGTCAGCTGTCAGGTTTCCGAAAGATGCCCTAATTGATTCATGAGCCTCGAGCCAAGTTTCAAAAGAAAAACCAATCATTTATTGGTTATTATTAGGAGCACCATTTTGGCAATACCCTATTGCAGTCAGATCTAAGCCTCCTTTGAGTTATAGCTGAACTTTACTCCTGTTCCTTCCCTCTCCTCAGTCTGTGTCATACTTCACATTCTCCAATGAGGTGCACCCCTCCCAAGCCTGGGTATGCGTGGAATGCGCTCCCCCCCACCTTTCCTCACCATGGCAACTATGAGTTGACATCAGCACATTACATTTTGCAATTATGTTAGTTTGTAACTTTGGTTCAGTGTGGCCTGCAAGCTCACTCCTAGGCCTTATTACCTGCAACGTTCCAATGGATATAGTCCTCCTCTCCCACAATAAAGTACCGTATTTTTTCGAGTATAAGATGCACCTTTTTTCCTCAAAAAAAAAAAGAGGCTGAAAATCTAGGTGCTTCTTATACACCGAATACAGCATTTTGTTTTGCCTCCTTCAGCAAAATGGCCACACATAGCTTTATGGAGGCTTTTAGACAGCTCCTGGGGGCTGGGGAGGGCAGAAATGAGCAAAAAATGGGTGGTTCCCCCAAGGCTATTCATGCCCTTTAAAAAAAAAACAGGCCCGTTTTCATGAAAAATGGGCCGTTTTTGGGAGGTTTGCAGAGTGCAAAAACTTTTTTTTCCTGCTTTCGGAAAGCTCTTTAACTGACTGATGAGAATTACATTAATCAAGTCCTGTGCCAGCAGAAACAAAGTCTTAGGTCCTGCAGATTGTCAGCGATTTCCTTCTCCAGCACATGGATAAAATACACCTGGAAACATCTACCAACCTACTGTATTTCTCTCTCTCTCTCCCTACCTATCTACTGTATTTCTCTCTCTATCCCTCTACCTACCTACTTACACCCTCTCTCTCATCCTACCTACCTAATGTATTTCTCTCCCTCTCTATCCCTCTATCTACCTACCTACCTACTCATTTTTTTGCCTCACGAAACCAAGGCTATTCATGCCTTTTTTTAAAAAAGAAACGGACCTGTTTTTGGGAAAAACGGGCCATTTTGGGGAGGTTTGCAGAGTGCAAACTTTTTTTTCCCCATTCGGAAAGCTGTTTTCTTAGAGTGGCTGATGAGAATTACTTTGGTCAAGTGCTGTGGCAGCAGAAACAAAGATTTAGGTGCTACAGGTTGTCAGCGATTTCCTTCTCCAGCATATGGATAAATACATTTGGAAACATCTACCTATCTACCTACTCTCTCTCTCTCTCTCTCTCTCTCCCCCTACCTGCCTACTGTATTTCTCTGTCTATTTTTCTCTCTCTATCCCTCTATCTACCAACCTATCTACCTATTCTCTCTCTCTCCCTCTACCTATCTATTGTATTTCTCTTTCTCTCTGTCCCTCTACCTACCTACCTACCTATCTACTGTATTTCTCTCTCTCTACCTATATACCTACCAACCTACCTACTCTCTCTCCCTACCTACTGTATTTCTCTGTCTATTATCTCTATCCCTCTAACTACCTACCTACACTCCCTCCCTCCCTCCTGTATTTCTCTCTCTCTCTACCTATATACCTACCAACCTACCCACACTCTCTCTCCCCCTATCTTACTGTATTTCTCTCTCTCTGTTCCTCTACCTACCTATCTACACACACTCTCTACCTACCTACCTACTGTATTTCTCTCTCTCTCTCTCTCCCTTTATCTATCTACCTACCTACCTACCTACCTACCTACTTCACTACTCCCTCTCTCTTTCCTTACCTATGTACTGTATTTCTCTCTCTTTATATCCCTCTCTATCTTCCTACCTACTTTTTAAAAAAAATTGCCTATTCAAAACCTGGGTGCGTCTTATGCTCCGGTGCATCTTATACTCCGAAAAATATGGTAATCTATTCTACCCTTCTCCTTTAGGCTCGAGCGGTGAAGACCGCAGGAAGCGGCCATGCGCTGGTGAGCGAAGAGCGGGAGACTTCCCTTCGGAGTCGGAGAGCTGCCCAGCGGGTGCCGGTCAAAGAAGAGGAGGAAGAAGAGGAAGAGGAAGAAGAGGAGGAAGAGGAAGAGGAGGAAGAGGAGGAGGAAGAGGAAGATGCGCCTCCTTTGCTGGTCGGCCAGACGCCCATGAGGCCGGAGGAGCCGGGCATGCCAGCTCCCCAAGAGACGGGCATCTTCCAAGCTTCCCTGCCCATCGTTCTGCAAGCCCAGCAAACGGAGACGCCCTCTCAGATGCCCGACAGCCCGAGCGGCGAAGCCGCCATGCCAGTCCTCGCGCACTTGCCGAAGTCCGAAGACAAGAAGGTTCAGCCCCGGGCGACCGACCCCAGAGAAAAGCAGCAGACAGCTCTAACCCTGGCGGAATCCCCCGTGGAAAAGGATCCCCTCCCGGATCCCCCGAAGGAGGCGGTGCCGCAGTTACCCGAAGCCTTAAAAATGGAGACCGAGGAAGATCCAAAGGAGCCGCCGTCGACCGAAACTCCCCAAGAGGAGAAGGAAGAGGGAGAGATGATGGAGCACAGCGAGACCCCGGCGGCTGTCGTCTTGCAGAAGGAGGGCGAACCCCAGAGTGAGGGGACCCCCGAAGCAGCGGCAACCCAGGCGCTGCGCGGCCTAGAGGAAGAGGCGTCCGCAGCCGCCGCGGCGCTGGTGCCGGCTTCTCCGTCTCCCCCGCAGCTGACCGAAGCACAACAGTCCCAACAGGATCCCCGGGGGGACGAGCCGCCGCCGCCGCTCCTGACCAAGGAAGCCCCCGCGGGACTCGCTCCCGCCGAAGACGAAGCCCCTCCTCAGCTCTCTCAGCCGTCTCCCCCCACTCAGGAAGCACCGGCCGCGGCCAGCCTGGGAGCTTCGCCCTCCCCTGTGGCGCTCCCGCCACAGCAGCCCGTGCGGCCCGGCAGCTCCCGCTCCTCCTCGCCCTCTTCCTCCAGCTCCTCCCGTTCTCGTTCCCGCTCCCGGGGCAGCTCGCCGCTCCGCTCCCGGGCGAGGCGGACCCGCTCCGCTTCCTCCGAATCGCCGGCTCGGAAGCGGCCAGCTTTGGAATCTCGATCCCGCTCCGGCTCGGAGCGGCGGAGCAGTTCGGGGTCCCGCTCCCGTTCCAGCAGTGGGGGCAGCAGCAGCAGCAGCAAGGTGAGTTGGTTTTCAGGGGCGGGGGGGTGTGTGTTTCCTCGTGCCCTCGGCAACGGTGGCATCTTCCCAACCACCTCGGGGAGTTTTGCAGGCCGTCCTTTCCTTAATAACAGTTCATTTAGTGACCGTTTGGAGTTACTGTGGTGCTGAAAAGAGTGATTGGTCTTCGGGTTTTTTTCACCCCATTGCAGCATCCCCACAGTCATGTGTTGGCAACCAGTCCGCATTTATGACGGTCACAGAGTCCCGGGCTCACGTGATCCCTTTTTTGCCTTCTGATCGAATATCGAATATCGAATATTTATTTGTATAACCGCGTCCTCTCCCCTAGGGGACTCGGAGCGGTGTACAGGGAGGAATGAGCGAACTCAATGGGGAACGCCTGATTCACTTAACAACCGGGTTACTACTCCGTTTCCCCGACAATAAGACAGGGTCTCGTTGGTCCACTGGTGGGGCAAATGTCACGGTGGGCTTTCCAGAGGAAGCTGCGAAGGAACTGACATCACATAACATTTGCCGTTCTAGGACGCCGCACTCGCTCCCCCTTAACGGCCCAGGCATTCCAGAGTTATGCTGGAAGACACACAGACATACACACACACACACATACATAGAGGAGTGTCTTACACAGCCCCCCCACCCCAATATTTGTTTCCAGAGAGTAAGTCATCTGTGTACTAGGTTTGTTTGAAATTGCTCGAGGCGCTCCATAATTATTCTGGAACGAACATACATACATACATACATACATACATACATACATACATACATCTTTTATATATAACTAGGCGTTCCTGGCCATGCATTGCTGTGGCCCAGTCTGGTTAAATGGCCAACCAATCTGTGTGTAGATCTACACCTGCACACACAAACACGTACACACAACAATGGTATAACCCCCAACCTACCTACCTACTGTATTTCTCCCTCTCTCCCTCTACCTACCTACTGTATTTCTCCCTCTCTGTCCCCCTACCTACCTACCTACCTACCTACCTACCTACCTACCTACCTACCTACCTACTGCATTTCTCCCTCCCTCTCTCTATCCCTATAGCTGCCTACCTACCTACTGTATTTCTCCCTCTCCCTCTCTATCCCTCTACCTGCCTACCTACTGTATTTCTCCCTTTCCCTCTCCCTCTACCTACCTACTGTATTTCTCCCTCTCCCTACCTACATACCTACTTTATTTCTCCCTCTCTCCCTCTACCTACCTACCTACCTACTGTATTTCTCCCTCTCCCTCTCTATCCCGCTACCTGCCTACCTACTGTATTTCTCCCTTTCCCTCTCCCTCTACCTACCTACTGTATTTCTCCCTCTCCCTACCTACATACCTACTTTATTTCTCCCTCTCTCCCTCTACCTACCTACCTACCTACCTACTGTATTTCTCCCTCTCCCTCTACCTGCCTACCTACCTACCTACTGTATTTCTCCCTCTCTCCCTCTACCTACCTACCTACCGTATTTCTCCCTCTTCCTCCCTGCCTACTGTATTTCTCCCTACCCCTCTCTATTCCTCTGCCTGCCTACCTACTGTATTTCTCCCTCTCCCTCTCTATCCCTCTAACTGCCAACCTACCCACTGTATTTCTCCCTCAGAGTATCTAAATATATCATAAAGGATACCTGTGGCCCACTGCTGTCTCTGTATCCATCTATCAACCTTTTTTTTACAATTTTTTACATTTCCGTTGCGTGTACCTGGCACAGGTGTGACATCTACACAATCTATATATATATATATCATTGGTGCCGTATTTGAAAGGAACGCTATGTGAAAATTTGGAAGCAATCGGTGCAATACTTTCGGAGATTAGCGGTTTTGAACAAACTCTTGTTACATTTTTATTTATATAGATAGATAACAATAACAACAACAACAATAATAATAAATGAAAGAAAGAAATATTATCTTCCTTTCAGTGTGAAAAGTGTTTGGTCGGGCAGCGGAAACCCCGCTTTCTATAAATTAGACGAAAACATTTAAAAATATACATTTTCCTCATGGAAAACAATACAATACAATACAATAGCAGAGTTGGAGGAGACCTTGGAGGCCTAGGCAGGAAACCCTATACCATTTCAGACAAATGGCTGTCCAACATCTTCTTGAAGACTTGCAGTGTTGGGGCATTCACAACTTCTGGAGGCAACTTCTGTTCCACTGATTAATTGTCCTCACTGTCAGGAAATTTCTCCTCAGTTCTAAGTTGCTTCTCTCCTTGATTAGTTTCCACCACCCATTGCTTCTTGTTCTGCCCTCAGGTGCTTTGGAGAATAGTTTGACTCCCTCTTCTTTGTGGCAGCCTCTGAAATATTGGAAGACTGCTATCATGTCTCCCCTGGTCCTTCTTTTCATTCAACTAGACCTACCCAGTTCCTGCAACCGTTCTTCATATGTTTTAGTCTCCAGTCCCCTAATCCTCTTGGTTGCTCTTCTCTGCACTCTTTCCAGAGTCTCCACATCTTTTCTACGTCATGGCGACCAAAACTGGATGCCAGATTCCAAGTGTGGCCTTCCCAAGGCCTTATAAAGTGGTATTAACCCTTCACGTGATCTTGATTCTCTTCCTCTGTTGATGCAGCCTAGAACTGGGTTGGCTTTTTTGGCAGCTGCTGCCCACATTCATTCTTTCCTCAAATGATTTTAGATTTTCCGTTTAGATTTGTGTAGATTTTCCGTTGATCCAGTGGGGAAATCCCTATTTATTTATTTATTTTATTTTATTAAATTTATATCCCGCCCTTCTCCACAAAGGACCCAGGGCGAATTAATCCGATATTCTGCTCTCTGAGCTGGGTGGTTTTCTTACAGACGTCTCACGACCCAACTAGGTGACATCATCAGTGCTGGAAGGGTGTGGTGATTTGTGGAAATGAGGAGGACGGTGACTGGGGTCCTCGGTGCTCTCTGAGCTTGGTGTTTGTCTGTTGTTGTTTTTTAAAGACATTTCATGACCACATTAGGTAACATCCTCAGGGCTGACCTCACATTAGTCCTGGCACCGATGATGTTGCCTAGTTTGGATATGAGAAAACCACCCAGCTCAGAGACCACCAGGGACCTCCCCACAGTTCGCCCCCGAGCTACATGACACAGCTAGTCCTCGACATACGGCCACAATCTAGCCCCAAATTTCCATTGCTAAGCGAGACGTTCGTTAAGTGAATTGCACCCCATTTTACGGCTTTTTGTGCCACGGTTGTTAAGTGAATCATTGCAGTTCTTAATGGTTTACGGTTTACGGTTTATTTAATTTATATACCGCCCTTCTCCCTCTTGGGACTCAGGGCGGTGAACAGCCACAATCAAAAGAAGAAATTAAAAGAGCAGATGAATAAATATTAAATAGTTTGGCCTCTTAATTATAACACCCAATGCTAAAACCCCATTAAAAGACTATGACAGGCCGGTTGCACAAAATAGATGTGTCTTCAGGGCCCGCGGAAGAGACGTAGGTCTGCGATCGTGCGTAATTCAGAGGGTAGGTCATTAACGTTTAGATCTTATTGTGATATAGCTCCTGCCAATTCGTAAATGGACGTTGGGTTTTTAATTCTAATTTAATTCTTTTTAACAATATTTATTGTATTGTCTATTATTTATTGGTTTTCATTTCCTGTGCACCGCCCTGGGTCCATCTCGATGGAGAAGGCGCGGTATATAAATCGAAATAAATGAAATGAAAATTCCAGAGGGCCGGAGCTGCCACAGAGAAGGCTCTCCCCCTGGAGGTCGCCAGCCGGCATTGTCTGGCCGACGGCACCCTGAAGAGGCCCTATCTGTGGGAGCAGACTGGTCGGTGGGAGGTATTTGGCAGCAGGAGGCGGTCTTGCAGATAACCAGGTCCCTTGCCATGGAGCGCTTTAAAAATGGTCACTAGTACCTTGAAGCGCACCCGGAAAGCCACAGGCAGCCAGTGAGGTGTCACATGGGAGCGTCTAGATGCTCCCAGGATCCCCCGCGTGGCCACATTCTGAACTAGCTGGAGCCTCCGGGTGTACTTTGCTCTCTACACGGGGCTCCCCTTGAGGTGCACCCGAAGACTGCAGCTTGTCCAGAATGCGGCCGCGTGGGCAGTTATGGGAACCTCCAGGTTCTCCCATGTAACACCGCTCCTGCGCGAGCTGCATTGGCTGCCTGTCGTCTTTCGGGTGCGCTTCAAGGTGTTGGTCATCATCTTCAAAGCGCTCCATGGCACGGGACCTAGCTATCTGCGGGATCGCATCCTGCCCCATACATCCCTGCGGCCGATTCGCTCCCACAGAGAGGGGCTTCTCCGGGTGCCGTCCACTAGGCTATGCCAGCGGGCGACGCCCAGGGGAAGGGCCTTCTCTGTGGTGGGCCCGACCCTCTGGAACGACCTTCCCCCCGACATTAGAACAACCACGGACCTCCGCTCCTTCCGTCAAAAATTAAAAATTTCTTCTGCTTGGCCGGCCTGGGGTAATTGAACTGCTTTTTAGGGTTTTTAAGGGTTTAGTTTTAATTTGGGATGTTAGCGCAGGGTTTTAGTTTAATTTATTTTAATATTGTATTTATGCTTGTGGTTTTATACATGTATTTTTAAATTCCCTGTGCACCGCCTCGAGTCCCTTCAGGGAGAGAGAGCGGTTTATAAATTAAAATTATTATTATTATTATTATTCAAGGGAAGCCCCATGTAGAGAGCGTTGCAGTAGTCAAGGCGGGAGGTGACGAGGGCTTGAGTGACAGTGCGTAAGGCGTCGCGATCCAGAAAGGGGCACAACTGGCGTTTCAGGCGAACCTGATAAAAGGCCCCCCTGGCCACGGCCGTCATATGGTCTTCTAGAGCAGGGGTCCCCAACCTTTTTTTGCACCAGGGACCGGTTTCATTTTAAAGAAAATTCCGCGGACCAGCCGGCATAGAGGGGCATGCCCAGGGGGCTGCCCCGTCCTCCCTCCTCCTCCTCTCCAGTCCTACGGCCCGGTTCCTATCAAGCCACGGACCGGCACCGGTCCGCGGACCGGGGGTTGGGGACCCCTGTTCTAGAGACAGCCGAGAGTCCAGGAGGACGCCCAAGTTGCGAGCCCTCTCTGCGGGGGCCAATAACTCGCCCCCAATAGCCAGAGATGGCGCCAACTGGCTATGTCGTGACGCCGGAAGCCACAGCCACTCGGTCTCGGATGGGTTGAGTCGGAGCCTGTTCCTCCCCATCCAGCCTTGCATGGCCTCCAGACATCGGGACGTCTCTTCCAGTAAGTGAGGCAGTAACGTGGGTTGTTTTCTGAGTAAAAGTTTTATTGGTTTTACAATTTTATAATATTAGGAAAGGGTAATTTGGGTGTATTATACATTTTAGAGCTTCCATACCAGAGATGGTGACTGCAATCGGGTCCTAATAATAATAACAACAACAACAACAACAACAACAATAATAATAAAATTTAATTTATAGACCGCTCCCTCTCCCCATAGGGACTCGGAGCGGTGCACAGGGAAAATAAAAAACAATAAATATACAAACATATTTAAAAACAGATTAAACGTTGTTCCTGTGCTAAAAATTCCCCATTAAAATACTAAGATTCCCAATTAACTTAAGTTTACTAAAAAAAACCATAGAAAGAGAGACTACCCTAGGCCGGCCAAGCAGAACAGATGCGTTTTTAATTTTAGACGGAAGGAGTGGAGGTCCGTGGTCGTTCTAATGTCGGGGGGAAGGTCGTTCCAGAGGGCTGGGCCCGCCACAGAGATATTATACAATATCACGTTAACAAATAGTGTTAGTAAATATATACATTTGTCAACTTTTTAAAATTCATACATTCAATCTTTAGTTTTAGATCTTCATCCATTTCAAGAATTACAATAGTTCAAAATTAGTTATTTTCGAGGTCTGAGCCTTTTTGCTATTGCACCTTCCTTCTCCCTCTCCTCAGAGGGCGGGGCCGTGGCTCCTCCTGTTCCTGTTTCTTCTTCGGCCAGAATTGAGGAATGTTTTTGAAGAAAGGCCTCAGCCTCCATTATTGTTTTAATTCTGATTCTGCCTCCCTCCCAGAATACCAACATTCCTTCAGGCATTAACCATTTAAACCAGATCCCGTTTTTATATAATTTTTTCGACAAGAAGGAGAATTTCCTTCTTGCTTCTCTAATCTTTTTTGGGATCTGTTTTAATATGGCAATGTCCTTTTGCTCATATTTCAGTGGACCCTCCCGTTGTGCCCTTAGTATCTCCTCCCGTGTGTACCTTCTTAAGAATTTAATGTGAATCTCTCTGGGGACTTCATTTATTCTAGCATACGCTGAATTAATTCTATAAATTAAATCTATTTCCCCCCAAAGGTATTCTTTAGTTTTTTTTGATGTAATCTGTTAAGATTCCACTCATTAGATCTCTTAAAACTTCACCTTCCCTTTCAGGAACGTTCTGAAACCTAAGGAAGAAAGACATTCTTTCAAATTCAAATTTAGATATGTGCATAGAAAATTCTGACGTTTCTTTCTGCAATTCTTTTAACTCGTCCCTCATTTCAGCTGTCCCTTTCTTCAACTCTCCAATTTCCTGTTGATTAATTGCTATAGTCTTTTGTGACTCCCAACGTGGGTTGTTTTCTGGTCGACTTCGCTTGCCTGGCCTTTAAAGGAGGGCGGGGAGGGGGGGCGGAATTCACATGACCCCGGGATTACATGAACCGTCATAAATATGAGTCGGTTATCAAGCGCCTGAATTTTGATGGTGATCACGTGACGTGTGAAGAAATTGGTCCTAAGTTCACTTTTTCGCAGGGCTGTTGTAACTTTGAGCGGCCACTAAATGAACTCCTGTAAGGCGTGGACTACCTGAATTCTCTCCTATAGAAATTGAATGGATGATTGAACGAAGGAGAAAGGAACGAAGGGGAGGGAGAGGAAGGGAGGGAGGAAAGCAGGGAGGCAACGAAGGGGAGGAAGGAAGGAAAAGGGAATAAAGTAGAAAGAAAGAGTGAGAAAAAGAGAAAGAAGGGAGGGGAGGAAGAAAGGAGGGAGGGAGGAAGGAAGGCAATGAAGGAGGATGGAAGGAAAGGGGCATTTAGAAAAAGAAAGAAGGGAGGAAGGAGGGAGAGGAAGGTAGGCAGGCGATGAAGGGGAGGATGGAAGGAAAAGGGAATTTAGTGGAAAGAAAAAGAGAGAAAAAAGAAGGAAGGGAGAGAAGGAAAGAAAGAAAAGAGAAAAGAAAGGAGAGAGAGGCAGGCAGGCAGGCAATGAAAGGGAGGATGGAAGGAAAGAAATGGGATGTTTGGTAGAAAAGAGAAAGAAAGAAAAAGAAAGAAAGGAGGGAGGGAGGGAGGGAGAGGCAGGCAGGCAATGAAGGGGAGGATGGAAGGAAAGGGGAATTTAGAAAAAGAGAAAGAAAGATGGGAGGAAGGAGGGATGGAGAGGAAGGCAGGCAGGCGATGAAGGGGAGGATGGAAGGAAAGGAATTTAGAAAAAGAAAGAAAGAAGGGAGGAAGGAAGGAGGGAGAGGAAGGTAGGCAGGCGATGAAGGGGAGGATGGAAGGAAAAGGAAATTTAGTGGAAAGAAAAAGAGAGAAAGAAAAGGAAGGGAGAGAAGGAAAGAAAGAAAAGAGAAAAGAAAGGAGAGAGAGGCAGGCAGGCAGGCAATGAAAGGGAAGATGGAAGGAAAGAAATGGGATGTTTGGTAGAAAAGAGAAAGAAAGAAAGAAAGGAGGGAGAGGAAGGCAGGCAGGCAATGAAGGGGAGGATGGAAGGAAAGGGGAATTTAGTAGAAAGAAAAGAAAGAAAGAAAGAAAGAAAGAAAGAAAGAAAGAAAGGAGGGAGAGGAAGGCAGGCAGGCAGCCAATGAAAGATGATGGAAGGAAAGGGGAATTTAGAAGAAAGAAAGAAAGAAAGAAAGAAAGAAAGAAAGAAAGAAAGAAAGAAAGAAAGAAAGAAAGAAAGAAAGAAAGAAAACGAAAGAAAGAAAGAAAGAAAGAAGGGAAAGGAAGGCAGGTAGGAAATGAAAGAGAGGATGGAAGGAAAGGGGAATTTAGTAGAAAGAAAGAAAAAGAAAGAAAGAAAGGATGGAGAGGAAGGGAGGCGGTCAATGAAGGAGAAGATGGAAGGAAAGGGGAATTTAGTAGAAAGAAAGAAAAAGAAAGGAATGAAAGAAAGGATGGAGAGGAAGGGAGGCAGGCAATGAAGGAGAGGATGGAAGGAAAGGGGAAGAGTAGAAAGAAAAAGAAAGGAAGGAAGTATGGATGGGAAGGGAGGCAGGCAATGAAGGAGAGGATGGAAGGAAAGGGGAATTTACTAGAAAGAAAGGAAAGAATGAAAGAAAGAAAGGATGGAGAGGAAGGGAGGCAGGCAATGAAGGAGAGGATGGAAGGAAAGGGGAATTTAGTAGAAAGAAAGAAAAAGAAAGGAATGAAAGAAAGGATGGAGAGGAAGGGAGGCAGGCAATGAAGGAGAGGATGGAAGGAAAGGGGAATTTAGTAGAAAGAAAGAAAAAGAAAGAGAAAGAAAAACTTCGCTTGCCTGGCCTTTAAAGGAGGGCGGGGAAAAGAGAGAGAGAAAAAGAAAAGAAAAGATCGATATTTTACCTTAACCCACTCAGCCTTTGCGGGAGAACCGAGAAGTGCCCCAAATTCTTATTTTTCTTTCTCTCCCCCCGCCCCCACCCCACCTTAGTCCCCCAGCCGTGAAGCTTCGCGGGACAGCACCAGCTTCCCGCCCACCAAAGAGCCCTCCCGACCCGGGGCGCGGTTCCCGCCCCACAGCCCCACAGCCCAGCACCAAGAGCTCCCATCCAGCCCCAGGGAAGAAGGGAGAAGGAGCCCCTCCCCTCTTCCGAGGCAACGCGATCACACACCACCACAACAACCAACTCCAGCGCGCAGCACGCAAGCCGAGACCACGTTTCCAGAACGAGTACGGGGGGCGTTCCAGGAGGGGGGGTCTCTTCGGGGGGGGACTGCTGGCCCTGTGGCCCCTTCCCGCTAAATCAACCCTTTCCCCCACCACCACAGGGCAGGCCAGAGACCCCCATTCCAGCGGTGACCGAGGGGGGATCTGTCCTCGACATGGGGGGCCTTGCCTCGGAGCCGCCGCGCCCCATCGAGCCGCCGCGCAGCAAAACGTGAGTATTGGAGAAGGGGGGGAGGAGTGTCGGGCCCTAAGCATGACGGGGTAGCTCATGCGCCACGCGCAGCGGGGGCCCGACTTGGGAAGGTCAATCTACTTGGGGAGGGGTGTGTGTGAGCGGGCCACCCCCAAAAGCTCAGGGCATGCCAAGCGTGGGGCGGTATCTCCTAAAGCAGAATCGGGAACGGCTTGCAGAAAAAGAGAAGGAGGGTTCGAGACCCGATATTTACTGAGAAACTGACCGGACCGTGGCCTGTTCCACTGGGATGAAGTCAGTTTTGGCCGTTTGTCCATCGGATCGCTCCCCCACCACCCCGACTCTAGCCGGAATTAAGGGATTATACTATAGGCTGTGGTGGTTCAGTGGCGAAGATGCCAAACTTGTCGATCGGAGAGGTCGGCAGTTCGAGTCCCTAGCGCCGCGTAACGGAGGGAGCTCCCGTGACTTGTCCCGGCTTCTGCCAACCTAGCAGTTCGAAAGTACGTAAAAAATGCAAGTAGAACAATAGGAGCCACCTTTGGTGGGAAGGGAACGGCGTTCCGTGCACCTTCGGGAGTTGAGTCATGCCGGCCACACGACCCCGGAGACGTCTTTGGACAGCGCTGGCTCTTCGGCTTTGAAACGGGGAGGAGCAGCGCCCCCTAGAGTCGGGAACGACTAGCACATCTGTGCGAGGGGAATCGTTTACTTTTCGCATACGGTCTTAAAAGGGGAGCCCCCAAACCCAGATGGGCCCTGTGCAGAGGGTGGACTCGGGGGGGCGTGGCAAGAGCATATGGGCCCCCTCCTTCTCTGGAAGGCCACACCCACACACCCACACACACACTCCCTCTACCTTCCAGGAGGTTGAGCATTGGCTGCTTTCAGTGCCCTATGTCTGGAAACACTCAGGGTAGGTTCCAGGGCGCTTGACCGGTTGGATGGGGGACTGGCCTCTTTAAGAGAACGGATGCCGCAGCCTCTAAGGGAAGGTTTCTGTGTGCTTGACCAATTGGATGGAGGGATGGATTCCTGTAGCCTGTAATGGAAAGTACCTGTGTATTTGACCGGTTGGATGGGGCTTGGCCCATAAAAGGAATGGAACCTGCAGCCTCCTAAGGGAAGGTTCCTGCATGCTTGACCGGTTGGAATGGGGTCTGGCCTGTCAAAGGGATGCCCTCTTTGCCTTGCAAGTCCTAAGGTCTTGACCGGTTGGATGGGGAGCTGATCTTTAAAGAGAGAGAGAGAGAGAGATGCATCCTGCAACCTGTAAGTAAGGGAAGGTTCCTGCTGTGCGCTTGACCTGAGGGATGGATGGAGAATGGAAGGATGGATGGATGGATAGATGGATGGAGGAAGGATGGATGGATAGATGGTGGATGGATGGAGGAGGGATGGAAGGGTGGATGGATGGAGGATGGATGGAGGAAGGATGGATGGATGGAGAATGGATGGATGAATGGAGGATGGATGGATGAGTGGAGGATGGATGGATGGAGGAAGGATGGATGGATGGATGGATGGATGGATGAATGGAGGATGGATGGATGGAGGAAGGATGAATGGAGAATGGATGGATGGTAGATGGATGAATGGAGGATGGAGGGATGGATGAAGAATGGAAGGATGGATGGATGGATAGATGGATGGAGGAAGGATTGATGGATAGATGGTGGATAGATGGAGGAGGGATGGAAGGGTGGATGGATGGAGGATGGATGGAAGGGTGGATGGATGGAGGAAGAATGGATGGATGGTAGATGGATGAATGGAGGATGGATGGATGAGTGGAGGATGGATGGATGGAGGAAGGATGGATGGATGGATGGATGGAGGATGGATGGATGGATGGAGGAAGGATGAATGGAGAATGGATGGATGGTAGATGGATGAATGGAGGATGGAGGGATGGATGAAGAATGGAAGGATGGATGGATGGATAGATGGATGGAGGAAGGATTGATGGATAGATGGTGGATGGATGGAGGATGGATGGAAGGGTGGATGGATGGAAGGGTGGATGGATGGAGGAAGGATGGATGGATGGAGAATGGATGGATGGTAGATGGATGGATGGAGGATGGATGGATGAGTGGAGGATGGATGGATGGAGGAAGGATGGATGGATGGATGGATGGAGGATGGATGGATGAATGGAGGATGGATGGATGGAGGAAGGATGAATGGAGAATGGATGGATGGTAGATGGATGAATGGAGGATGGAGGGATGGATGAAGAATGGAAGGATGGATGGATGGATAGATGGATGGAGGAAGGATTGATGGATAGATGGTGGATGGATGGAGGATGGATGGAAGGGTGGATGGATGGATGGATGAGTGGAGGATGGATGTGTGGAGGAAGGATGGAGGATGGATGGATGAATGGAGGATGCATGGATGGATGGATGGATGGAGGATGGATTGATGAGTGGAGGATGGATGGATGGTAGATGGATGGATGGAGGATGGATGGATGGAGAGAGTGAGTCCCCTTTAAGAGGGACACCTGCAGCTTCTAAAGAAGGGAAGCTTCTCGTGTGATTGACTGGTGGGAGGGAGGGATCCCACAAGCCTTGTGTGCTTGACCGGTTGGATTGGGGAATGGGTGGGTGGGTTGTTTTTTTTTAAGTGTCTGGCCTTTAAAGGAGCCGTAATGGAAGGTACTTGTATGCTTGACCGGTTGGATTGGGAGGGGGCGGGGCTGATCTTTATTTAAAAAAAAAGGGGGGGGGGAGATGCATCCTGCAACCTCTAAGGCAGTGTTTCTCAACCTTGGGGACCTTTAAGTCCTGTGGACTTCAACTCCCAGAATTCCCCAGCCGGCTTAGGATTCTGGGAGTTGAAGTCCACAGGACTGAAAAGTCGCCAAGGTTGAGAAACACGAAGGGGGGAGGTTCCTGCGCTTGACTGGATGGATGGAGTGTCTGTCTGTCTGTCTGTCTGGGCTTTAAAAGGGACGCCTTCTTGCAGCTTCCCACGTGCTTGACCGGTTGGATGGATGGATCCCCAAAAGCCTTGTGCGCTTGACCGGTTGGATTTTGGGGCGGGGAGGGGGGGGTTTAAGTGCCTGGCCTTTAAAGGGGACGTCTCCTGCAGTGCCCCCCCCCCCCCCCCATTCTGT
>CM077647.1:185285875-185337656 GCA_039707465.1 Rhabdophis nuchalis
CGTGTGGACTTCAACTCCCAGAATCCTCCAGCCAGCTTGTGTTCAGGTTGAGTGGCCTTCGAACTCCCAGAATTCCCCCAAGTCAGCAAGTCGAAATCCATCCATCTTTTAAAGTAATGCCGGCTGGGGAATTTTGGGAGTTGAAGTCCCAGCTTGAAGCATGTCGGCTGGGGAATTCTGGGAGTTGAAGTCCACTCACCTTAAAGCGAGCTGGGCTGGAGAATTCTGGGAGTCGAAATCTATCCATCTTTTAAAGCAACGCTGGCTGGGGAATTCTGGGAGTTGAAGTCTAAGCTTGAAACATGCCGGCTGCGGAATTCTGGGAGTTGAAGTCCACTCACCTTAAAGCGAGCTGGGCTGGAGAATTCTGGGAGTCGAAATCTATCCATCTTTTAAAGCAACGCCGGCTGGGGAATTCTGGGAGTTGAAGTCCCAGCTTGAAGCATGTCGGCTGGGGAATTCTGGGAGTTGAAGTCCAAGCTTGAAACATGCCAGCTGGGGAATTCTGGGAGTTGAAGTCCACTCACCTTAAAGCGAGCTGGGCTGGAGAATTCTGGGAGTCGAAATCTATCCATCTTTAAAGCAACCCCGGCTGGGGAATTCTTGGAGTTGAAGTCTAAGCTTGAAACATGCCGGCTGGGGAATTCTGGGAGTTGAAGTCCAAGCTTGAAGCATGCCTGCTGGGGAATTCTGGGAGTTGAAGTCCAAGCTTGAAGCATGCCGGCTGGGGAATTCTGGGAGTTGAAGTCCACTCACCTTAAAGCGAGCTGGGCTGGAGAATTCTGGGAGTCGAAATCTATCCATCTTTTAAAGCAACGCCGGCTGGGGAATTCTGGGAATTGAAGTCCCACCTTAAAGCATGCTGGCTGGGGAGTTCTGGAAGTTGAAGTCCCAGCTTGAAGCATGCCGGCACCTTTTCAAGTTGAAGTCCACACCTTTTCAAGTCGCCACGGTTGACAAAACACTGCACCGACAACTAGCAGAGAGAAAAATAATCACTTTCTTGCCTTTTTTTAAAAAAAATTATTGGCTAGCAAAGTATGTCCCAGTTTAGTGCCAAATTATACCCAATAAGGGAAAATGTTGCAATAGTGACATCAAAGACTTCAGAATCCCAGGGGTGTTTGGCTTTATATATGTGTGTGTGTGTGTGTGTGTGTGTGTGTGCATGTATGTGTGTGTGTGTACATATGCATACATACATATATTGATAAGGGAGGAGAGCTTGTGGCGTAGTGGCTAATACAATTGCCTAACATGTAAAAACAGTCCAGGTTCAAATCCCAGAAAAGGGTATGGGCTAGCTGATGAGAGCTAAATAGCTTGAAATAGATCTATCCTAGTCTCCTTTATTTATCAACACAAAAATGGTTTCCTGCCTGGAGCTGAAAGGCAAAAGGGAAGCAGTATAGATTTATATCCCGCCCTGGGTCCTTCTGGAGAAGGGCAGGATATAAATCTAATATAAAAAAATGCTCCCTCCCATATTTGGGCATATATGTGTGTGTGTGTGTGTGTTAGGTTTTGAGCTGATAAATAAATAAACAAGGGAGACTAGTATAGATCTATTTCGAACTATTTTGCTCTCATCAGGTAGCCATACCCTTTTCTGGGATATATATATATATATCACAACACCCTGGTATGCCCAAATATGTGGTGGTGGGCGGAGCATGCTGCTTCCCTTATCTGTCTTTCGGCTCACCCTAGGAGTCGTCCAGGCACAAAGCAATTTTTTCGTTGTCTGTTAGATTTGTGTTACGTTTGTGCTGATCAATAAATAAAAGGGAGACTAGTATAGATCTATTTCAAGCTATTGAGCTCTCATCAGCTAGCCATACCCTTTACTGGGATTTGAACCTGGGTTGAACCCCATAAGGGTATGGCTAGCTGATGAGAGCTAAATAGCTTGAAATAGATCTATACTAGTCTCCCTTTACTTATTTATTAGCACAAACACACACACACACACACATATGTTGTCCAGTCTCGAGGCAAAACTTGCATTCTAAGCTTGGTGCATCTCACATTCGCCCTGCCTTAAGCCAAGACTGCTTTTAGTCTTTTTTCAAAGCAGTGAATACCTGCGCGCCGCCCCCCCAGTCCCGGTCCCTTAACCAGGATTCCTGTTCTCAAGCACATTTTGGCATGCTTCATTTTTTTTTTTTAATGTGTGTGGTGATGGTTGTTGACTAAAGTTAGATCCATTGCAAAGATTTGGTTTACCCTTCAGCCATTGCTGATAGAATTTGGCCTCTTTTCCCCCTCTGTTGTGTAAAGATGGGGCGAGTGGATTTTTGTGATTGGGAGGGGGGGGCTGGGAGGTCTGCGGGATGGGGATGGCATCCATTTGTGCGCCCGCCCGTACATATTTGCACTCGCAACTCCGATGCTGGCTTTTCTGTGCTGCTGAGGAAGGGGGGGGGGGGGAACAGGCCTTGCTTCTCCCCCTCCCCCAAAAGATAGCTTCCCCCGCACAACCTCCTCTCCTCCCTCTCCCCCCTCCCTCCCCTCCGTTGACGTTCTCCTCTGGACTCGTTTGTTCTGATCCCCGTTTTAAAGAGGCATCAATCTACTGGGAATGCGAAAGAGAGAGAGAGAGTGAGAGAGAGAGAGAGAGCGAACCGGAGAGAGAGAGAGCGTGGACACGTTTGAGCAGGCCGCAGCCAGGCATCCGTGAAGGTGGACGGGGAAGAAAACCAAAAAACCAAAAACCAAAAACCAAAAAAAAAAAAAGAGAAATTTTGAAGAGGGGTCTTCCTTGGAACTGTTTTCTGCCTTCGCTTGGCGGGAAAGTCCGCTCGACGTCTGTCGCCGCACCTTTCGGAGTACCACCTGCTCCGTGGGTCTCTCTTTTGCGGGTCCGAAAACTTGATGGCGTGCGCCTCAACCTGCTTCCTCGGTCACATCTCCGCCATCGGTGAAAGCTGCCAATCTGGGGAAGGCCACCTGGTCAAAACCTGACCGGCCTTCGGAAACGAGGTGTCCAAAAGACATCGCAACGCGCCAACCTGGACCGTCACCTCCCCAGGGGACGTTGGAAGCCACATCTCGTTCACTGTCCCGAGGAGGGCTTCTGTTGACGCAAGACGAATGCCCGCCCTGAGCTCGCCAAATCCTTCCGATCTCGCCACCGATCCCGTCGCTCTGACAATCCCGCCAGCTTCCCCTGGTTTTGAGGGGGCGGGGTGTAAGTTTTGGCGCCCGAGTGACTTTTCCCTCCACCGATGGGGGAGTCCGATCCTCCGGTCTCCGAATCCTTAGCAACCGGATCGACGCCCGATCGACTTTCCATCTGCTGATCCTGAGACCAGGCTCCAGAATTTGGGGAGAAACTCCTCGGTCCTCCGTAACGCTGCGGCTATGCCGAGGACTTCGACCCGTTTCGCAACCATTGCTCGTGCGAATGTCCTGCTTTTTCCGCCAGCGCCGTGAAGGACCTGTTGCCTTTTTTAATCGGGCAGGCGCCGAGAGTCGCCTCAGAGGACTTGGTGCGCGGAGCGTCCCACAGGCGCTGCCAGGTTTTTTCCTCCCCCCATCAAGGACATCCATGCGCTGTGTTATTTCTTACCAAAAACAAGAACTTTAGATTCCAGTTCACCTGTTTCTCGTCGGGATGTCTGCCCCAATTTGTGAATGTTGGTTCTCACGGACACTTTCCACTTAACAAAACAAGAGTCCCCCGCTACGAAACGGGACACCGCCGCCTCCCGCTATCCCGACGATCCGCCGAGAACTGACACTGCTTTGAACCTTCACGATGGCTCTTCCCCCCCCCTTCCGCCCTCATGTGGGGGGGGGAGGCGACTTCTGTCTCGCCCTCTCTCTTCTGGGACACTTTGACATCCGAACCACCAGCCAATCGAGCGCTAGGTTCCTACCTACCTACCTCTACAGGCCAACCAATCAGCACCTCTCTTGTCACCCAGCCCAACCAAGCACGCACCTTTCAGGCCAGGGAGGGCTCGTTCCGATTGGACCAGCCGTTGCCTAGATACAGCGCACACACACTGAGGTGTGATTGGCTGAACCGAAGACCCTGCCCCAGGTGTGAGAGGGTACCTGGAGCGCTTGTCCTAATTTTCTTTTCTTTCTTTCTTTTTTTTTTCTCTTTTCTTTTTTTATGGTTTTTTTTTATTTGTTTTCTTTCGTGTTCTTAATTTAAATAGAGGAAAAAAAGAGAGAAGGAGAAAGGGAGAATTTGAGGGGCGGGGGGCGGATGGATGGGTCCCATTATAGTTTAAAACAGAGGGGGGGGTCCCGTCCCCCCCCCCCTCTCTGCTTTCTTCATTTCTTAAAATTTGGGCGTTAGCTTAGGAGGTGTGTTTCCCCCCACCCCACCCCCCAAATCCTTGCTCAAAGTAATCCTCCCTTTGTTGACATCGGGGTGGCACCTTGGTCTTCCATTCACCTGCCCCCTTCCGGGGACACCCGCTGCTCAGCCATGAAGTGGAGAATAACCGAGTTGGAAGGGACCTTAAGATAATAATAATAATAAATTTTAATTTATAACCCCCTCTCTCTCCCCGAAGGGACTCGAGGCGGGGCACAGGGAATTTAAAATACATATAAAATCACAGCATAATACAATATAAAAAAAGATTAAACTAACCCTGCGCTAAAAACCCATTATTTAAAACTAGAAATTAATCATAAAAACCCTAAACAGTTGACTATCCTAGGCCGGCCAAGCAGAAAAAGTGCGTTTTTAATTTTTGACGGAAGGAGCGGAGGTCCGTAGTTGTTCTAATTTTCGGGGGAAAGGTCGTTCCAGAGGTTCGGGCCCGCCACAGAGAAGGCCCTTCCCCTGGGCGTCGCCCGCTGGCATACCCTAGTGGACGGCACCCGGAGAAGTCCCTCTCTGTGGGAGCGAATCGGCCACAGGGATGTATGGGTTCTTCTAGTCCAACGAGAGGGGGCGGGGGAGAGCGGGGCTGTCTTAAATGAAAAGGGGGGTCAGAAAACGGGAGAAGAGCCACGCCACCTGGAAGAAGCAAAACGCAATTTTGCAAAACGGCAACATATCGGGGTCTCGGTGGCCCCCCCAACTCTAACTTGGGGTCGCAGGAGGCGTAGACCCCTGCAAAGCCACACGGACGACGAATCTTTGTGGTCGTTGTGTAGGTCGCCCGAGTTGAGCTTTCTTGCAAATGTTTCATTACTCGTGGCCTGCCAGCGGAGCGGGCAACGGATTCGGACAGTGAGGAGGGTTGGAAGGAACCTGAGCCAGTCCTGGAGTCTGGGGAAGGCTCTGCGTCGGAGGCAGAGAGGGAGCCAGGGCCGTCTGACAGTTATCCGCTGCCTTCAGAGTCAGGCATCGGTGAGGCGGAAGAACAGCTGGAGCCTGTTCCCCGTGTGCTCGAGCAGAGCTGCCAGACGAAGGGAACAGCTAAAGAACAAGGGTCGACTTGGGAGTAAGGCCACAGGGGGACGATGAATGCCCTCCCCCCAGAGGAAACAAAAGAGGAGCACCAGGGGAGTGGAGGTTGAAGGAGACCATTAGTTCATTGGTTCCTGACTCTCCGAGACTCCTGGCCCAGTTTTGCAGATCTCGACCTGGCAGCTCTCCAAGCCAGATAAGGTCTGTGACCGTCAATCCTCCCTTGAAAGACTTTGCTGGATGTAAATGAGCAGAATTCACAGCAAAATTAATCGAAGGAGTTTTTGTCGAGACCAGGAGTTTGCTTCAGGCTCTTGGGACCAACCCAAAACTAGGTAACCTGATCAGTCTGTTCATTTAATGACCGTTCCAAGTTACGACAGCACGATAAAAAAGTGCCTCGCGACCATATTTTCATAATTACGACCTTGACAGCATCCCCACAATCATGGGAATTAAAATCCAGATGCTTGGCAAAGGCTTCATATTTATGACCGTTGTTGTGTTCCCAAGGTCACATGATCCCCTCTTTTCAGCCTTCCAGAATAGAATAGGATAGAATAGAATAGAATAGAATATAGAATTCTTTATTGACCAAGTGTGATTGAACACATAAGGAATTTGTCTTTGCTGAGGATAGGATAGGATAAAATAGAACAGAAGTAGAATGTGAATAGAATAGAACAGAATAAGAATAAAGTAGAATAAGAATAACATAGAATAGACTAGGAATAGAATAGTAGAATAAGAATAGAAATAGAATAAGAATAGAATAGTAGAATAAGAATAGAAAAAGAATAGGAATAGGAATAGAATAGTAGAATTAGAATGGAATAGAAGTAGAAGAATAGAATAAAGAAGAATAACAGAATAGAATAATAATAGAATAGAAGTAGAATAGGAATGGAATAGAAGTAGAATTAGAAGAATAGAATAGAAATAGTATAGAATAAAATAGAACAGAAGTAGAATAAGACTAGAATAAAGTAGAATGAGAATATAATATAATAGGAATGGAATAGAATAGAATAAATAGAATAGAAGTAGAATATGAATAGAACAGAACAGAATACGAATAAAGTAGAATAAGAATAACATAACATAGAATAGACTAGGAATAGAATAGTAGAATAAGAATAGAAATAGAATAAGAATAGAAAAAGAATAAGAATAGAATTAGAATGGAATAGAATAGAAGTAGAAGAAAAATAGAATAAAGAATAACAGAATAGAGTAGGAATAGAATAAGAATAGTATAGAAGTAGAATAGGAATGGAATAGAATAGAATAAGAATGGAATAGAATAGAAATAGAAGTAGAATAGAATGAAATAGAACAGAAGTAGAATAAGACTAGAATAAAGTAGAATGAGAATATAATATAATAGGAATGGAATAGAATAGAATAAATAGAATAGAAGTAGAATATGAATAGAACAGAACAGAATACGAATAAAGTAGAATAAGAATAACATAACATAGAATAGACTAGGAATAGAATAGTAGAATAAGAATAGAAATAGAATAAGAATAGAAAAAGAATAAGAATAGAATTAGAATGGAATAGAATAGAAGTAGAAGAAAAATAGAATAAAGAATAACAGAATAGAGTAGGAATAGAATAAGAATAGTATAGAAGTAGAATAGGAATGGAATAGAATAGAATAAGAATGGAATAGAATAGAAATAGAAGTAGAATAGAATGAAATAGAACAGAAGTAGAATAAGACTAGAATAAAGTAGAATGAGAATAACAGCATAGAATAGGAATGGAATAGAATAGAAGTAGAATAAATAGAATAGAAGTAGAATAGGAATAGAAGTAGAATTAGAATGGAATAGAATAGAATAAAATAGAATAGAATAAATAATAATAATAATAAAAATTTTATTTATATACCGCCTCCTCTCCCCGAAGGGACTCGGAGCGGTGCACAGGGAATAAAACCAATATAAAATACATAGAAAAAATAAATAGTTAAGAAACAAATTAAACAATTGTCCCTGCGCTAAAATCCCTTAAATTAAATTATACTAAAACCCCTAAAGCCCTATAAAAAGACGGGAGCCTAACCTAGGCCGGCCAAGCAGAAAAAGTGTGTTTTGAGTTTTTGACGGAAGGAGCGGAGGTCCGTAGTTGTTCTAATTTCGGGGGGAAGATCGTTCCAGAGGGCTGGGCCCGCCACAGAGAAGGCCCTTCCCCTGGGCGTCGCCCGCTGGCATAGCCTAGTGGACGGCACCCGGAGTAGTCCCTCTCTGTGGGAGCGGATCGGTCGCAGAGATGTGTGGGGCAGAATCCGATCCCGCAGATAACTAGGTCCCGTAAAGAAGAATAACACAATAAAGTAGGAATAGAAGTAGAATAAGAATAGAAGTAGAATAGGAATAGAATAGTAGAATAAGAATAGAATAAAGTAGAATAAGAATAGAATAAAGTAGAATAAGAATAACAGAGACTAGGAATAGAATAGAAGTAGAATAACAGAATAAGACTAGAATAGAATAGGAATAGAAGTAGAATGGAATAGAATAGAATAAAATAGAACAGAAGTAGAATAAGAATAGCAGAGAAGAGAAGAGAATTCCTAATTGTGTGATTGAACACACAAGGAATTTGTCTTTGGCGCATATGTACTCAGTGTACATAAAGAAAAATAAAATAGAATACATTCATCAAGAATCATAAGATACAACACTTAGTGATAGTCATAGGTTACTAACAAGCAGTCAAATTATACTAGGGAGCAAATGAAACAATATAAATGGTGAAGATACAAGCAACATGGATATCGCCATAAGTGGAGAGAGAGAGGTACTAGGAAGGAAGAGAATAATAATAGTAATAATGCAGTCTCAGTAGATAATTTGATAGTGTTGTGAGGATTAGTTGTTTAGCAGAGTGATGGCATTTGGGGAAAAGCTGTCCTTGTGTCTTGTTGTTATGGTGTGCAGTGGGAAACCAGATTCACTTCATAACCATGATAGTAAGTTAAACCACCCCAATGATTCCCTCGAGGTGGATAAAAATGGATTTAAAATGTTTAAAAAATGGAATTTTGGTTTGTTTGTTTTCAATTGGATTTTTAAATTGAAATGGGATTTTTTATTTTTATTTTTATCAAATTTATTTTAATAAAATGCTTTTGGAGTAAAACAAAATCTATCTAAAGATAGTTTCCTATTTAAGATGCATTCGTACTTTAGTTTATTCAGCATGAAATGGATCTCCGTTATCTAGCATGAGGCTGTATATATTCTGCAATGTTTACATTTTTGGTAACCTCGTTTCCATGCATCTGCAACAGGCGCTGCCTGGATGCAGTCCCACTATTTCATAGCAGAAATGACAGCTGCTTCTTTTTAAAAAAAATTACAATTTAAATCAAGCCTTTTTTTTTACTAGTGATTTAAATCCGTGATTTAAAATCGCCTCGATTTCAATCCAATCCACCCTGGATTCCCTTAACAACGGTAGCAAGGAAGGTCGTAAAACGGGGCAAAACTCACTTCGCACATGTCTCAAGAACAGAAATGTTGGTCCTCAAATGACAGCCGTAAATCGAGGACTAATCTAGAAATCAGCCGAAGAGCTGTCGTCCAAGGACAGCCGCGAATCCAGGAGGACGCCCAGAGGTTGTTCCAGAGGGCTGGCCCTGCCACAGAGAAGGCCCTTCCCCTGGGCAGCGCCAGCCGGCATTGACCGGTGGTTGGCACCCTGAGGAGGCCCTCCCTGTGGGAGCGGATCGGTCGGTGGGAGGTGTGCGGCAGGAGACGGTCCCGCAAATAACTAGGCCCCGTGCCATGGAGCGATTTAAAGATGGTCACAAGCACCTTGAAGCGCACCCGGAAGGCCACCGGCAGCCAGTGCAGCTCGCGCAGGAGAGGGGTTACGTGGGAGCTTCGAGATGCTCCCAGGATCCCCCGCGCGGCCGCATTCTGCACTAGCTGGAGCCTCCGGATGCACCTCAAGGGGAGCCCCATGTAGAGACCATTACAATAGTCTAGGTGGGACGTAACGAGCGCTTGAGTGACAGTGCGGAGGGCGTCCCGGTCCAGAAAGGGGCGCAACTGGCGTACCAGGTGAACCTGGTAAAAGCCCCCCCCCCCCCCCGGGTCACGGCCGTCACGTGGTCATCCAAGGACAGCCGTGAGTCCAGGAGGACGCCTACACCATTCCAGACAGAATGGTGGTCCGATCCCATCTTTAAAAAGGGACTTTTTAAACTTCTGGCCACCCACGGATTAAATTGTTCGAAGTGTCATGAAGGCTCTCCTTCAGCTACAGGGTAGTCCTCAACTTACCACCACAAGAGAGCCCCGAATTGACGTTGCTGAGTGGGAAATTTGTGAGTTTTGCCCCAATTTTTAAGTGAACGGTTGCCTTGGTTATGTTAGGAACACGGTTGATAAGTGAATCTGGTTTAGCCTGTTGATTTTACTCCTCGGAAGGCCCGCAAAAGGGGAAAATGTGACCCCGGGACACTGCGACCGTCATAAATGGGGAGTCAGTTTGCCAAGCATCTGAATGGAAACCACGTGGACCATGGGGAATGCTACAACGGTCATAATAATAATAATAAGTGTGAAAAATGAACACTTTTTTCCCCCAGTGCCGTTCGGCCACTAAGTGAGCGGTCACTAAATGAACTGTTGTAAATCGAAGACTCCCTGTGCTCGGGGGTGGGGAACTGTAGCCCTTTTATGACTTGTGGACTTTAGCTCCCAGAATACCCGAGTCAGCCATGTTGGTTCAGGAATTCTGGGAGTTGAAGTCCACAAGTCATGAAGGGGCCATACTTCCCCATGCTGGCTCAGGAATTCTGGGAATTGAAGTCCACAAGTCATGAAGGGGCCATACCTCCCCACGCTGACTCAGGAATTCTGGGAGTTGAAGTTCCCAAGTCCTGAAAGGACCATAGTTCCCCATGCTGGCTCTGGAATTCTGGGAGTTGAAGTTCCCAAATCCTAAAAGCACCATAGTTTCCCATGTTAGCTCAGGAATTCTGGGAGTTGAAGTTCCCAAGTCCTAAAAGGACCATAGTTCCTCATACTGGCTCAGGAATTCTGGGACCTGAAGTCCACAAGTCATAAAAGGGCCATCGTTCCTCATGCTGCCTCAGGAGTTCTGGGACTTGAAGTCCACAAGTGATAAAGGGGCCATACTTCCCCATACTGGCTCAGGAATTCTGGGAATTGAAGTCCACAAGTCATAAAGGGGCCATACTTCACCATACTGGCTCAGGAATTCTGGGACTTGAAGTCCACAAATATTAAAGGAACCGTAGTCCCCACCTCTGAACTACATAATTAGGATTACTTGAAGAATGCCCTATAGCTGAATAAACATTGCAGCTGGGTAAAATCTCTGCAAAATACCAGAGGGAAGAAAAGGCCCAATTTTTAAACGTGTCCGTTGTGTTGAACCTACTCCAAGGGTTAAAATGGCTAAAATTCAAAACTGTGTCTATATTATTCTCCATTCTCTTCTATTTTTTCCCCTCCTATGACCACAAGCTGACAGTCTTTGTCTTAATGAACTTGGCAAGCTCAACCATGAAAGCGGGATATTATTTGCCTGCTGGCCTGCGTGGACTTAATATGTCCATTGGCAAGACACTGAGGATTTTAAAATAATCTGATGTCATTGTTTTGAGTGCTATATATATAACACACAAGGGGAACCCACTGTTAGCAATTCTTTAGTATATCCTGTTTCTTTTCTTCTTCTTTTTCCTTTTTGAAATATTTTGCCCACTTTTTGGATTTTTAGTTATATATTTATTTTAGATAGATGATGGGTGGATGGATAGATAGATATAAAAATAAATATATAACTAAAAATCCAGAAAGTGGGCAAAGAATGTCATACATGGATATACTCATGAATTGCTAGATACGACAGACAGATAGATTAGATTACATTTGATTGATACGGTAGAGAGATAGATAGCTACAATAGATAGATGGATAGATAGATAGGTAGATATGGATTGATAGGTAGATATGGGAGGGAGGGAGGGAGGGAGAGATGATAGAATAGATGTAGCGATAGAAAGATACAATGGATGGATGGATTTAACTAAAACTCTAGAAAGTGAGCAAAATATATGGATATACTAATGAATTGCTAGATACGAGAGTTAGATATATAGGTAGATTAAATAGATTAGATAGGAAGGAAGGAAGGAAGGAAGGAAGGAAGGAAGGAAGGAAGGATGGATGGATGGATGGAACAGGTAGATACGATAGATACAATAGATAGCTATGATAGATGGATGGAGAGATAGGTACAGTAGGTAGATTTGGGATTGATAGAAGAGATGTAGAGATAGAAAGATAAAATGGATAAATGGATATAACTAAAAATCCAGAAAATAGGCAAAAAAAATTCATATATGGATATACTAATGAATTGCTAGATACAGTAGATAGATCGGTAGATTAGATAGATATGGTAGATACATTGGATGGATAGATGGATGGACGGATAGATAGACAGACAGACAGACCGATCGGATAGAGAGCTACGATAGATGGATGGATAGAGGGATAAGTAAATAAAGTAGGTAGATTTGGGATGGATGGATGGATTGATAGATAGATAGATAGATAGATAGATAGATAGATAGATAGATAGATAGATAGATAGATAGATAGATAGATAGATAGAAATAGACAATGGATGGATATAACTAAAAATCCAGAAAGTGGGCAAAAATATTCCCTATATGGATATACAGTACTAAAGAATTGCTAGCGGAGAATTTCCCCAACGTTTGTGTGGGCTTTCAATTCCCATCATTTCCAGTCAGCGCAGGACAAGGGTAGACTGGCTGGGGATAATGGTACCTGTAGTCCCACGCAGCTGAGCCCCAAGAGTTTGGGGCCTCCACACCGACTTCAGCCTTTGCTGCCCCTCCGGCTTCCTTGTTTTTTTTTTTCATTAAAAGCATCCAGCTGTCTGTCCATAATATAGAAATTTTCAAAACCACTGAGGAGAAACTATTAAACGCAGGAAATATAACCATGGAATTCTATTTTTTTTTTTTAATTAAAACCTTAATGGAGCAAATGTATGAAAACAATAGTTTAAAAATATTCCTAAAATCATGAAATTTTCCGAATAAAAGGGATTTGAGTAGAACTGATAATTGTTCCTTAATTTGGTGCCACAACTAACAAGGCCCCTGTGTGTTTTTGCCCACTGGTCACTAGTGGGATGTGGATTTTAGTCTTAAATAGACGTTGTGTCATTCTTCCCGCCCTGGGTCCGTTTGGAGAAGGGCGGGATACAAATCGAATAAAATCTAAAATCTAAATCTTCCTCAATTACATTTCCTAACCCTGGGGTAGTTTTAGCTCCGGAAACATTTGCACCCATAAAAAAGAGAATATTTACAGCTCGGGGTTAAACTTGGTGGCGAATGCTGGAAACCTCCCTCCTTTCCTAACACTGATGACGTTACCTCGGTCGGCAACGAAACGTCTGCAAGGAAACAAGCCCAAACCACAGAACTGTTTCAGTTTCTCCTACCCCTGAGGACTAGAAACCCATTTTAGAACCTTTCTAACCTCCTGAAAAGGGCCAAATAGAGCACGAATCTCCAACCTTGCCAACTTTAAGATGGGTGGACTTCAACTCCCAGAATGCCTCAGCCAGCTAAAGCGTTAGCTTAAGCCGGCTGAGGCATTCTGGGAGTTGAAGTCCACCAGCCTTCAAGCTTTAGCTAAAGCTGGCTGAGGCATTCTGGGAGTTGAAGTCCATCAGCCTTCAAGCTTTAGCTAAAGCCGGCTGAGGCATTCTGGGAGTTGAAGTCCATCAGCCTTCAAGCTTTAGCTTGAGCTGGCTGAGGCATTCTGGGAGTTGAAGTCCACCAGCCTTCAAGCCTTAGCTAAAGCCGTCTGAGGCATTCTGGGAGTTGAAGTCCATCAGCCTTCAAGCTTTAGCTTGAACTGGCTGAGGCATTCTGGGAGTTGAAGTCCACCAGCCTTCAAGCCTTAGCTAAAGCCGGCTGAGGCATTCTGGGAGTTGAAGTCCATCAGCCTTCAAGCTTTAGCTTGAGCTGGCTGAGGCATTCTGGGAGTTGAAGTCCACCAGCCTTCAAGCCTTAGCTAAAGCCGTCTGAGGCATTCTGGGAGTTGAAGTCCACCAGCCTTCAAGCTTTAGCTAAAGCCGGCTGAGGCATTCTGGGAGTTGAAGTCCACCAGCCTTAAAGGTTGGAGACCCCTGAAATAGAGGATGTTCTAAAAGGGTTTCTAGTCCTCATGACGGCCGCTTCCAGGGATCCACCTCCCTAGACGGCAGGAGCCACCTGCAAATATACGGACCAGATTTCGGGGTCAGTTAGGGGAGGCAGGATTCTACCCTCTCCACTTCATTGCCGAGGCAGCAGGAGACCCCCCCTTTGCCCCTCCCCCACCCCCTTCATCTGGGCCCCTCCATTATTTAGGCCTTCTCTCCCCCTCCCCTCCCCCTCCCCCCGATGTCCCTCAGATGCGACGGCCGCTTTCCGAATCCCTGATACTGACTTGACTTCCCCCTCTACACGGGGTTTCTTTCTTTGTCTGTCTTTCTCCCATTTCTCCCTCTCTTTCTCTCTCTCTCTCTCTCTCTGTGCCCTTCCCTTCTTCCTTCCCTTTCTCCACAGGGTTCGGCTCAGCCCAAGGCCTTCAAGAGGAAAATCTCCGTCGTCTGTAAGTAAAAGGGGCAGGTTGTCCGCTCGGTGAGACATCTGAGGAGGGTTGGGGGTCCTCTGGAGTCCCGTCACCCCCCCCCCCCCACTCCTGAAAGCTGGGGCAAATTTGAGACTTGTGGACTTCAACTCCCAGAATTCCTCACCTCAGCATTGCTGGCAGAGGCATTCTGGGAGTTGAAGTCCACAAGTCTTAAACTTGCCATGGTCAGAGGCTGACTGAGGAATTGTGGGGGTTGAAGTCCATAAGTCTTAAAGTTGCCATGGTCAGAGACTGACTGAGGAATTGTGGGGGTTGAAGTCCACAAGTCTTAAACTTGCCATGGTCAGAGACTGGTTATGGAATTGTGGGAGTTGAAGTCCACAAGTCTTAAAGTTGCCATGGTCAGAGACTGCCTGAGCCATTCTGGGAGTTGAAGTCCACAAGTCTTAAACTTGCCATGGTCAGAGACTGGCTGAGGCATTCTGGGAGTTGAAGTCTACAAGTCTTTAAAGTTGCCATGGTCAGAGACCGGCTGAGGCATTCTGGGAGTTGAAGTCCATAAGTCTTAAAGTTGCCATGGTCAGAGACTGCCTGAGGCATTCTGGGAGTTTAAGTCCACGAGTCTTAAAACTTGCTATGGTTGGAGACTGAATGAGGAATTGGGGGAGTTGAAGTCTACAAGTCTTAAACTTGCCATGGTTGGAGACCAGCTGAGGCATTCTGGGAGTTGAAGTCCACAAATTGCCCAGGTTGGAGACTGAGGAATTCTGGGAATGGTCTCCTGGTGATTGGCCCAAAGTCACCCAGCCAGTTTTCTTGCCTTAAGGTGGGACTAGAACCCCCACTCTCCTGGTGATTGACCCAAAGTCATCAGGTTACATGCCTGTAGTAATGAAGGCAGCTGTGATTTTACTAGGAAAGGATTTCTCAACCTCAGCCCTTTTAAGATGGGTGGACTTCAACTCCCAGGATTCTGTGCTTTGCTGGCTAGGGAATTCTGGGAATTGAAGTCCACCCATCTTAAAGGGACAGAGGTCGAAAAGTTCTTTTTTTTTATCCCAATAAATAGCCCTCAACTTAAAACCATCCCTTTGGTGACAGTTTGAAAAGAGTGACTTACGTCCATTTTTCTGACTTGTTCACACGACCGTGGCACCATCCCCATGAATCAACATTCGAACACTTGGCCACCGGTTCATATTTATGACGGTTGCAGCGTCCTGGGGTTATGTGATCCCCTGTTGCGACCTTCTCACAAGCAAAGTCAGTGGCCTCCCGATTCGCTTAACGGCCGTGGCAAGGAAAGACGTCAAATGGAGCAAAACTCAACTGTCTCACTGAGCAACAGATATGCTGGGCTCCCTTGTCGTAAGTCGAGGACTACTGCACTGGCCGATCATGCCGAAGAAGACAACGGGGGTAAATGGGAAAGAGGGCGGATGTGAACAGACTCGCTCACTCGAGCCACCTCAAGAGCCAAGCTGCCCCCAACTGTGTCGAGAAAGGTCGTAAAAGGAAGCAAAGCTCAATTGTCTCACTTAGCCACGGAAATTTTGGGGCCCCATTGTGGTTGTAAGCTGAGGACTACTTATATGGTCAGATCATGCAGAAGAGGGCATGGGGCTTAGGGGAAAGCGGATGGACACGAACTGACCTGCTCACTTGAGCCACCTCAAGACCAAACCTCCCCCCAACTGTGTCCCAAGGAAACTGCTCCAGTTATTAACTCCTTTCCTCCCTCCCTCGCTTTTAGCATCCTCCGTGGCCAAAGGGCCGGTCGCCACAAACAGCGACACCGAAGGAAGCCAGCCGGCGGGCCGCAAACGGCGCTGGGGCGCCAGCACCGCCACGACCCAGAAGAAACCGTCGATCAGCATCACCACCGAATCCCTCAAGGTAACCGTGTTAGGATGTTCGACCTTATGTTGGGTTGACAATATATATAAGCCTGTATTCTTAAAGAGTATATGTAGCTTTAAGAACTGTGTTGCATTCTGATTGGCTGTGCTTCTCAGCTCCACCATAAAAGGAAGCTCAGAAACACAGTTCATTCCCTTTTCGATTCCTTTTGATTCCTGTGTTTACTGTTTGCCGCTGAGGAGTTGAAGCTGAAGACTGAAGAAAGAAGTATTTGTTTTGCATCACTGTAAGATAACTGTGTTTGGTGAAGGACCGTTATTGTTTGAGAAGTTAGTCTCACTGTTCGGAAGAAGCATTTTAGTTGCTACAAAGTAAAGACTATTTTCGTACTATCAGTGTTTTAGAGTTTGTTTGTGGTTGAATGCAACGTATCTCTTTACTGTCCGGTGATTTACACTATTCCGCATTTATTTTCCAACGGGGTGTTTGTTACCCCTAACACTGGTTATGGGACCAGAGTTGTAACACTCGTTCTGTACCCAGAGTGCCAACAAACAGGCTAGCCGGGTGAGACAAAATTCGAACTCCAGGGCAGCCGAGATCTGACCCTGATGTGCCTTTCTCTTTCCTTCCTTCCTTCCTCCCTCCTCTTCCACCTCCAGAGCCTGATCCCGGAGATTAAGCCGCCGCTGGGGGGCCAGGAAGCCGTGGTGGACCTCCACGCCGACGACTCCCGCATCTCCGAAGACGAAACCGAGCGCCAGTTGGAAGAGCCATCTCATGAGAAAGCGCTCAAGATCTGCCGTACCGTCACGCAGGTTGGTGCTGGGGAGGGCGCTGGCGGCTCTCAATCGGTCCCCAGGGCGGAAGCGGCGCTGGGGCGCGAGAGTCGGCGAGCCACGAAGCTGCATGCCTGCTTGCTAATTTGTTCAACTGTTGTTTTTACTGCTCTCGTCTCCCATCGATTTCCGGGATGGTGAACCGCCAATCTCCCGTAAACAAAATCATTAAGGCAGATACTAATTGCAGAGCCGAGGCGGTGCGCAGATTTAGACACCGGGGAAAACTTAAAAATATCCTCAAGTCTTGACCTAGGCTTCCTTAACAAGCATGAAGCGGAGTCTTGGTCCCGACAACACCTCTTTTATTTACACGACTCTGAATTCCTTTCATTCACAGTGATCCGCAGAGGAATGTTTAGCCACACGAACCTTATCTCGCTTGGCGAGCTGCCAGATAACTAGTTTCCACTCACAGGGCAAGGCAACACTTGGCAAGACTGTGGATTCCTTTCATTCGCAGTCCGCAAGGCTTACCAAGCAGCCGTTCAGAGGAATGTTTATCCACACGAACCTTGTTATGTTTATCCACACGAACCTTATCTCGCTTGGCGAGCTGCCAGATAACTAGCTTCCACACACAGGGCAAGGCAACACTTGGCACAACTGTGGATTCCTTTCATTCACAGTCCGCAAGGCTTAGCAAACACCCTTTCAGAGGAATGTTTATCCACACGAACCTTGTTATGTTTATCCACACGAACCCAGTTATCTGGCAGCTTGGCAAGCTGCCAGATACCTAGTTTCCACACACAGGGCAAGGCAACACTTGGCACAACTGTGGATTCTTTTCATTCGCAGTCCGCAAAGCTTAGCAAACAGCCTTTCAGAGGAATGTTTATCCACACGAACCTTATCTCGCTTGGCGAGCTGCCAGATAACTAGTTTCCACACACAGGGCAAGGCAACACTTGGCATGACTGTGGATTCCTTTCATTCACAGTCCCCAAGGCTTAGCAAGCAGCCTTTCAGAGGAATGTTTATCCACACGAACCTTGTTATGTTTATCCACACGAACCTTATCTTGCTTGGCAAGCTGCCAGATAACTAGTTTCCACACACAGGGCAAGGCAACACTTGGCAAGACTGTGGATTCCTTTCATTCGCAGTCCGCAAGGCTTAGCAAACAGCCTTTCAGAGGAATGTTTATCCACACGAACCTTATCTCGCTTGGCAAGCTGCCAGATAACTAGTTTCCACACACAGGGAAAGGCAACACTTGGCACGACTGTGGATTCCTTTCATTCGCAGTCCGCAAAGCTTAGCAAACAGCCTTTCAGAGGAATGTTTATCCACACGAACCTTATCTCGCTTGGCGAGCTGCCAGATAAGTAGTTTCCAAACTCCGGGCAAGGCCAAACTTGGCACAGAGTCTCTTATAGTCACAAACATAACTTTCCACTCTTGAAACGACCGAAGGAACGAATTGTTTCCTGCAAAAGCCCACTCTCCTTTCGCTCCTCTTTTGTTTCCTATGGGAGGGGCCAATTGCCTCCATGGTGTGTGGCTTTTCTCCCAAGTCGACCCTGCTTTCTTAGTCGTTCTTGTCTTCTGGCAGCTCTGTGCATGCGCACACTGGGAACAGGCTCCAGCTGTTCCTCTGCCTCTGTAAACCATCTCAGACAAATAGCTGTCCAATCTCTTCGTTAATATTTCCCATAATAGAGCATTCACCGATTCTGGAGGCAAGAAGTTGTTCCACTGATTAACTGTTCTCACTGTCGGGAAATTTCTCCTTAGTTCTAGATAAATCTCTCTCAAGAGATTGGACAACCATTTGTCTGAAATGATATAGGGTTTCCTGCTTGAGCAGGGGGTTGGACTAGAAGGCCTCCCAAGGTCCCTTCCAACTCGGTTATCCTGTTAAATACACGCTGGAGAAAGAACACTTCTTCTCAAAAGAGAAAAATATATAATATAGAGAGGAAACTCTTCTTGTTGGAATAGATTCGTCGGTGTTCCACTAGTTATATGTTTTGGTCTATCGCCTTTTCTCACATTTTTGAAAATGTTCCTGCTTGGTTTGGTTTTGTCTCTGTTAATTTTTTTCTCCCTTTTGGATTTTTTAATTTTAATTTTCTGAACAAAATTAAAAATTGAGAATTTAAAAAAAAACGCGCTTAAAAAACCCCAAGGACCTTCCCCCCCCCAAAAAAAACATTTCTTGTGCTCATAAGGACTAGAAGATTCTCAATTTAACATTCTTATCGTTCTCTGATGCCCCTGAACTGAAGAGGGAGGGAGATCCTTCCTCATCTTCATCTGCAACACGAAGATTTTCGGATCGAGAAAAGCCAGTGGGGGGGAGCGTTCCCCCCAAATTGAGTTAATAGCAGGGGGTTGGCAACCTCAAACACTCAAAAGAGCCACAAAGGTCCTAACCGGAAGCCCCCCGTTCAATTCTGGAGCTGACCGGAAGTCCAGTTCCCCCACCATAGAGTCTCCTCCTAGCGCGGCGTCCTTTTTCCTCTACTTGACCTAACCGAAAGCCCTATTAATTGTGCAGCCGACTGGCGACACGGAGCCGCAGCAGAGGGATGAAAGAGCCACATGCGGCTCCGGAGCTGCAGATTGCTGACCTCTGGTTTAGAGCGACACCGGTCACTGCCGTTTTGTCGAGTTCAGCCTGGTCCATTCCAGGCTGAGAAACCTCTGTCTCACCCTTCCCTCCCAGGTGGTCCCCGTCGAAGGGCAAGAGAACGGCCAAGGGGAGGAAGAGGAAGAGGAGGAAGAAGAGGAGAAGGTCCACGAGGAAGAGCAGCCAGAGTCGGCACCCGTTATCGCTGTAGAGATGGTGGTTCTGCCTCCCCCCGTAGAGCATGAAGTCAAAAAAGGTATCTCGGGGGACGATCGGCAGAAGCGGGGAAGCGATTGACCCCCGACAGGTAAGACTCACCTATGGACTTCTGTCTCTCTTGGCTCCCGCAGTCACTCTAAGCGACACCCTCACCCGGCGGTCCATCAGCCAGCAACGTTCCGGGGTCTCCATCACCATCGATGACCCCGTCCGCACGGCCCAGGTCCCCTCCCCGCCACGGGGCAAGGTCAGCTGTATCGTTCACATCTGCAACCTGGTGAGTGTTGGGGGGGAGTGGGCTGTAACCATTTCGGGGTTTTTGGGGGAGGCATCGGGTGGCGCAGTGGTTAGAGTGCGGTACTGCAGCCTACTTCTGCTGCCTGCCAGCTGCCTGCAATTTTTGCTCCAAAAATTGGAGGGCTTATTTTCTGGTTAATAAATAATAATAATAATAAATTTTAATTTGTAGACCGCTCCCTCTCCCCATAGGGACTCGGAGCGGTGCACAGGGAGGATAAAAAACAATAAATATACAAACATATTTAAAAACAGATTAAACGATATTCCTGTGCTAAAAATTCCCCATTAAAATACTAAGATTCCCCATAAATTAATATATTAAAAACCCTATAGAAGAGAGACTACCCTAGGCCGGCCAAGCAGAAAAGATGTGTTTTTAATTTTAGACGGAAGGAGCGGAGGTCCGTGGTCGTTCTAATGTCGGGGGGAAGGTCGTTCCAGAGGGCTGGGCCCGCCACAGAGAGAGCCCTTCCCCTGGGCGTCGCCCGCTGACAGAGTCTAGTGGACGGCACCCGGAGAAGTCCCTCTCTGTGGGAGCGAATCGGCCGTGCGGATGTATGTGGCAGGATCCGATCCCGCAGATAGCTAGGTCCCGAGCCATGGAGCGCTTTAAAGATGATAACTAACACCTTGAAGCGCACCCGGAAGACGACAGGCAGCCAGTGCAACTCGTGCAAGAGCGGTGTTATGTGGGTAAACCTTGAGGTTCCCATAATTGCTCGCACGGCTGCATTCTGGACCAGCTGAAGTCTCCGGGTGCACCTCAAGGGGAGCCCCATGTAGAGAGAGTTACAATAGTCCAGTCGGGATGTCACGAGAGCATGAGTGACTGTGCGAAGGGCGTCCCGATCCAATAGGGGGCGTAACTGGCGAACCAGGCGAACCTGGTAAAACGCCCTCCTGGCCACGGCTGTCACTTGATCTTCCATGGACAGCCGGGCATCCAGGAGGACACCCAGGTTGCGCGCCCCATCAACAGGGGCAAGATGTTCGCCCCCTATGGCCAGCGATGGAGTCAGCTGGTTGAATCGGGCAGCCGGAAACCACAGCCACTCGGTCTTGGACGGGTTGAGCCTGAGTCCGTTACTTCCCATCCAGATCCGCACAGCTTCCAGGCACTGGCACATCACCGCTACGGCATCGTTGGGGTGGTTTGGGGTAGATATATACAGCTGAGTATCATCAGCGTAAAGATGGTACTCTACCCCAAAACCACGGATGATCTCACCCAGCGGCTTCATGTATGTGTTAAACAGGAGAGGCGAGAGGACCGACCCCTGAGGCACCCCACATGTGAGGGGTCTCGAGGTCGACCTCTGCTCTCCTGCCAACACAAATTGCGATCGGCCAGAGAGGTAGGAGGAGAACCACCGTAAAATGGTGCCTCCCATCCCCAACCCCCCCAGCCGATGCAATAGGATACCATGGTTAGGTTTTATTTTAGGGGAAATACGGTACTAATTGCATCCCTCTGGCTGAGGCAACCTTAAACACTCAAAAGAGCCATTTGGACCAGTTTCCCACAGAAAAGAAAACACCGGGAGCCACAAAAACCCTTCCGGTGCCTGACTATTTCCTGAGCGGCCCCAAAACTTCCATATGTAGTTGAATTAAACATTCTGTTTTCTTCTGAAACTTTCCTTTTCTTGGATTTATCCATGGTTGGCCTACTGGGGGGGTCAAAAAGCTCAATAAATTGCCTGCCAGTGGGTGTTGCACATTGGTGATGGTTGAGGCATATTTTGAGCAACAGGGAGCTGCAGCAGAGGGATGAAAGAGCCACATGCAGCTCCGGAGCCACATGCGGCTGCAGGTTGCTGACACCTGGTCTGGCTGATGATTTTAACGGGCTTATTTTTGGAGTAGGGCTTATATTACAAGCCTATTTTGAGCAGCAGGGAGCCACAGCAGAGGGATGAAAGAGCCACATGCGGCTCCAGAGCCGCAAGTTGCCGACCCCTGGTCTGGCTGATGATCTCATTTTTCGGAGCAGGGCTTATATTTCAAGCATTCTGGGGGGAAATCATGCTAGGGTTTATTTTTGGGGGGGAAACAGGGATTAAGTTTAAGCGCTGTTGCTATCTGGAGCCTTTCTTAATCCTCGGATGTTTGTCCGCGCGGATAGGTGAGGCCCTTCACCCTGGGGCAACTGAAGGAGCTGCTGGGCCGGACGGGCACCCTGGTGGAGGAGGCTTTTTGGATCGACAAGATCAAATCGCACTGCTACGTCACAGTGAGTCTTTGGCCACAGTTCATTTTAAGAGGGACAATTCAGGATTTGGGGAGCATGAGGGAGAAATAACTGGAAACACATCTCTCTCTCTCTCTCTCTCTCTCTCTCTCTCTCTCTCTCTCTCTCTCTCTCTCTCTCTCTCTCTCTCTCTCTCTCTCTCTCCCCCCTCTATTTTTCTTTCCCGTATTTTTCTTTCTCTTTCCCCCATTTCTCCTCTCCTCCTTCTCTCTTTCTCTTGTCTTTCTCCCCTGTCTTTCTTTCTCTCCCCTCTTTCTTTCTTTCTCTCTGCTCTCTTTCTCTTTGTCTCCTCTTTTTTCTCTCTCATCTATTTCGCTTTCTCTTTTTTCTCCCCTCTGGGTCTCTTTCTCTCTTTCTCCCTCTCTGTCTTTCTTTCTTCCTTTTTCTCCCCTCTGATGCTCTCTCCCTCTCTCTCTCTCTCTTTCTTCCTTCCTTTTTCTCCCCTCTGGTGCTCTCTCTCTCTCCCTCCCTCTCTCTCTCTCTTTCTTCCTTTTTCTCCCCTCTGATGCTCTCTCTCCCTCCCTCCCTCTGTCTTTCTTTCTTCCTTTTTCTCCCCTCTGATGCTCTCTCTCTCTCCCTCCCTCTCTCTCTCTTTCTTCCTTTTTCTCCCCTCTGATGCTCTCTCTCTCTCTCTCTCTTTCTTCCTTTTTCTCCCCTCTGGTGCTCTCTCTCTCTCCCTCCCTCTCTCTCTCTCTTTCTTCCTTTTTCTCCCCTCTGATGCTCTCTCTCTCTCCCTCCCTCTCTCTTTCTTTCTTCCTTTTTCTCCCCTCTGATGCTCTCTCTCTCTCCCTCGCTCCCTTTCTGTCTTCCTTCCTTTTTCTCCCCTCTGATGCTCTCTCTCTCCCTCCCTCCCTCTCTCTGTCTTTCTTCCTTTTTCTCCCCTCTGATGCTCTCGCTCTCTCTCCCTCCCTCTCTCTGTCTTTCTTCCTTTTTCTCCCCTCTGATGCTCTCGCTCTCTCTCCCTCCCTCTCTCTCTCTTTCTTCCTTTTTCTCTCCTCTGATGCTCTCGCTCTCTCTCCCTCCCTCTCTCTCTCTTTCTTCCTTTTTCTCTCCTCTGATGCTCTCTCTCTCCCTCCCTCTCTCTGTCTTTCTTCCTTTTTCTCCCCTCTGATGCTCTCTCTCTCCCTCCCTCTCTCTGTCTTTCTTCCTTTTTCTCCCCTCTGATGCTCTCGCTCTCTCTCCCTCCCTCTCTGTCTTTCTTCCTTTTTCTCCCCTCTGATGCTCTCGCTCTCTCTCCCTCCCTCTCTCTCTCTTTCTTCCTTTTTCTCTCCTCTGATGCTCTCGCTCTCTCTCCCTCCCTCTCTCTCTCTTTCTTCCTTTTTCTCTCCTCTGATGCTCTCTCCCTCCCTCCCTCTCTCTCTCTTTCTTCCTTTTTCTCTCCTCTGATGCTCTCTCTCTCCCTCCCTCTCTCTGTCTTTCTTCCTTTTTCTCCCCTCTGGTGCTCTCTCTCTCTCCCTCCCTCTCTCTCTCTCTTTCTTCCTTTTTCTCCCTCTGATGCTCTCTCTCTCTCCCTCCCTCTCTCTCTCTTTCTTCCTTTTTCTCTCCTCTGATGCTCTCGCTCTCTCTCCCTCCCTCTCTCTTTCTTCCTTTTTCTCCCCTCTGGTGCTCTCTCTCCCTCCCTCCCTCTCTCTCTCTCTTTCTTCCTTTTTCTCCCCTCTGATGCTCTCTCTCCCTCCCTCTCTCTCTCTTTCTTCCTTTTTCTCTCCTCTGATGCTCTCACTCTCTCTCCCTCCCTCTCTCTCTCTTTCTTCCTTTTTCTCCCCTCTGATGCTCTCCCTCCCTCCCTCCCTCTCTCTCTCTTTCTTCCTTTTTCTCCCCTCTGATGCTCTCTCTCCCTCCCTCCCTCTGTCTTTCTTTCTTCCTTTTTCTCCCCTCTGATGCTCTCTCTCTCTCCCTCCCTCTCTCTCTCTTTCTTCCTTTTTCTCCCCTCTGATGCTCTCTCTCTCTCTCTCTCTTTCTTCCTTTTTCTCCCCTCTGGTGCTCTCTCTCTCTCCCTCCCTCTCTCTCTCTCTTTCTTCCTTTTTCTCCCCTCTGATGCTCTCTCTCTCTCCCTCCCTCTCTCTTTCTTTCTTCCTTTTTCTCCCCTCTGATGCTCTCTCTCTCTCCCTCCCTCCCTTTCTGTCTTCCTTCCTTTTTCTCCCCTCTGATGCTCTCTCTCTCCCTCCCTCTCTCTGTCTTTCTTCCTTTTTCTCCCCTCTGATGCTCTCGCTCTCTCTCCCTCCCTCTCTCTCTCTTTCTTCCTTTTTCTCCCCTCTGATGCTCTCGCTCTCTCTCCCTCCCTCTCTCTGTCTTTCTTCCTTTTTCTCCCCTCTGATGCTCTCTCTCTCCCTCCCTCTCTCTGTCTTTCTTCCTTTTTCTCCCCTCTGATGCTCTCGCTCTCTCTCCCTCCCTCTCTGTCTTTCTTCCTTTTTCTCCCCTCTGATGCTCTCGCTCTCTCTCCCTCCCTCTCTCTCTCTTTCTTCCTTTTTCTCTCCTCTGATGCTCTCGCTCTCTCTCCCTCCCTCTCTCTCTCTTTCTTCCTTTTTCTCTCCTCTGATGCTCTCTCCCTCCCTCCCTCTCTCTCTCTTTCTTCCTTTTTCTCTCCTCTGATGCTCCCTCTCTCCCTCCCTCTCTCTGTCTTTCTTCCTTTTTCTCCCCTCTGGTGCTCTCTCTCTCTCCCTCCCTCTCTCTCTCTCTTTCTTCCTTTTTCTCCCCTCTGATGCTCTCTCTCTCTCCCTCCCTCTCTCTCTCTTTCTTCCTTTTTCTCTCCTCTGATGCTCTCGCTCTCTCTCCCTCCCTCTCTCTCTCTTTCTTCCTTTTTCTCCCCTCTGGTGCTCTCTCTCTCTCCCTCCCTCTCTCTCTCTCTTTCTTCCTTTTTCTCCCCTCTGATGCTCTCTCTCTCTCCCTCCCTCTCTCTCTCTTTCTTCCTTTTTCTCTCCTCTGATGCTCTCGCTCTCTCTCCCTCCCTCTCTCTCTCTTTCTTCCTTTTTCTCCCCTCTGATGCTCTCCCTCCCTCCCTCCCTCCCTCTCTCTCTCTTTCTTCCTTTTTCTCCCCTCTGATGCTCTCTCTCTCTCCCTCCCTCTCTCTCTCTTTCTTCCTTTTTCTCCCCTCTGATGCTCTCTCTCTCTCTCCCTCTCTCTCTCTCTCTTTCTTCCTTTTTCTCCCCTCTGGTGCTCTCTCTCTCTCCCTCCCTCTCTCTCTCTCTTTCTTCCTTTTTCTCCCCTCTGATGCTCTCTCTCTCTCCCTCCCTCTCTCTTTCTTTCTTCCTTTTTCTCCCCTCTGATGCTCTCTCTCCCTCCCTCCCTTTCTGTCTTCCTTCCTTTTTCTCCCCTCTGATGCTCTCTCTCTCCCTCCCTCCCTCTCTCTGTCTTTCTTCCTTTTTCTCCCCTCTGATGCTCTCGCTCTCTCTCCCTCCCTCTCTCTCTCTTTCTTCCTTTTTCTCCCCTCTGATGCTCTCGCTCTCTCTCCCTCCCTCTCTCTGTCTTTCTTCCTTTTTCTCCCCTCTGATGCTCTCGCTCTCCCTCCCTCCCTCTCTCTCTCTTTCTTCCTTTTTCTCTCCTCTGATGCTCTCGCTCTCTCTCCCTCCCTCTCTCTCTCTTTCTTCCTTTTTCTCTCCTCTGATGCTCTCTCTCTCCCTCCCTCTCTCTGTCTTTCTTCCTTTTTCTCCCCTCTGATGCTCTCGCTCTCTCTCCCTCCCTCTCTGTCTTTCTTCCTTTTTCTCCCCTCTGATGCTCTCGCTCTCTCTCCCTCCCTCTCTGTCTCTTTCTTCCTTTTTCTCTCCTCTGATGCTCTCGCTCTCTCTCCCTCCCTCTCTCTCTCTTTCTTCCTTTTTCTCTCCTCTGATGCTCTCTCTCTCCCTCCCTCTCTCTGTCTTTCTTCCTTTTTCTCCCCTCTGATGCTCTCGCTCTCTCTCCCTCCCTCTCTCTCTCTTTCTTCCTTTTTCTCCCCTCTGGTGCTCTCTCTCTCTCCCTCCCTCTCTCTCTCTCTTTCTTCCTTTTTCTCCCCTCTGATGCTCTCTCTCTCTCCCTCCCTCTCTCTCTCTTTCTTCCTTTTTCTCTCCTCTGATGCTCTCGCTCTCTCTCCCTCCCTCTCTCTCTCTTTCTTCCTTTTTCTCCCCTCTGATGCTCTCCCTCCCTCCCTCTCTCTCTCTTTCTTCCTTTTTCTCCCCTCTGATGCTCTCTCTCTCTCCCTCTCTCTCTCTTTCTTCCTTTTTCTCCCCTCTGATGCTCTCTCCTCCTCCCTCCCTCTCTCTCTCTTTCTTCCTTTTTCTCCCCTCTGATGCTCTCCCTCCCTCCCTCCCTCCCTCTCTCTCTCTTTCTTGCTTTTTCTCCCCTCTGATGCTCTCCCTCCCTCCCTCTCTCTCTCTTTCTTCCTTTTTCTCCCCTCTGATGCTCTCCCTCCCTCCCTCCCTCCCTCTCTGTCTTTCTTCCTTTTTCTCCCCTCTGATGCTCTCTCTCCCTCCCTCTCTCTCTCTTTCTTCCTTTTTCTCCCCTCTGATGCTCTCTCTCTCTCCCTCTCTCTCTCTCTTTCTTTCTTTTTCTCCCCTCTGATGCTCTCTCTCCCTCCCTCCCTCTCTCTCTTTTTCTTCCTTTTTCTCCCCTCTGATGCTCTCCCTCCCTCCCTCTCTCTTTCTTCCTTTTTCTCCCCTCTGATGCTCTCCCTCCCTCCCTCCCTCTCTCTCTCTTTCTTCCTTTTTCTCCCCTCTGATGCTATCTCTCCCTCCCTCCCTCCCTCTCTGTCTTTCCTTCTTCCTTTTTCTCCCCTCTGATGCTCTCTCTCTCTCTCCCTCCCTCTCTCTTTCTTCCTTTTTCTCCCCTCTGATGCTCTCTCTCTCTCTCCCTCTCTCTCTCTTTCTTCCTTTTTCTCTCCTCTGATGCTCTCTCTCTCCCTCTCTCTCTTCCTTTTTCTCTCCTCTGATGCTCTCGCTCTCTCTCCCTCCCTCTCTCTCTCTTTCTTCCTTTTTCTCTCCTCTGATGCTCTCTCTCTCCCTGCCTCTCTCTGTCTTTCTTCCTTTTTCTCCCCTCTGATGCTCTCGCTCTCTCTCCCTCCCTCTCTGTCTTTCTTCCTTTTTCTCCCCTCTGATGCTCTCGCTCTCTCTCCCTCCCTCTCTGTCTCTTTCTTCCTTTTTCTCTCCTCTGATGCTCTCGCTCTCTCTCCCTCCCTCTCTCTCTCTTTCTTCCTTTTTCTCTCCTCTGATGCTCTCTCTCTCCCTCCCTCTCTCTGTCTTTCTTCCTTTTTCTCCCCTCTGATGCTCTCGCTCTCTCTCCCTCCCTCTCTCTCTCTTTCTTCCTTTTTCTCCCCTCTGGTGCTCTCTCTCTCTCCCTCCCTCTCTCTCTCTCTTTCTTCCTTTTTCTCCCCTCTGATGCTCTCTCTCTCTCCCTCCCTCTCTCTCTCTTTCTTCCTTTTTCTCTCCTCTGATGCTCTCGCTCTCTCTCCCTCCCTCTCTCTCTCTTTCTTCCTTTTTCTCCCCTCTGATGCTCTCCCTCCCTCCCTCTCTCTCTCTTTCTTCCTTTTTCTCCCCTCTGATGCTCTCTCTCTCTCCCTCTCTCTCTCTTTCTTCCTTTTTCTCCCCTCTGATGCTCTCTCCTCCTCCCTCCCTCTCTCTCTCTTTCTTCCTTTTTCTCCCCTCTGATGCTCTCCCTCCCTCCCTCCCTCCCTCTCTCTCTCTTTCTTGCTTTTTCTCCCCTCTGATGCTCTCCCTCCCTCCCTCTCTCTCTCTTTCTTCCTTTTTCTCCCCTCTGATGCTCTCCCTCCCTCCCTCCCTCTCTGTCTTTCTTCCTTTTTCTCCCCTCTGATGCTCTCTCTCCCTCCCTCTCTCTCTCTTTCTTCCTTTTTCTCCCCTCTGATGCTCTCTCTCTCTCCCTCTCTCTCTCTCTTTCTTTCTTTTTCTCCCCTCTGATGCTCTCTCTCCCTCCCTCCCTCTCTCTCTTTTTCTTCCTTTTTCTCCCCTCTGATGCTCTCCCTCCCTCCCTCTCTCTTTCTTCCTTTTTCTCCCCTCTGATGCTCTCCCTCCCTCCCTCCCTCTCTCTCTCTTTCTTCCTTTTTCTCCCCTCTGATGCTATCTCTCCCTCCCTCCCTCCCTCTCTGTCTTTCCTTCTTCCTTTTTCTCCCCTCTGATGCTCTCTCTCTCTCTCCCTCCCTCTCTCTTTCTTCCTTTTTCTCCCCTCTGATGCTCTCTCTCTCTCTCCCTCTCTCTCTCTTTCTTCCTTTTTCTCTCCTCTGATGCTCTCTCTCTCCCTCTCTCTCTCTTCCTTTTTCTCTCCTCTGATGCTTTCTCTCTCTCTCCCTCCCTCTGTCTTTCTTCCTTTTTCTCCCCTCTGATGCTCTATCTCTCTCTCCCTCCCTTTCTCTTCCTTCCTTTTTCTCCCCACTCTTTCTCTCTCTCCTCTTTCTCTCTCCCCTCTCGTTCTGTCTTTCTCTCTCCATCTCTGTCTCTTTCTCTCTTCCCCCCAATTTTTGCCTTTCAGTATTCGACAGTGGAAGAAGCCGTCGCGACGCGAAACGCCCTCCACGGGGTCAAGTGGCCACAGTCTAACCCCAAGTTTTTATCCGCTGATTTTGTGGAGCAGGATGAGGTACGAAGGCCAAATGGGGAACAAAGACATGGGACGGGTAGAAGGGGGGGGGTGTCTTTGCCCCCCCCCCCCCCCAACGCACTGGAGTTCGGTGCAAGAAAGTGAAATGAGAATACATGCTCCAAAAACGATGGGGTTTTTTTAGAAGAAGCTGCTAGAAGACTCACATTTATGACAGTTGGCAGCGTGCTGGGGGTCAGGCGATTCTCCTTTTGTGACCTTCTGACAAGCAAAATCAATGGGGGAGCCAGATTCACTTAACAACTGTTATGGAAATGGAAAAGGTGCAGAGGAGGGCAACCAGAAGGATTAGGGGGCTGGAACCACCTTCCTTACCATCTGAGGCTGCAATGGCTGGGCCTCTTCACTCTAAAACGACGGCGCCTGAGAGGTGACCTGATGGAAGTCTATCAAATCATGCACGGTGTGGACAAAGTAGAAAAGGAAAAAGCTGTATTCCCTATCACACAACACTAGAACTAGGGGGCACCCCATGAAACCTTTGGAAGCTAGACCTCAAACAAATAAGAGGAAGTCCTTTTTCACCCAGAGGATCCCTGGTCTATGGAACTCCCTGCCAGAAGAAGTGGTGACAGCTGTCAGCCTCGACACCTTTAAGGAAGGATGAGAGGAGTTCATGGAGAACAAGGGTATCCATGGCTATCATGATGGATGCCTAAGGACACCCTCCGGGATGGAGAGATAGGCAGGATATCTCTCAATGCCATTTGCAGGGAATCATAAGCAGGTGAAGACCTCTGCTTGGGAAGACCCTGAAGCAAATGGGGAGCCACTGTGGGAGACAGAAGGCTGGACTGGATGGGCTGTGGCCTCTCCCGGCAAGGCTGTTCTTATGTTCTTATAGGTAGTCCTCAACTTAACATCCACCCCTAGGCCCCTTGTCGTAGCTTCATTAAATGAACAGTTGTAAATCGAGGTCTCCCTGCGATGATTCACTTAACAACCGTCTCACTTAGCAATCAAACATTTTAGAATCGGGGGGGACGACACACACACCGGATTCGTTTACTGCTCGTAAGTTGAGGACTACCTGTAAATTAACGCCGTAAGATACTGTTTCTTAACCTTTCTCGCGAGTATCATTTTGTATCTCTGCTTACTTGAGGCCCTTCCTTCCTCTTCCTCAGCTGGATTTCCATCGCGGTCTTCTGGCCGAACGTCCCGCGGAGGCCAAGGCGGACGAAGCGCCCACCTTCCCCGGGGTGGGCCCGACCACGCGAGGGGAACGGGAGCTGTCCCGGCGCTCGGAGGCGCGGGAGCGGGAGGCGGTCGTGCGGGAGCAGTGGGCCGAACGGGAGCGTGAGATGGAGCGCCGGGAGAGAACCCTGGCGGAGCGGGAGTGGGATCGGGACAAGGTGCGCGAGGGCCCCCGCTCTCGTTCCCGGTCCCGAGAGAGACGCCGCAAGGAGCGGCCCAAATCGAAGGAGAAGAAAGCAGAGAAGAAAGGTAACAGGAGAGAGAGAGAGAGAGAGAGTTTGGTCTAGTGGTTAAGACACCAGGCTAGAAACTGGGCGACCATGAGTTCTAATCTCACCATAGCCATGAATTCCGACTCGGTAATCTTGGGCCAATCACCAGGAGCCTGGGAGTTCTAGTCCCACCTTAGGCATGAATCCAGATGGGTGACATTTGTCCAATCACCAGGAGCCTGGGAGTTCTAGTCCTGCCTTGGGCGTGAAAACTCGACTGGGTAACTTTGGTCCAATCACCAGGAGCCTGGGAGTTCTAGTCCTGCCTTGGGCATGAAAACTCGACTGGGTAACTTTGGTCCAATCACCAGGAGACTGGGAGTTCTAGCTCCGCCTTAGGCATGAAAACTCGACTGGGTAACTTTCGTCCAATCACCAGGAGACTGGGAGTTCTAGTCCTGCCTTGCGCACGAAAACTCGGCTGGGTGATTTTGGTCCAATCACCAGGAGACCGGGAGTTCTAGTCCTGCCTTGGGCAGGAAAACTCGGCTGGGTGATTATGGGCCTTGAGTTGTGTGTGACTTGAGTTGTTTATAAAAATAATAAAGGCAGAATATAAATACATTTGCCTCTCCTGAGCTGGAGGGAAGTTTGAGGGGGCAGCTCCCCCCTCCCCCAAACATCCCTAGAATTCATAGTCGCCTAGTTGGAAGTTCAACTTTTTAAGTTTGAAGCCCAGTTCTTTTTCACCGTGAGCTTTCCGCTACGAACTTCCATAGGGATTCTCTATCACCCAGGCCATGGTTGTCCCAAAGCTGCTTTCCCAAAAGACAACCCAAACTTTCTCCCCTCCACCCCCACCCCTCCCCGCTCTTGAAAACGTTTCGCTTCTCCTCCCAGAAGATTCTTCGCTTCTTGGAGGAGAAGCAAAACGTTCAATTCTGGTGCCGACCAAAAGTCCACTTCCCCCACCATAGAGTCTCCTCCCAGCCGAGCATCCTTTTTCCTCTGCCTGTCCTAACCGAAAGCCCTATCAATTTTGGAGCCGACTGGCGACCTGGAGCCGCAGCAGAGGGGTGAAAGAGCCACATGCGGCTCCAGAGCCATATGCAGCTCCGGAGCTGCAGGTTGCCAACCTTTGCTTTTAACCAAGGATTGCTCTTTTCAGGGGACCAAGCTGTAGTGGTTAAAGGGGCGGGGTTTAGGCCAGGCCGCCTCCTTTAGCCCCCCACCCCCACCCGGACGCCTTTTTTTTTTTTTTTTGCAAAACCTCAGGTTAACGACCAACCTTTTTACTTTCCTCCCCAACAGAAAAGGCCCAGGAAGAACCTCCAGCTAAACTACTTGACGATCTGTTCCGCAAAACCAAGGCAGCCCCCTGCATTTATTGGTTACCCCTCACGGATGTTCAGGTGAGACCGGACGAGCAGCGACGGGGGGTGACGGGGTTGTCACAAGATGTGGTTTCTTTAGCCCCGAGGATGAGGTGGGATGAGGACCCACGTGCGGATGCAATTTACATGCAGTCCTCGACTTACGACCGCCCTTGAGCTTTGGTTGCTAAGTGAGACGGACATTAAGTGAATTCTGCCTGATTTTCCGACCTGTCTTGCGCCCGTGGTTAAGCGAGTTCGCTGCAGCGGTTCAGTGAGCGGTTGTTAAGTGAATCACGCTTCCTCGTTGGCTTTGCTCGTCGGAAGGTCGTAAAAGGGGGATGGCATGACCCCGGGACACTGCAACCATCATAAATACGAGTCGGTTGCCAAAGGTCTGAATTTTGATCCCATGGGGTGGGGGAGAATGCGGCAATGGTCGTGAGTGTGGGAAATTGGTCATTATACGGAGTTAGATAATATGTAGCCATAACAAAATTCTTTCTAAAAAGCCAAGATCATCCTTTGTCTCTGCACCTGACTGGAACTGGATGGGTGGCCGTCGTAACTTTCAATGGTCCCTAAATGAACTGTCGTATGTCCAGGACCGCCTGTACCTCTCGTCGCAGGATTTTAAGAGACGAGAATTGTGATTGTCGATGGTGATTAAAAAAAAAAAAAGCAGAGGGCATATTTTTTCCCCACAAAAAATTTGAAAAGTGTTTTTTGCAAGCTACGATTTAGTAAACCTACAAGCTGTAATTTTAAATTCTTCCCAGATTCTTTCTGATTTCTAGTCAGTAGGAAGAAAAAAGCAGATTTAATGACTGGGCATTTTTTTGGCCTGACCCAGAAACTTTGGGTGGAGAAGATGATTTCAATATTTGGAGAAATATGTGGCTCTGGAGCCACGTATGGCTCTGGAGCTGCATGTGGCTCTTCCATCGACTTACAGCACATTTGTTTAGTCATCGTTCAAAGTTACAACGGCACTGAAAAATGTGACTTACGACCATTTTTCACACATAGCGAGCATTGCAGCAACCCTATGGTCGCCTGGTCAAAATTCAGCTTGGCAACTGACTCATATTTACGACGGTTGCAGTGTCCCGGGGTGACGTGATTCCCTTTTGCGACCTTCCGACGAGCAAAATCAGTGGGGAAGCCGGATTCACTTAACAACTGTATGTTCTAGGTAGTCCTCAACTTACAACCACAATTGAACCCCAAATTTCCGTGGCGAAGCAAAACAGTCGTTAAGTGAGTTTTGCTCCATTGTGCGGACTTTTGTTGTTAAATGAATTGCTGCAGTTGTTAACCCAGTTGTTGAGCGACTCTGGCTTCCGCATTGACTTCACTTGTCAAAAGGTGATCACATGCCTCCAGGACACGGCAACCGTCATAAATATGAGTCCGTTGCCAAGCGGCTGAATTTGGATGACGTGACCACGGGAGATGCAACGGTCACAAGTCACTTTTTTCAGGCCCGTTATAGCTTCATTAAATCATCTTCTTTTAACAACCCCATAATCCCCTGCGGGATGGAATCTGGGTAACTGAATGGAGTGTTTACTGGCTCGATGCCCTTCCTGTTGCCAATGAGGAGTTATATTCAGCAGATACATATTCTCAACATGCCCAGAGAGAGAAATATCTGCCTCTACCTAGGAATAAACTTGCAGCCTCCTGATTGTGGGGCGAGAGCTCCACCTATAGGCCACTAGTTACAGCTTCACTAAATCAACAGGTGTAAATCAAGACTCCCTTGCAGCGATTCGCTTAACGACCATCTCACTTAGCAGCGGAAATGTTGGAGTTGCCCTCGTCAATGGGGACTGCCTGTATGTGGCCGCCCTTCCGACAGTCGCTCTTCCCCTCCTGCTTCTCTCCTCGCAGTGTGTCCAGAAACAGGCCGAGCGAGCGGCTCGGGCTCGCGAACGGGAACGCCGGCGCAAAGAACTGGAAGCCGAGGAAGCCCGTCAGCGGGAACGCACCCGCCAAGCCGAGCGGGACAAGCGGCGGGAACACAGCCGAGAGCGAGAACGCGAGCGCCCCAATGCCACCGGCGGCGGCGGCGGCGGGGCCAGTCGAGCGGGCGAACGCGGCAGCCGAGGAGACCGCGAGCGGCGCGAAGCCAAAAGCCGCCACAGCCGGAGTCGAAGTCGGAGCACGCCTGTACAGGACAGAGGGGGGCGCCGCTGAGCTATTCCCCAGCCTTTCTTTTGACCTTCGGGCTGGGGGGGGAGGGGCAGGAGTTGGTGGGGGGGGGCACTTTCCCCGAATCGAGCTCCTCTTGCGTTTTGCAGGCGAGGAGGAACCAGGAGGGGGAGTGAGTTTCTTTGGCCCACCGCTGGAAGGGCCGAGAGGGGTCCGGCGTGGCTGGCAGGCAGCCGAAGTGGTAGGGTTCTCCTCCCTCCCTCCCTCCCTCCTTCCCCCTAACGTGGGGATAAGTTTGATTCCCGACCCCCCCCCCCCTCCTGCTCCCCTCTTCTGGAGCCAGTGTCCTTCCCGTTGATTTGTATTTTATTTTGGGAAAATGTTTTTTTTATTCTTCTGACGATACAGGAAAGAGAGCATAATAAAAGAGATGGCGTTAGTTTTAAAGCTGCTGTCCTGCTTCTTTGGGAGGCGGCGCGGAAAACGGGGAGCCCACCGCCGTTGGCGGGGAAAATTTAGATTTAGATTTTTAGATTTTATTCAATTTGTATCCCGCCCTTCTCCAAAAGGACCCAGGGCGGCGCACAGGAATTTAAAATAACATACAAAAGTAATATAAAATACACGAATTAAAAAAACTATTAAATAACAAAAACCTGCGCTAAAACCAATTAAAACCCCCCATTTTAAAACTATCTAATACTAGTCACAGCGGAGGCTATGTTAGGCCGGCTTGAAGAAACAGGTGTGTTTTTAAACACTGGCGGAAGAGGCGGAGGTCGGTGATGGTACGTAGTTCAGGGGGTAGGTCGTTCCACAGGGCAGGGCCCGCCACAGAGAAGGCCCTTCCCCTGGGTGTCGCCAGTCGGCATTGTCCAGCCGACGGCACCCTGAGAAGGCCCTCTCTGTGGGCGCGTATCGGTCTAAGGGATGTATGGGGCAGGAGACGGTCGCGCATGTAACTAGGTCCCGAGCCATGGAGCGCTTTAAAGATGGTTGTCAAAACCTTGAAGCGCACTATCCCCTTGCAAAGACGCTTCAATCCTGCCCTGGTACAATGGGCTCTTGGGTGTTCACTCAAAGGGAAATGGAGACCCACCTCCCTCTAGCATGTGGTGGTAGAATTCGTTCCCAAGCCAGCTCAGAACGCACCAAGGGCTCCATGGTTCAACCATGAGCTAGCAATATTCCATAGTTACAAATGATGTGCATATACGAATATTTGTAGCTCACGATTGAACCGCGGGGTCCTTGGAGGTCTCTGAGCTTGTGTAGTTTTCCTGCAGATGTTTCATAATAATAATAATAATAATAATAATAATAATAATAATAATAATAATAATTTTAATTTCTAACCCGCTCTCTCTCCCCGAAGGGACTCGAGGCGGGGCACAGGGTATTTAAAATGCATATAAAATCACAAACATAGTACAATATAAAATCAAATTAAACTAACCCTGCGCTAAAATCCCATATTAAAGCTAAAAATTAATCGTTAAAAACCCTAAAAAACAGTTGATTATCCTCGGCCGGCCAAGCAGAAAAAGTGTGTTTTTAATTTTTGACGGAAGGAGCGGAGGTCCGTAGTTGTTCTAATATCAGGGGGAAGGTCGTTCCAGGGGGTCGGGCCCGCCACAGAGAAGGCCCTTCCCCTGGGCGTCGCCCGCTGGCACAGCCTAGTGGACGGCACCCGGAGAAGTCCCTCTCTGTGGGAGCGAATCGGCCGCAGGGATGTATGGGGCAGGATGCGATCCCGCAGATAGCTAGGTCCCGTGCCATGGAGCGCTTTAAAGATGATAACCAACCAAACTAGGTAACCTGTCAGACCCGTACACCATCTTTCCTTGTGGATCTCTGGCCTGCCGCGCTTTCTGTTATTCTACCATGCATTTTCTATGGTGGGAAAACGGGGGGGGGGGGATTGTACGGAGTGAGATGCTACGTAGCCAAAGCAAAATTCCTTTCTAGAAAACCAAGGTCATCCTTTTGTCTCTGCACCTAACCGGAACTGGATGGGTGGAACTGCCAGCCTGGCAGTGTAAGACTGGGCCATGGGATGGACTTGTGGGTGTGGGGGCCAGATTCTGAACTTTCGACTGGGTTTCAGATTCGAGTTAACGTCAGGGTTCCAAATAGCATCCAAACGTATTAAGAGAGCCATTTTGGCACATCTGGGGAAACCCACATCTGAAAGCTTGCCGATTTTCCCCACCCAGTTGAAAGTTCAAGCTCTTGCCCCCCGACCTCTTTCCCCACACCCACAAGTCCATCCCATGGTCCAGTCTGCCACTGCCATGCTGGCAGCTTCCACCCATCCAGTTCCAGTCAGGTGCAGAGACAAAAGGATGACCTTGGCTTTCTAGAAAGAATTTTGTTATGGCTACGTAATCATCTTATCTCTGTACAATCCCCCATCCCTCCCATTTTCCCACCATAGAAAAGGCGCAGTAGAATAATAATAGAAAGTGTGACAGACCTGCGACCCACAAGAAAAGATGGCGCTACACGCCTGACAGTAACATCTGGAAAAGACAGGTGTGCGGAGGAGAGGGGGGGAGGAATGTGAGGTCCATGATGCTCTCCTTCAACTGGATTGTTTCCTTGGGAGACGTTTCAAGACTCAATTAGGTAACTGTCAACTCCCCGCATTGTCATGAGAGAAAGGAGGGGGAGTACATTCCGCGCGTACTGTCGGTTGAAGTCAGATCTCCGATTACTGCAGCCGGCTTGGGAGGGGTGCATCTTACAGGGGAATGTGATCTATGACACAGACTGAGGGGAGGGGAGGAGCAGGGGTAGAGTTCAGAAGAAAATCAAACAAAGCACAGGCTTGACTGCGAACCGATATTGCCTAATGGAACACCGAACAAATCCCTGGTTTTGTATTAAAAGCGTGATTCTATAATTATGAATCAATTAGGCCGTTGTTAGGAAACTTGACAGTAACAACATCGGTGCTAGAAGGGAGTGGGGTTTGCGGAGTGGGAGAGGGAGGGCTGTGGGGTCCTTGGTGCTCTCTGAACTTGGTGGTTTTACTGCAGACGTTTCATGACCCGCCTAGGTAACATCATCAGGATGTGTGGGGTATGGTAAACGAAATCCCAAATCGAGAAAGGATCAACTCACACAAACCGTAAACAGCAGCCTAATCAAGGAGCCACCGAGAACACCCACCAACACTTAACAGGGCAAGACACTTAGTGTACAAACAGAGAGCAACCCCCCCCCCTTCTAGCACTGATGTTGTTACCTAGTTGGGTCACGAAACGTCTGCAGGAAACCAACCCAGATGGAGCATAGAGGACCCCAATTGAACGGCTCGTATTAATGCAGAAAGAACGTTGAATGCGAGGAGCACTAGAATTTCGAGATCCACCAGTTTGAACCTAGAGACGCGGTGGCTCGGTGGCTAAGACGCTGAGCTTGTCAATCAGAAAGGTCAGGGTTCGAATCCTCAGCACTGCATAATGGAGTGAGCTCCCATTACTTGTCCCAGCTTCTGCCAACCAAACAGTTTGAATGCAAAAAATGCAAGTAGAAAAAAACCACCTTTGGTGGGAAGGTAACAGCGTTCCATGCGCCTTCGGCGTTGAGTCATGCGGGCCACATGACCACAGAGACGTCTTCAGACAGCGCTGGCTCTTTGGCTTTGGAGCGGAGATGAGATGAGCACTGCCCCCTAGAGTCAGGAACGGCTAGCATATATGTGCGAGGGGAACCTTTACCTTTATCTGTTGAATATCTATGGGGAGTTGATATTCAGTTTTGCAGCTACTCAGATTGTTGGCCGAGCAGGGACAAAAACAGCCAGGGAAATAATTGAAGCGTGGGAAACGGCCCTTCGTCAATTAACCGGCTTATCAAGTACTTGGTATCCACAACAAACAACAGCCATCAACAACTAAAACAACCCCACACACAACAGGCATCATATAAATACAGGGAGTCCTCAACTTACAATAGTTCATTTAGTGACTTCAAAGTTATAACGGCGCTGAAAAATGTGACGTGACCGTGTTTCACAGTTATGTCCTTTCCAGCCTCCTCATGTTCAGGTGATTAAAACTCAGGTGCTTGGCAACTGGTCCATACTTAAGACCGTGGTTGTGTCCCAAGGTTATGTGATTTCCCCTTTCGCGACCTTCCGACAAGCAAAAGTCAATGGGAAAGTCAGATCCACTTAACAGCTGGGTTCCTAACTGGCCAACGGCAGCGATTCACTTAACAACCGTGGCCAGCAAGGTCGTAAAAGGGGGCAAAACGCACCACAACACAAATTTGGGACTCCCATTGGGGTCGTAAGACTGTCCGTATTTGCGAGACTATTTTTTTTTTTGAGAAGCCGCGAGGTTTTTTTTTTTGAAGAATTCGCCTGCCGAGGAACTAAATGAAAGGCAGAAAAGAAAGATTTGAAAAGAAAAGGGAATTTTAAAATTATTATTGTTTCATAAAGACCTCCGTAGCAGTGGGAAAAAAACAGGCCTTCGCTGGAAAACTGGCTTGATGTTTTAAGCCTGTTTAGAAACTTACATAAACACGATTAGCGTTAATGTTCCAATAAGAGCCAAATATAGCCGAATGTCTTTAGCGCGGCGGCTTTAACTTCAAAAGATTTGCGCTGGGCTTGGAATTAGCTTGCATACACACACTTTTTTTTCTTCTCTCCAGAGCGGAATAAATTGTAAAAAAAAAAAAGTATTTTTTCCCTCTTGCACTTCGATTTTCTCCCTCCCGGAGAGCTTTCGCAGGAGGGAAGGGGGTGGCGGCCTCCGCATCTTTCCCCTTTCCGTTTTCCCGCTCTGCTTGTTGCAAAGGATCGAAAAGAGGTGATTGATGCACATGACAAAAGATCTTTTCCGGCTAGGATTTGCACACACACCGCACAATCCGGCCTGACACTACGATGACAGATGATGATTTACAGAAGGTTGCGGTTTTGTTTGTTTTTTTAAATTATTTTTCCTCCGGATTTCTCAAAAGAGGCGGTGTTCCTTCCTTGGCAGATAGATGGCGCCGGTCTTCCACACAAGCAGGTCAAAGGATGGAGGCGGCTCACGTACTCTTTTGATACCCAAAAAAACCCTCACACAAACACAGGCCAAAGGGGCAAATTGAGCAAAGAAAAGGGACTCGGCAAGTTTCTGCTCTCGGATCCTGGTCTCTTTCGTCTTCTAACCTCCCCCATCCCTCGCTAAATCTTGGTTTGTCGTTCTCCCCACAACCCCCTTGCTCCAGAAGCACAAGATGCTCGACTCGCCCCCAAGGAACATCTGCAGCTGTGACCCGATCCTTTTTCCGGCTTCCAGACATCTGTTTTGCTTTCGCTCCCTTGCTGTGTCCTTTTTTTCCCCCCGCACACCCCTCACCGACATCCTCCCCCCCCCCACACACACAATCCTGCTCTTATTTTTTTTCCGCCCCCCCCCCGGGGGCCAGGCTCCCTTGTGGAAGATGGGAATTGTCATGCGATTTTGTTCTTCCTACATCCTAGATCTCCGATCCCCGTTTCTTGGATGCCAACATTGGGGCTGGGGGAGGGGGTGACGGGGGAATGTGAACCACAAAGGAAGCCCGTTGGGCAAGGCCAAACAACCGCGAACAACCACCGGTGCGGGCGATTGCCGTGCTTTGCGCATGTGCGCCGTTTTATCAAAACTTAACCTGCCACTTTTGCTTCTTGGGGAGGAACACCGCTGAGGCGCGGCCATCCCCTCTGCCGCGCTAATCCGCTTGGAGGATATAGGTAAGGAAAGTGCAAGGGCAGGCGCGCCAATCTGATCGTCGGAGCGAACCGGTTCGCTCTCAGCTGATCGTTAGAGCTACCGGTTCGCCTGAACCAGTCAGAATCGGCTGAATCCCACTCCTGCTGTAAACCATCTATATCAGGGATGTCAAACTCGATTTTATAGAGGGCTGGGGGGGGGTGCTGGGGGGGGGGCATGGCCAGCTTGGGCATGGCCAGCTTGACGTCCCTCATCAAGACTCCATTTTTAGCCATGACAGCCTCCGGCAGCGAAAACGAAACTCATGGAGGTTCCCTCAGATTCTTGTTTTGTCTCTTCTCTTTTCGGTTTCTTCCTAAGATAAAACGAACCCTAGATGCAGTGTTTTGTTTCAGGAGTCCGTCGAGCAGATCTATTTGAACAGATGGCTTCTAGTTCTCATTGAGGTTAGGGAAGGGGGAAATTCCCACCAAGAGTCGAGTTGAGCAATTGGGATGACGAAGCAGTTTTTTCTAGAGGGCAAATTTGGGATATTTTGATATCCTCTCAAAATTGTGGCACCAACCGTTGAGGGAGCCACAGCAGAGGGATGAAAGAGTCACATGCGGCTCCAGAGCCGCAGTTTGCTGACCCCGGTGCTGAGCGGTCACCAGAGGTGGGTTTCTACCGGTTCGGCCCGATTCGGCCAAGTAAGTAGTAACCTCCGTACTGGGGCGTACCCGGTCGTATCCCACCCCTGGCGGTGCCATAGGAGCCGCCATCTTTCTTCTTGCTTGCTCAGATTGTTGGCCGAGCAGGGACAAAAACAGCCAGGGAAATAATTGAAGCGTGGGAAACGGCCCTTTGTCAAGCACATCCCTGAGTGAACCCGCAGTAAAAGAAGCCGAAACCCACCCCGGCGAGCAACCCAGGTGGCCTGCTTCTTGTAAGGGACTCCCCCCTGACATTTGACCTCTTCTCCCACCCAACCCACCCCCAAAATTCCCTTCTGTTTCTCCTCTCCTTTTCTCCACCTCTGCCCACTTCGATCACCTCTGGCCTTCTTTGGATGCCGGGTGGACCTAGTTATTTGCAGGATCGCATTCTGCCTCATACATCCCTGCGGCCGATTCGCTCCCACAGAGAGGGACTTCTCCGGGTGCCGTCCACTAGGCAGTGCCAGCGGGCGACGCCCAGGGGAAGGGCCTTCTCTGTGGCGGGCCCGACCCTCTGGAACGACCTTCCCCCCGAACTGAGAACAACCACGGACCTCCGCTACTTCCTCCAAAAGCTAAAAACTTACTTTTTTCCTCTGGCCCGCCTGGCCTAATCTATCCATCCTAGGCTGTAGTATAAATTTAAATTGTTTTAATAGGGATTGCTGGGAATTAGTGTAAAGGGTTTTTAGGGTTTTAAGATTGTAAACTTTTAGCGCAGGTAAATTATTTAACTCTATTTTAAATATTGTATTGTTTGTATTTATATATATGTTTTTAAAGTCCTGTGCACTGCCCCGAGTCCCTTCGGGGAGAGGGTGCGGTCTCCCACAAAGGCAAGACCCAGAAACAACAGCTGGATTAATGCATATTCGCAGGGTGTCGATGAGTTAATTTTTTTAAAAGCCATTTTTAAAAAAATATCTTTTATGGGTTTTTAAAAAACTTTCCTTTTTCTTCCCTGCCCCCCACCAATATTTTGGCCTTTTGTAGTTGAACTTTTCTTGAGTAAATATTATTCAGGATAAATAAAAGAAGCAATGAATGGAAATTAATCAAACGAGAGAAGCCAGCTGGAATTAAGGAGACATTTCCCAGCAGCGAGGGCAATTCGCCAGGGGAACGGCTCGCCACTAGAAATTGTGGGCGTTCCATCTCTACAGGTTTCTGAAGAGATTGAGCAGCAATTTCTCTGAAACGGTCTAGAGGGTTTCCTGCTTGAGCAGGGGGCTGGACTAGAAGACCTCCAAGGTCCCTTCCAGCTCTCTTATTCTCCTTCTCTTCCTCTTCTTCTTTCTCCATCCTTCCTCTTCCTCTCTTTAAGGAAGAGATTGGACCACCATTTGCCTGAAATGATTTAGGGTCTCCTGCTTGGGCATGGGGCTGGACTAGAAGACCTCCAAGGTCCCTTCCAGCTCTCTTATTCTCCTTCTCTTCCTCCTCTTCCTGCAACCTTCCTCTCTTTAAGGAAGAGATTGGACCACCATGTCTGAAATGGTAGATGGTCTCCTGCTTGGGCATGGGGCTGGACTAGAAGACCTCCAAGGTCCCTTCCAGCTCTCTTATTCTCATTCTCTTCCTCCTCTTCCTGCAACCTTCCTCTTCCTCTCTTTAAGAAAGAGATTGGACCACCATTTGTCTGAAATGGTAGAGGGTCTCCTGCTTGAGCAGGGGGCTGGACTAGAAGACCTCCAAGGTCCCTTTCAGCTCTCTTATTCTCCTTCTCTTCCTCTTCTTCTTTCTCCAACTTTCCTCTTCCTCTCTTTAAGGAAGAGATTGGACCACCATTTGCCTGAAATGATATAGGGTCTCCTGCTTGGGCATAGGGCTGGACTAGAAGACCTCCAAGGTCCCTTCCAGCTCTCTTATTCTCTTTCTCTTCCTCTTCTTCTTTCTCCAACCTTCCTCTTCCTCTCTTTAAGGAAGAGATTGGGCGACCATTTGTCTGAAATGGTAGAAGGTCTCCTGCTTGGGCATGGGGCTGGACTAGAAGACCTCCAAGGTCCCTTCCAGCTCTCTTATTCTCCTTCTCTTCCTCTTCTTCTTTCTCCATCCTTCCTCTTTCTCTCTTTAAGGAAGAGATTGGACCACCATTTGTCTGAAATGGTAGAAGGTCTCCTGCTTGGGCATGGGGCTGGACTAGAAGACCTCCAAGGTCCCTTCCAGCTCTCTTATTCTCCTTCTCTTCCTCTTCTTCTTTCTCCATCCTTCCTCTTTCTCTCTTTAAGGAAGAGATTGGACCACCATTTGTCTGAAATGGTAGAAGGTCTCCTGCTTGGCATGGGGCTGGACTAGAAGACCTCCAAGGTCCCTTATAACTCTCTTATTCTCCTTCTCTTCCTCTTCTTCTTTCTCCAACCTTCCTCTCTTTAAGGAAGAGATTGGACCACCATTTGTCTGAAATGGTAGATGGTCTCCTGCTTGAGCAGGGGGCTGGACTAGAAGACCTCCAATGTCCCTTCCAGCTTTCTTATTCTCCTTCTCTTCCTCCCCTTCCTCCAACCTTCCTCTCTTTAAGGAAGAGATTGGGCCACCATTTGTCTGAAATGGTAGAGGGTCTCCTGCTTGGGCATGGGGCTGGACTAGAAGACCTCCAAGGTCCCTTCCAGCTCTCTTATTCTCCTTCTCTTCCTCCTCTTCCTCCAACCTTCCTCTTTAAGGAAGAGATTGGGCCACCATTTGTCTGAAATGGTAGATGGTCTCCTGCTTGGGCATGGGGCTGGACTAGAAGACCTCCAAGGTCCCTTCCATCTCTCTTATTCTCCTTCTCTTCCTCCCCTTCCTCCAACCTTCCTCTCTTTAAGGAAGAGATTGGGTGACCATTTGTCTGAAATGGTAGAAGGTCTCCTGCTTGGGCATGGGGCTTGGACTAGAAGACCTCCAAGGCCCCTTCCAATCCTGTTACTCTCTCATTCTCCTTTCTTGACGATTTCAACCAATTTCCTCAAAAATTGGGTGGGTGGGGTGGGATCTTCTGCTTAATTTTGGCCTCCTTCTCGCTTCCCAGGTTTAATGGGGAGGGGGGTTTCGTTTAGGATAGGGGGGGAGGTTAATTCGGAGAGGGGCTTCGAGCGGGCTTCCCCCTCCTGCCCCCGAATCAAACCCCCATCCTGAATTCAACCTCCAGATTAAAAATGGGGGAACCCCCTCCCCGGGGGGGGGGAGTTAGTCTGCCCTTTTTTGGGGACCCTCCAACATCTCCCCTATTTCCAGACAGCCCCTCCCTCTCATCCCTTCCAGAGCCCAATTTCCACCCCCTCCTCATTCTCTCTCCCCCAACCCGGCAGGTTAATTACACTATTTAAATTCCCTCAAATAATCGCAGCCAGTTAATTAAACCTCCATCGATCGTATAAAAGCGGGGCCAATAATGAATATCCCAGCCGCCTCGCTGGGAGGGCCTCGAGGAGGGTGACTCATAGCCCCCCCCCCCACTTCCATGGCGGTTATCCTGGTTAACGTTCCCCCCCCCTCCAAAATCAGCCGCAGGGTTTAGGGTGGGGGGGGAAGCCTGACCTTTGACCCCGTCTTCTGCCTCATTTGAGACCCTCAAACTGAAGTCCTTCAGACTTAAAGTTGCAAAGGTTGGAGACCCCTGCCCTAAAATACCGTCCAAATTCCCTTTTTCCCCTTTTGCAATATTTTCCTTCCTGCCTGTCATTTTCCGTCACATATGCAAATTCTCAAGCGCCTCGCACCCGAAGGTCCCGTACGGGCAAGTCCTCGCCCTAGCGGCCACCACCGGAGAGGCCCAGAATTCCTGTCGCTAAGCGAGACAGGTGCGCTGTTAGTACATTTTCGGGCTACCGTCGCGAAGTGAATCCTCGCAGTCCTGAAGCCAGTTGTTCGGCGAATCTGGCTCCCTCGCGGACTTTCGCTCGTCCGACGGCCGCAAAAGGGGGAGACCGCCACCGTCGTAAATACGAAGCAGCGGCCTAGCGTCCAAATTCTGAATCCCGTGACCGCTGCAATGGTCGTAAAGTACGAAACCAGTCATAAATCACTTCCCCTACCCCCGGGCTTTTGTTATTACGAATGGCTTTTTTGACTGTGGTGTGTGTGAGAGAGAGAGAGGGAGGGAAGGAGGGAGAAAGAGAGGAGGGAAGAGAGGGAGGGAGGAGAAGGAGAGAGGAAGGGAGGAGAGAAAAGGAGGGTGAGAGGAGAAGGAGGGCGAGAGAGAGTGAGGAAGGGGGAGCAAGGAGAGGGAGGGAGAGAGGGAGAAGAAGGGAGGGAGAAAGAGAGAGGGAGGGAGGGGAAGAGAGGAGAGGGAGAGAGAAGGAGGGAGGAGAGTGGGGAGGGAGAGGGAGGTAGAAGGGAGGAGGAGGGAGGGAGGGAGAGAGTAGAAGGGAGGGAGGAGGAAGGAGGAGGGAGGGAGGGGGAGAGAGGAGAGGGAGGGAGAGAAAGAGAGGCAGGGAGAGGGTGGGAGGAGAGGGACGGAGAAAGAGAAAATGAGGGAGGGAGGGGGAGGGAGGGGGAGGGAGGAGAGGGAGAGAGGGAGGGGAGGGAAGGAGGAGGATGGAGAAAGGGAGGAAGGAGAGGATGAGAGAGAGGGAGAGAGAGAAGGAGGGAGGGAGGAGAGGGAGGGAGGGAGGAAGGAGAGGGAGAGAGGGAGAGAGAGAAGGAGGGAGGGAGGAGAGGGAGAGAGGGAGGAAGAAGAGGGCCAGAGAGAGGGAGAGAGAGAAGGAGGGAGGGAGGAGAGGGAGAGAGAGAGGGAGAAGGAGGGAGGGAGGAGAGGGAGAGAGGGAGAGAAAGGAGGGAGGGAGAAGGAGGGAGGAGAGAAGGGGAAAAAGGAGGGAGGGAGAGGAATGAGGGGGAGGGAGGAGAGTGAGGGGGAGAGTGAGAAGCAGGGAGGGAGGGAGAGGGAGGGAGGAGACCGAGAGAGAAGGGGGGAGGGCGGAAGGAGAGGGAGAGGGGGGAGAGAAAGAGAGGAAGGATGGGGGCAGAGAGAGGGAAAGAGAGGCGGAGGGAGGAGAGAGAGAGAGATGGGGGGGATTGTGGTTGGCTTCTAAGCCAGCTAGCAGAGTCAGCGCCTCTATAAATTCTCTAAATAAATAATGACTTTTCCCACCGTCGCTAAACGAACGTCGTAAATCGACCTAAACCTACACCCTTAATTTGGGGGGGGGGCACGTGGGAGGACACGAGATCTCCCCTTCCCCTCCTCTCCCCCCCATCCCTTTTTAAGATTTTTAAAAATCTTCTTTTTAATCTGTGGGTCCCCTTCCTCCCTTATCCGGGCGGGCTGGGGGGGGGGAGTTGTCAGTCCCCCCCTTCCTCTGCTTCCCCCCCCTCCCCAAAAGACAGAATAAACCCCCCTCCTCATCTTTTTATCGCTGCCTCTAAACTCCCCCATCAATTTTTTAAAGCCAACCCTTGTTAGAAATTCACCCAAGTTTCCCCTGGAGAATCATAACCAACTGGGCCCATTAGGATGCCCAGGAAGGAAGGAGGGAGAGATAGAAAATAGGGGTCTGGGGGTGGGTGGGTGGGGGAGAGGAGGTGTCCCCCTCTTCCAAATTAAGGGGAGGGGGCAAAGAGAGAGAAGAAGAGCCCTTTATGAGGTGTGTGTCCCCCCCTCAAATTTGCAAACAGGCCAAATTCCCTCCTTTTTTTCCTCCGCCTCTTTAAAAACATCCAATTTTGTTTTAAAAATGCATTAAAATGCCATGGCAGTTTTCAACCATTCATTTGGGGAGGGGGCTGTTTACTCCCCTGGAGTCTTTTTGGGGGGAGAGGGGGGTGTCTTGGAAGAAGAAGGGAAGGGCCCATTAGGATGCCCAGGAAGGAGGGAGGGACAGAAAATAGGGGTCTGGGGGTGGGGGTGGGGGGGAGAGGAGGTGTCCCCCTCTTCCAAATTAAGGGGGGGGGGGCAAAGAGAGAGAAGAAGAGCCCTTTATGAAGTGTCCCGCCCCCCCCCCCTCAAATTTGCAAACAGGCCAAATTCCCTCCTCCCCCCCCCCCCCCGCCTCTTTAAAAAAAATCCCATTTTGTTTAAAAAATGCATTAAAATGCCAACCATTCATTTGGGGAGGGGGCTGTTTACTCCCTGGAGTCTTTTTTTTGTGGGGAGGGGGGTGTCTTGGAAGAAGAAGGGAAGGGGACCAGGAAGAGTGGCGAAAAGGGTGGAAAATAAATCGAACGATTTATTAAAATCAAGACAATGGCTATTTTTGGCGCCATTCCGGGGTCTTGAGCCTGTGAAGGGAACCCCCCCCTCCCCTCGCCTCCTTTTATCTCTGGGAGGGGGGTTGCCTGGCACTCTGTATGTGCTCAGAAGCACCCTTGCTCTTCCAGAGTTTTGTTTTTTTGAGGGGGGGGTCTCTCTTCCGTTAGCATTGCTCCCTAAAATCCTTCCATTAGCCAGGGGGAATCTTGAAGGTGTGATTGGGGTGGTGGTGTATTTTGAGGAGGGGGCTTTCAACTCTGGGGGAGAGGGTCTGGGATTAAGGAGGGTTGGGGGGTTCTTTAGCTGGAGGGGGATATAATTTCCGGGGGTGTGTGGATGGCCCTAGGACCCCTCCAGAGGGAAAGAAGGAAGTGGGGGGGAAAGTAGACTATTTCTAGGAAAGAGAAAAAAGAGGAGGGGCTCAGTGGGTCAGATCTGGGGGTCCAGGCTACCAAGATGGGGGGGGAGGGCAGGAGAGAGGTCAGGGTTGAAGATAGGAACCCCCCCCCTTCCCTCTCAGGTGCTCAACCTAGAAGGGCTGAAGGTTTGGGGGTGCAAGGTGGAGACCCTGACAGTTTGGGGCCGGGTCCCAGGAGAGGAAAAAGGAGGGGGGCTACTCCTGGAAGGAGATCCTTGGGTGGAGGGGTGTGTGTGGAAGAGAAGCAGAGGAGACACCTAGGGGAATGTGAGGAGGGGGCTGCTGCCCGAGACGCCCAGGGGAATGTGAGGAGGGGGCTCCCCGATCTGGAGACTCCCGAAAAATATGAGGAGGGGGCTTCCCGATTTGAAGACACCCAGGGAAATGTGAGGAGGGGGCTCCCCAATGTGGAGACTGCCAGGGGAATGTGAGGAGGGGGCTGCCCGGTCTGGAGACTCCCGAAAAATATGAGGAGGGGGCTGCTCAGTCTGGAGACACCCAGGGGAATGTGAGGAGGGGGCTGCCCGGTCTGGGGACTCCTGAAAAATATGAGGAGGGGGCTGCCCGATCTGGAGACACCCAGATGAATGTGAGGAGGGGGCTTCCCGATCTGGAGTCTCCCAGGGGAATGTGAGGAGGGGGCTGCCCGGTCTGGAGACACCCAGAGGAATGTGAGGAGGGGGCTGCCCGATCTGGAGACACCCAGAGGAATGTGAGGAGGGGGCTGCCCGATCTGGAGTCTCCCAGGGGAATGTGAGGAGGGGGCTGCCCAATCTGGAGTCTCCCAGGGGAATGTGAGGAGGGGGCTGCCCAATCTGGAGTCTCCCAGAGGAATGTGAGGAGGGGGCTTCCCGATCTGGAGTCTCCCAGGGGAATGTGAGGAGGGGGCTGCCCAGTCTGGAGACACCCGAAAAATATGAGGAGGGGGCTGCCCGATCTGGAGACACCCAGAGGAATGTGAGGAGGGGGCTTCCCGATCTGGAGTCTCCCAGGGGGATGTGAGGAGGGGGCTGCCCGGTCTGGAGACTCCCGAAAAATATGAGGAGGGGGCTGCCCAGTCTGGAGACACCCAGGGGAATGTGAGGAGGGGGCTTCCCGATCTGGAGTCTCCCAGGGGAATGTGAGGAGGGGGCTGCCCAGTCTGGAGACTCCCGAAAAATATGAGGAGGGGGCTGCCCGATCTGGAGACACCCAGAGGAATGTGAGGAGGGGGCTGCCCGATCTGGAGTCTCCCAGGGGAATGTGAGGAGGGGGCTGCCCAGTCTGGAGACTCCCGAAAAATATGAGGAGGGGGCTGCCCGATCTGGAGACACCCAGAGGAATGTGAGGAGGGGGCTTCCCGATCTGGAGTCTCCCAGGGGAATGTGAGGAGGGGGCTGCCCAGTCTGGAGACTCCCGAAAAATATGAGGAGGGGGCTGCCCGATCTGGAGACACCCAGGGGAATGTGAGGAGGGGGCTCCCCGATCTGGAATCTCCCAGGGGAATGTGAGGAGGGGGCTGCCCGGTCTGGGGACTCCTGAAAGATGTGAGGAGGGGGCTGTCCGATCTGGAAACTCCCAGGAGAATGTGAGGAGGGGGCTACTGGCCGATCTGGAGACACCCAGGGGAATGTGAGGAGGGGGCTGCTGCCCGATCTGGAGACTCCAGCCGAAGTCTGAGGAGGGGGCTTAGCCAGGGTCGGGGAGGGGAGGGTGGAAAGGCTTGTCGCAGTGCCAGACATTAAGGGGAGGGGGTGTCTGTTGCTCTCTTCTCCCCCCCCTCCCCAATTTGGCTCAGGCACCTCTATGCACTCCCCCTCCCCACCCGGCAGAAGATGGGGGAGGAGAGGGGGGGGGAGAGCGAGGGGAAAGGAGGGGGAGAGCGCGTAGTAGCCGGGCGAGACGAGCGGAGGGAGGTGGGCGCCTTCAGACGGGCGAGCGCCGCATCCCTCCGTCGCCGCTCCTGCCGCGCTCCCTCCTTCTTCTTCTTCTTCCTCCTCTTTTGCCCTTTTGCCGCCCCCTCTCCTCTTCCCCGCCCTCCCCTCCTTCCTCTTCTTCTTCCTCCTCCTCTTCTTCCTCTTCCATCCGGACTCCCAGCGACCCAGGTAGGTGCCCCCTCCCGTCCCTTCTCGGGAGAAAGTGGAGCCCCCTCCCCACAAAAGAAAGAGGGGTTTTATTTTATTTGGGGTGGGTGGGTCGTTTGAGGGAGGGGGAAGACGTGATCTTGGGGGGGGAAGGAAGAAGAAGAAGGGGGTCCAGGACAAAGTCGGGGAATTTGGGGCGGTGGGAGAAAAGAGGGGGGGGGGTCTCCCAGTTCCTTCTTTCCCTCCGTTCCTGCCACTTCCTTCCTTCCCTCCTTTTTTTTTTCCTCCTCCGCTGCAGGTGGGCGCCCCTCTCTTCTCCATCTCCATCCCTGGGAAGGAAGGAAGGAAGGAAGGGGGGCTCCAAGTTGGAGAAGAGCGGGTGGGGGTCCCCACCACCGCCTGCACTCCTTCCTCAGCCGTGCTTTCTCCTTCCCTCTTTCCCAAGTCCCGGAGGAGAATTCCCCAAAGGGCTGGGATTCCCCTCCGGGCGTGATGGAGGGGGCTGATTTGGTGGGGCTGGAGAGGGGGGGCTTTTTCTCCCTCCCCCCATCCCCTACCAGGGTCTCCCACCCCCACCCAAAGACCCCTGATTAAGGATTTCAAGCACGCAGGCAGGATTGTAAATCTACCCTGCGAGGCTCTTTAAGACTGCAGCGCGGGGAGGGGGGGGGTCCTAGGAGGGAGGAGGGGGCTTTGGGAGACCCCCCCTCCGTCCTGGTGGGACTGCGGGCGGGGGTCTTCTCTCCCCTCGCCTTCCCACCCCCCCCCCCCCCAACCCAGCATCCCTGAGGGGAGGCTGGGCGAGACAGATGCAGGGAGGGGAGCGTGCCTGGGTCACGTTGGCCGGCTGGCTGGCTCTGGAAGACCCTTCCTCCCTTTTGCAAGAGAGACCCCTCTGCCCTCCCCCCCATCCCAGATCAATAGCCCCCCTCAACATCTCACCCTCCCCCCCCAAAAAAATTAACCCCCCCCTCCCTCTTGGGCTGCATCCTGACCTCTGGGAGCCCCCTCCTCACCAATCCCGTCTCTGGCTCCATCCTTAAACCCCTCTCCCCTAAATCTGGCCTCTCAGCCTGCTTTTGCCCCCTCCAAAAGGGGAGTTTGCTTTGGGGAGGGGCCGCCGGCTCTTGGGGGAGACCCCCTTCCCCCCCACCCCCACGAGACTGGCCTGTCGCACCCTGCCTGCAATCAAGACAGCCCCTCCTTTTTTCCCTGTGCCAGCTCCCCCTCTTTATGGGACCTCGTCCCTCCCTACCCCAAACGGGGTAGACGAGCGGAAGACAAGCCAGGCGGGGTACAAACTCCATCAAACAGCCCCTCTTCCCATTCATTCCCGCTCTCCTGCTGCCCTCCCCCCATTTGATGGTGATGGGGGGGGGGTAGAAGGGCGAAGGGGAGCCAGGAGGGGTCCAATCTTTCCCACCCCACCCAAAATATCCCTTTCGAGGCTACCACAAAACTCCATTAAATAGCCCCCTCCTCATTTATCCCCCTGGGATGGGCAGTTCCCCCCCCCTCCCTTTCTCCCCCCACCCCTAAAGAAAACTGGGGTCAGAAGAAATGAGATCTATTGGTTTGATTCTCTAAGTGGTTGTTATTATTAGTATTAGTATTAGTATACATTACTCATTAAACATGAAGCTTGGCCAGCTGAACATTGGATAATAATAATAATTATGATATTGGGTAATATTTGGTGAGATTCACAACCTTTGGGGCTGGGTTGTTGTTAATATTATTATTATTATTTCATTAAACATGAAGTTCAGCCAACTGAACATTCAATAATAATATTGTTATTATTATTATTACTACTATACTTTATTCATTAAACATGAAGCTCGGCCAACTGAACATTCAATAATAATATTATTATTGTTATTATTATTACTATACTTTATTCATTAAACATGAAGCTCGGCCAACTGAACATTCAATAATAATATTATTATTGTTATTATTACTACTATACTTTATTCATTAAACATGAAGCTCGGCCAACTGAACATTCAATAATAATATTATTATTGTTATTATTACTACTATACTTTATTCATTAAACATGAAGCTCGGCCAACTGAACATTCAATAATAATATTATTATTGTTATTATTACTACTATACTTTATTCATTAAACATGAAGCTTGGCCAACTGAACATTCAATAATAATAAGTATTATATTGTTATTATTATTACTATATTTTATTCATTAAACATGAAGCTCGGCCAACTGAATATTCAATAATAATAAGTATTATTATTTATTACTATTACTATATTTTATTCATTAAACATGAAGCTCGGCCAACTGAACATTCAATAATAATAAGTATTATTATTGTTATTATTATTATTACTTATTCATTAAACATGAAGCTCGGCCAACTGAACATTCAATAATAATAATAATGTGTTATTATTATTAGGTAATCTTTGGTGAGATTCAATGCCTTTGGGGCTGGTTATTATTATTGTTATGATGTGGTTAATTTTTGGTGAGATTCTTAGCCTTTGGGGCTGGTTGGTAGCTCAACAGCTATTATTATTGTTATTGTTATTGTTGTTTTTTAATTATTATTATTATTACATTTTATTCATTAAACATGAAGCTCAGCCAACTGAACATTCAATAATAATAAGTATTGTTGCTGTTGCTGTTGCTGTTGCTGTTGTTGTTGTTATTATTATTATTATTATTATTATTATTATACACCCTGATCTGCATCTGGGAATAACTAATCCTAAACAATTCACTTCAATTGGGGGGGCAGGGGGGCAAAGCGAGGGGAAGCAGAAACCGTATCAGGCAGAAAAGAAAGAAAAGGGAGGGAAAAAGAAGGAGAAGAAGGGAAATAATTAAAACAAACAAGACTAGCGGAGGATTAAATCTAATATTTGGAAATCGGGGGTGCTTATTCGCATGCCCTGAGGAGACCCAGGCGGACGGTGGGGGGAGGGGAGGGGGGGAAGCCGTGCCAAAAGATCGGCTGAGGGAGGGAAATGGAATTGGCGGCTCGCAAACAAACATCACGGATGGCTCTTTTGAGGGGAACAGTGAGGTAAAAGGAAGGCGGGAGGGAGGGCACGAGAGGAATTT
>CM077648.1:0-45340 GCA_039707465.1 Rhabdophis nuchalis
AATAGGGACAAATTCAATGCAAATGGGCCAGCCTTCAGAGAGGCTCCGGGGCTTGGAAGATGACAACAAGCTCAAAAATGGCCCCAGGGCAGGGATGGCAAAACCTTTAGACATGGGGGGGGGGGCGACTGCGGGCGCACATGTCCAAATGGAAAGGTGTGTCTGCAGGCGTGCATACACAGACATGAACATGTGCATGTGCGGACATGCTTGAATGTGCATGTGTGGACATGCATGATCATGTGTGTGCATGGACATGCACGAATGTGTGCATGAACACACATGAACATGTGCATGCGCACACATGCACAAACATGGGCATGTGCAGAAATGCTTGAATGCGCGCATGTGTGGACATACATGAACATGTGTATGCATGGACATACATGAATGTGTGCATGCACATACATGCACAAACATGGACATGTGCGGAAATGCACGAATGTACACACATGTGGACATGCATGAACATGTGTGTGCATGAACACACATGAACATGTGTGTGCGCATACATGCACAAACATGGGCATGTGGGGAAATGCTCGAATGTGCACATGTATGGACATACATGAACATGTGTATGCATGGACATGCATGAATGTGTGCATGCACGGACACGCATGGACGTGTGTATGCACATACATGCACAAACATGGGCATGTGCGGAAATGCACGAATGTACACACGTGGACATGCATGAACATGTGTATGCACAGACACGCACATGTGCAGACACGCACAAACATGTGTATGTGCAGACATGCTTGAACATACACGTGTGGACATGCACAAACATGTGCGTGCATGGACATGCACGCACATGCACATTCTGGTTTTTCTTTGAAGGCGTTTCGCTTCTCATCCAAGAAGCTTCTCCAGCTCTGAAGGGCAACACATAGAGGTCTGTTATCTATTCATTCAAAGTCAAGTCATCCTAAATCCTAATCCAGATGCAAATCAATCCCTTAATTCCAGCCAGCTGACCTTGGGTGGAACCAGATGGGCAGGTCCATCCGTTGGAAGAAGCAAAGTCTCACTCGTCAGATGCACCCGTGGCGGCATCCTCACGCACACAACACAAGTGACATCATCCTGGCTTCTTCTCATCTTATCATTTACTCGCTGTTCCTGGCCATGCGTTTCTGTGGCCCAGTATGGCTATGCATCGCATGGTCTTTTCTGTACTTCTCTTAAGTTAGGGCCACATCAAGAAATGCAAAACTCCAAGCCGAGCAATGGAGCTCATTAAATGTGTAACAGAAAATAAAAATAATAAGTCACCGAAATTAAAAACAGGTCAAGCAAACCACCCTAACGAATAAATCTCTTTGGTGGTTGTTTTTTCTCAGTTCTTCTATTTATGGTATAATTATCCAGTCTTTGGATTTCCACCCCCCACCTTACCTTGTTTTAATTAGTTTCAATGTTGCTGCTAATATGGTTAATAACTTTGCATTTCTAGTGGGGCAGATATGCCTGTGTCTCTGGGAGCATTTGCATAGCTCTGTCTGGTGTGACTTTTATTGGTGCTACTGTGATGTTCATTAGGGTAGTTTATACGTTTCTATAGTCCGAGAGAGTAAATAAAGCCGTAAATGCACAGAATATATCAGTGCAATCGTAGATTTATATGGGTTTTTTCCCCCCCTTCTCCAACCATTCATTTAGTCACCAAAGTTTCAACGGCACGGAAGAACTGGACTTATGTCCGTGCTTCACACTTACAACCGTTGCAGCATCCCCACTATCACGGGATCAAAATTCAGACCTTTGGCAACCGGCTCATATTTATGACGGTGAGAGTGTCCCAGGGGTGATTCGCTTTGGAGAACACCTGACAAGCTTGGCCTAAGTTATGCTCCTCGCCCCAGTCTGTAGCTTAAATTGTTTAATCCAGGGGAGACATGATAGCAGTGTTCCGATATCTCAGAGGGTGCCACAAAGAAGAGGGAGTCAAACTATTCTCCAAGGCACCTGGGGGCAGGACAAGAAGCAACGGGTGGAAACTAATCAAGGAGAGAAGCAACTTAGAACTGAGGAGGAATTTCCTGACAGTGAGAACAATTAACCTCTGGAACAGCTTGCCTCCAGCAGTTGTGAATGCCCCAACCCTGGAAGTCTTTAAGAAGATGTTAGATAGCCATTTGTCTGAAATGGTATAAGGTTCCTGCCCACGCAGGGGGTTGGACTAGAAGACCTACAAGGTCCCTTCCAACTCTGCTATTGTATTGTATTGTAATCAGGTTTTAACGGGATACAGTTTTAATGTTTTATAAATTTCAGTACAGGGTTAATTTATTTAATTTGGTTTTAATTATGTATGTATTGTTATGTTTTTAGATGTTCTTAATTTTCCTGTACACCGCCCCGAGTCCCTTCGGGGAGAGGGGGATGGTTTAGAAATTCAATAAATTATTAAATTATTAATTAAAGTCAATGGGGAAGCTGGATTCATTTGAAAAGAGGAAGGTTCTGCAGTTAAGCAAGAAAAACGAAATGCACAGGGACAGGATAGGTGGTACCTTGCACCATAGTAGCAACGGTGAGAGGGATCTTGGAGTCCTAGTGGGAAAGCATTGAAATAGGAGCCAGCCGTGGGCAGCAGCTGCCAAAAAAGCCAACCCAGTTCTAGGCTGCATCAACAGGGGGAGAGAATCAAGATCACCTGAAGGGTTAATGCCACTTTATAAGGCCTTGGGAAGGCCACACTGGGAATATTTGCATCCAGTTTTGCTCGCCACGATGTAGAAAAGATGTGGTGACTCTGGAAAGAGTGCAGAGAAGAGCAACCAAGAGGATGAGGGGCCTGGAGGCTCAAACATATGAAGAACGGTTGCAGGAACTGGGGATGTCTAGTTTAATGAAAAGAATGACCAAGGGAGACATGATAGCAGCCTTCCAATGTCTCAGGGGTTGCCCCAAAGAAGAGGGAGTCAAACTATTCTCCAAGGCACCTGAGGGCAGAACAAGAAGCAACGGGTGGAAACTAATCAAGGGGAGAAGCAACTTAGAACTGAGGAGAAATTTCCTGACAGTGAGAACAATTAACCTGTGGAACAGAAGTTGCCTCCAGAATTTATGAATGTCCCAACACTGAAAGTCTTTAAGAAGATGTTGGATAACCATTTATCTGTAGTGGTGTAGGGCTTCCTGCCTAGGCAAGGGGTTGGACTAGATGACCTCCAAGGTCCCTTCCAACTCTGTTATTTTATTGTATTGTTGTATTGTATTGTATTTAACAATGGGGTTGCTAACTTAACACCTGCAGTGATTCATTTAACCGCTATGGAGAGAAATTTGGGGCTCTCTCATGGTGGGAAGTTTTGAGGACTATCTGTACTGATTTTCACATTCTGCAATGGAGCACAGCTGGCTGGGGAATTCTGGGAGTTGAAGTCCACGCCTCTTCAAGCAGCCATGTTGGCTGAGGCATTCTGGGAGTTGAAGTCCACACATCTTCAAACAGCCATCCTTCCTCTTTACCTATTCCTCGCTTCCTTTCTCCTTTCTTTCTTTCTTTTCTTCCTTCCTTTTCCCCCCTTCCTTCCTTCCTTCTTACTTTCTCCTTCCTTTTCTCTCTCTCTCTCTCTCTCTCTCTCCTCCCTCCTTCCCTCTCTCCCTCCCTGGATGACTTTAGACCAGTCACCTCTCAGCTCAGCCTACCTCACAGGGTGGTTGCGAGAGAGAGGGAAAATAGGAGGGGGAGAGCATAGTAGGTACGGTCTCCACCTTGAACTACGGATACAAATAGCAAAGTCAGGAAACAGATAAGTCAATAAATAAATAAAACCTGGCCAAGGAAGCCCACCCATCCTTTAGGGCAGGGGTCCCCAACCTTTGCAACTTTAAGTCTGAAGGACTTCAGCTCCCAGAATTCTCCAGCCCCTGGCCCAGGCCCTGACACTGACAGCTTTGCTGGCTGGAGAATTCTGGGAGCTGAAGTCCTTCAGACTTAAAGTTGCAAAGGTTGGGGACCCCTGGCCCAGGCCCTGACACTGACAGCTTTGCTGGCTGGAGAATTCTGGGAGCTGAAGTCCTTCAGACTTAAAGTTGCAAAGGTTGGGGACCCCTGGCCCAGGCCCTGACACTGACAGCTTTGCTGGCTGGAGAATTCTGGGAGCTGAAGTCCTTCAGACTTAAAGTTGCAAAGGTTGGAGACCCCTGGCCCAGGCCCTGACACTGACAGCTTTGCTGGCTGGAGAATTCTGGGAGCTGAAGTCCTTCAGACTTAAAGTTGCAAAGGTTGGGGACCCCTGGCCCAGGCCCTGACACTGACAGCTTTGCTGGCTGGAGAATTCTGGGAGCTGAAGTCCTTCAGACTTAAAGTTGCAAAGGTTGGGGACCCCTGGCCCAGGCCCTGACACTGACAGCTTTGCTGGCTGGAGAATTCTGGGAGCTGAAGTCCTTCAGACTTAAAGTTGCAAAGGTTGGAGATCCCTGGCCCAGGCCCTGACACTGACAGCTTTGCTGGCTGGAGAATTCTGGGAGCTGAAGTCCTTCAGACTTAAAGTTGCAAAGGTTGGGGACCCCTGCTTTAGGGGCCAGTCAGGGGCCCCTCCCTCCTCCCAAAACCTTTGACTCTCAAACTTAGTTTGCCGCATTTTCTCCGAGCCAAACACAGTTCCCCCCCCCCCCCCTGACCCAAGTTGGCTTCTGACATCCGTTGGGTCTCGGCTGGCAAATCCTTTGCCAGGAGCCTCTTGCGTCACCCAAGCTGTGAATTTGCACAGGGGGCTTTCTCTGGGCTCCCCGACACGCCCCACGGGCCCAGGTGGGAGCCAAGAGGACTCCGTGGCCCATCCTTGAGCCCTATTGTTTTTGAGGTCTTGCCAAGAGGCCTCAGTTTGGCCAGGCAGATGGAGCAGGGGTGGGTGGGGGAGTGTCTTGGCTGCTGTCCCACCGAAGCCTCCAATCCACTCTCAGCAGCTGGACCTGCGCCTTGCAAAGCTCCCCCCCACCCAAGAAAACCCCCAGGCTGAGCGGAGGAGATTAAATACAGACGTGAAAAACAGGGGAGGGGGAGGAGACCCCCCCCCCCAAATTTGGACCCCGGCAACGCTTCTCAATCGACTTGCAGGTCTGACGGCTCCTTTGACAGTCGCGGGAAAAATCAAAGCGCCTTCTTCCCCCACCCCCCAAACAGGGTGAAGTTAACAAGGCATTAAACAACCATGCAATTCTGACACACACACACACACACCCAATGGTGGTCGTAAGTCGGGGACTGGCTGGAGAAGAACATTCATAACCTCTAATCAGATCACAGAGACGTCACTGCGCTGAAAAAAACACAACCTACCAAGATTTATCACAATATAATAAAGAAAAGAATGCGATATTTCGCTCTTTTTGGAAGACCCCATAGGGATGCATTTCTGCAGTGTTTCTCCAAAGCTACAGGCTGCCTCCGGCAAATTCCCCCGTTTTCTTTCTCCCTCTCCTTTTCCCACAAATACAGGCACTGCTCGACTTACAAAGCGTTCACTTAGCGACCGCTCGAAGTTACGGCGGCACTGAAAAAAGTGACGGATGAGGCATTTGTCACACTTACGACCCCGTGGTCAAAATTCAGATACTTGGCCCCTGACTCGTATTTATGACTTGTCCCAGGGTCACTTGATCCCCCTTTGACGACCTTCTGGGCCAGCGAAGTCAAGGGGGAAGCCCGATTCATTTAACGACCGTGTTGGTAAGTTAACAACTGCAGGGATCTGCTTGACAATGGTGGGGAGAAAAGCCGTAAAATGAGGCAAAATGCACTTAGCAAATGTCTCGTTTGAAATGCTGGGCCACAACTGAGCCCCAAATTTCCCCTTCCCCTCCCTCCCTCCCTCCCTTCCCACCCACTTTCCTTCCTTCCTTCCTTCCTTTCCAGGCTTCCTTCCTTCCTTCCTTCCAACCCACCTTCCTTCCTTCCTTCCTTTCCAGGCTTCCTTCTTTCCTTCCTTTCTTCCTTTCCAGCCTTCCTTCCTTCCTTTCTTCCTTTCCAGGCTTCCTTCCTTCCTTCCTTCCTTCCTTCTTTCCTTCCTTCCAACCCACTTTCTTTCCCTCCATCCTTCCTTCCTTCCTTTCCAGGCTTCCTTCCTTTCTTCCTTTCCAGGCTTCCTTCCTTTCTTCCTTTCCAGGCCTCCTTCCTTCCTTCTTTCCTTCCTTCCTTCCTTCCTTCCTTCCTTCCTTCCTTCCTTCCTTTCCAGGCTTCCTTCCTTCCTTCCTTTCCAGGCTTTCTTCCTTCCTTTCTTCTTTTCCAGACTTCCTTCTTTCCTTCCTTTCTTCCTTCCTTTCTTACAACCCACCTTCCTTCCTTCCTTCCTATAATAATAATAATAATAATAATAATAATAATAATAATAATAATAATAATAATAATAATAATAATAACTTTTAATTTGTAAACCGCTCCCTCTCCCCACAGGGACTCGGGGCGGTGCACAGGGAGAATAAAAACAATAAATATACACATATACAAAATATACAAACATAAATACAAACCCTCCCTCCCTCCCTTCCTTTCTTAGCAAAAGCCCTTAGACTAATATACCACTTTTCCAAGCTTTACAGCCATCTTGCCCCAACAATCGGGGTCCTCATTTTACCGACCACGGAAGGCTGAGTCAACCTTGAGCCAGTCGGGATCAAACAGCCAAACTGCTAGCATCCAGCAGTCGGCAAAAGTAGACTGCAGTACTGCATTCTGACCACTGCGCCACCATCCCTCTATCATAATAATACTAATTATAACAGTACTCAAGATTGGATATCAATCCATCAATCAATGAGTAAAATTTCAAACTCCCCTCTCCATAGTGACCCTAAAGCTACACGACCTTTGATCCTCGTGTCTCCTGCATTTTACCCAAAGCCAAAGAATACGGCCAGCCGAATGCGGGAGATATAGACATAAATCTAGAACTTTCTATCATATGTGGTGGGCCTGTCCCGATGCTAGGAAGGATTGGCTGGAAGGAATCACGGAACATAAGATAGAATTGAAACCAGAGTTATGTTTCCAAGGTATACTAGACCCAAGAAATATCAATATATTATTACACATACTAACCACTGGTAGGAAGATACTCAAATGTGCTGAAATGGACAGAATGACTATAGAGTTAAAAGAAAGACAAAAGTCGGACTATTATAAAATGTGGAGTAGACGGTACAAGTGCTAGAGCAGGGGTCTCCAAGACTTTGCAACTTTAAGTCTGAAGGACTTCAGCTCCCAGAATTCTCCAGCCAGCTGGCTGGAGAATTCTGGGAGCTGATGTCCTTCAGACTTAAAGTTGCAAAGGTTGGAGACCCCTGTGCTAGAGAACAGAAGCCAAAACCAGAAATAAAAGTTGCAAAAATTACTGATGATAATATGAAGAAAGATGCATGTATGTAAAATCTGATTATACGTATTATACTATTCTATTACAATATCCTTATTACATCCGTATTAGAATCGTTAAAATCTACGAGAAGGCAAAAATCGAATAGTAAACTACAAAAGCAGAATACGCATGTTGATACGGGAAGCTGTAAAATTAGATGATATCTCGGACCTCCGCCTCTTCCGCCAACGTCTTAAGACGTATCTATTCCAACAAGCCGGCCTAGGATAGCCCCTACTTCTGACTTTTTAAAAATAAATCAATTTGGTATGGTTTTAACATGGGTTTTTAGCACGGGTCTAGTAATTTAATATATTTTAATTGATATTGTATTTTGTGGTTTTAATAATGCCTGTGCGCCACCCTGGGTCCTAACAAGGAGAAGGGCGGGGGTATAAATTTAATAAAATAAATAAAAATAAATCCTGATGTTCTTTGTATTTTTTCTTGGTTCCCCCCCCCCCCCTTTTTCTCTTTTTTTTTACTTGTGGTTTTTTTAAACTGGAAATGTTCACTAAAACTTATTAAAAGATTTTTTAAAAAAAACCAGAATACAGCCAGCTGGCCTCTCGCCTCCCGTAAAGCTGACTTGGGCCACCTGTGGATTTAGGATTTATTAAGGATTTATTAAATTTTTAGACCGCCCTTCTCCCTTGCGGGACACAGGACGATGTACAGGCAATACTAAGATCAATAATATAGAGCATAAAATACAATTAAAAATATATTAAATAGATTGGCCTGATCTAAATCCTGTTAAAAAACCCTTACTAAAACAATTTAAAAACTAAAACAATTAAAAAAAACTACGTCAGGAAAGGAATTCAAGAATGCCGGCCAATGGCAGAGATTTGGGTGGGGCTGATCTGAGGCGTGGGGAGTCCCTTGGCTGCGAGGCGGCCTTGCTCTTAAATATCACTCCATCCAGAAGTGGGTCTGTGCAAATACACACTTGCTCGGGGGAAATCTTTGTGCAAAAGGTTAGGGCTGCAATTCTCATGCGCTCTTCAGCGAAGGAGAGCAAACAACGGAAAAGAAAAAGTGGATGGAATCTGATCCTGCCTCCATTTTTCGCCCTCCCCAGATGCCAGAGGCCGCCTAAGAGCTTGGGGAGGGCGAAAATGGCCTCCCACCACCGTGGAGGCCCTCTGTCGGCCTGTTTTATGACTTCCAGGTTGCCCGTCGGGCGGATTTTCTCCCTCCGGAGGCCTTCCTGAAGCCCAACGTGCACACCGGAAGTCCACCCCCGAACTTCCTGTTTGCGCATTGGGGGGATTTTCTCCCTCCGGAGGCCTTCCTGAAGCCCAACGTGCACACCAGAAGTCCATCCCCGAACTTCTGGTTTCCCCATTGGGCAGATTTTCTCCCTCCGGAGGCCTTCCTGAAGCCCAACGTGAACATCGAAAGTCCATCCCCAAATTTCCGGTTTGCCCATCGGGTAGATTTTCTCCCTCCAGAGGCCTTCCTGAAGCCCAACGTGCACACCGGAAGTCCATCCCCGAATTTCTTGTTTGCGCATTGGGGGGATTTTCTCCCTCCGGAGGCCTTCCTGAAGCCCAACGTGAACATCGGAAGTCCATCCCCAAATTTCCGGTTTGCCCATCGGGCGGATTTTCTCCCTCCGGAGGCCTTCCTGAAGCCCAACGTGCACACCGGAAGTCCATCCCCGAATTTCTTGTTTGCGCATTGGGGGGATTTTCTCCCTCCGGAGGCCTTCCTGAAGCCCAACGTGAACATCGAAAGTCCATCCCCAAATTTCCGGTTTGCCCATCGGGTAGATTTTCTCCCTCCAGAGGCCTTCCTGAAGCCCAACGTGCACACCGGAAGTCCATCCCCGAACTTCTGGTTTCCCCATTGGGCAGATTTTCTCCCTCCGGAGGCCTTCCTGAAGCCCAACGTGAACATCGAAAGTCCATCCCCAAATTTCCGGTTTGCTCATCGGGTAGATTTTCTCCCTCCAGAGGCCTTCCTGAAGCCCAACGTGCACACCGGAAGTCCATCCCCGAATTTCTTGTTTGCGCATTGGGGGGATTTTCTCCCTCCGGAGGCCTTCCTGAAGCCCAACGTGAACATCGGAAGTCCATCCCCAAATTTCCGGTTTGCCCATCGGGCGGATTTTCTCCCTCCGGAGGCCTTCCTGAAGCCCAATGTGCACACCGGAAGTCCCTTCCCAAACTTCCGGTTTCCCCATCGGGCGGATTTTCTCCCTCCGGAGGCCTTCCTGAAGCCCAACGTGCACACCGGAAGACTAGATGACCTACCAGGTCCCTTCCAACTCTGCTAATCTAACCTAAAGCCCCTCGGCCGCATCCCGGAGACACGAATGATATGACATATGAACTTGCCAACTCAGTGCTCCGCTGATCATCAGACACGATGTTTCCCCCCACCCACCCACCCCCCGAGGGTGCAAAACGCCGTCTCCACACAAAGCATGCGCAGCTGGCTTTTCTTCCGTCGCACTTTGGGGACCGGGTCCCGTTAGGGGGTCTCCCTGTGCGAGAGCTCATCTCATCCGCCCCCTCCTCCTCCTCCTTCCTCTTAATGCCACTTAAGAGACCCCCCAATGACCAGCTCTCATGTCCATGTAGAACATCGGTTCCAAGATAGGAGGAAGCGGCGAGCAGGAAAATAAGGCCTCCAGAGAAACGGTGGTGGTGGCACATCAGCGTGAAACTTTGATGAGATGAGAGCGCGTGGTTTTATCGGCTGGAGCACCGAAAGGGCGCACAGACATGTGGCAAGTTTCCCACGCTCGGATCGGTGGGAAAATGGGGATTTGAGGAAGGGTCAGGCCAGTTGATCCTAAGAAAGAGAGGTTTGTGGGGTCCTCGGTGGTCTCGGAGCTTGGTTGTTTTCTTGCAGACGTTTAATCACCAAACTGGGTGACATCATCAGAGCTAGCAGTGGTGACGTTGCCTAGTTTGCTAATGAAATATGTGGGGAGGAAGCAAGCTTAGAGAACACCAAGGGCCCACAGTTCTTCTCTTCGTCCTCCTGCTTCGTCCCCTTCAATTCTTCCCCTGCCTTCCTCCTCCTCCTTCTCCTCACGCCTTTGTAGCACTGATGATGTTACCTAGTTGGGTTATGAAACGTCTACAAGGAAAGGGAGCTCAGAGAAGGGGCCCCACAGTTCTTCTCTTCTCTTTCTCCTTTGTCCCCTTCCTCCTCCTCCTCTGCACATCTTTCTAGTAACCTGGTTGTTAAGTGAATCTGGCTTCCCCATGGACTTTGCTGGATCACGTGACCCCACCCCCACCCCACCCAGCCGGGACACTGCGACCGTCATAAATATGAAACCATTGCGAAGCCTTCGAATTTTATCACACGACCCTGGGAAACGGTCATGTGGTCACAAGTGTGAATAATAACGGCCCTAACATCCCTGTGGCCTACAGAGGGAGCTCTCACCTCACAATCAGGAGGTTGTGGGTTCGATCCTAGGTAGAGGCAGATGTCTGATCTCCCGCTGGGGCGGGGGGGGGGGTTGGACTAGATGACCTGCAAGGTCCCTTCCATCTCTGTTAATCCGATATTTTCAGTGCCGTTGTAAGTTCGAACGGTCCCTAAACGAACCGGGGAAACGCCTGTATGGCACAGGGAAGTTCCTCAAACTTGGGGCTTCGTCCGAGGAAGATTGGGGGGGGGCTCCAGGAGGGTGGAAACCCCCACCCCTTCCCAAGGCACAGCAGCAGCAGAGGTGAGCCAAGGCAGGAGGACCACAGCTGGGAAGTGTCACTTCCAAGTTATCGATACTTGTCAAGGCCTCCCACCCGCCTCGTCTGCCTCGAGCTGGGGGCTGGGAGAGGGGGGGGGGCGGCCTAGTTAAGCGCTTGCTAATGGCCCTCCCCACTCCCTCATTTGCTGGGGTCCCTCTGGGGGAAGGAGGCTGTGCAGCTGGGGTCTCCCAGCAGGCAAGGTGCACAAGTCATTAAAAGCAGGGAAAGGAGGCTATTTCCACAAAGCAGCTCAGCTGGGGTTGGGGGTGGGAGAGAAAGGTAAGGAAGTCAGAATATCCATCCATCCATCCATCCATCCATCCATCCATCCATCCATCCAATAACTATATAATCTATCTATCTATTTATCTATTTATCTATCTATCTATCTATCTATCTATCCATCCATCCATCTATCTGTCTATCCATCTATCTATCCATCTATCTATCCATTACATCCATCCATCCATCCATCCATCCATCCATCCTCTATGTTAATTAGTCAGTGGAACAACTTGCCTCCAGAAGTTGTGAATGCTCCAAGAGTGGAAGTTTTTAAGAAGATGTTGGATAACCATTTATCTTTAGTGGTGTAGGGCTTCCTGCCTAGGCAGGGGGTTGGACTAGAAGACCTCGAATGTCCCTTCCAACTCTTTTCTTTCTTTCTTTCTTTCTTTCTTTCTTTCTTTCTTTCTTTCTTTCTTTCTTTCTTTCTTTCTTTCTTTCTTTCTTTCTTTCTTTCTTTCTTTCTACCTACCTACCTACCTACCTACCTACATTATATTATATATATTTATATTTATTCAATTTATACCCCGCCCTTCTCCAAACGGACCCAGGGCGGCGCACAGGAAAATTAAAATACATACAAAACATCATATAAAATTTAAAAAACTAATTCAATAGAACCTGTGCTAAAACCAGATTAAAATCCCCAAATTTAAAAACTATCTAAAAGTCAGTATAGGGGGCTACGCTAGGCCGGCTAGATGGAACAAATGTGTCTTAAGACACTTGCGGAAGAGGCGGAGGTCAGAGATGGTGCGAAGTTCAGGGGGTAAGTCGTTCCAAAGGGCTGGACCTGCCACAGAGAAGGCTCTCCCCCTGGGTGTCGCCAGTCGGCATTGTCCGGCCGACGGCACCCTGAGGAGGCCCTCTCTGTGGGAGCGTATTGGTCTGAGGGATGTATGGGGCAGGAGGCGGTCTCGCATATAACTAGGCCCCGAGCCATGGAGCGCTTTAAAGATGGTCGTCAGAACCTTGAAGCGCACCCGAAAGACCACAGGAAGCCAGTGCAGCTCGCGCAGGATAGGTGTTATGTGGGAGTGTCTAGGCGCTCCCGTAATCACCCGCGCAGCTGCATTCTGGACTAACTGCAGCTTTCGAGTGCACCTCAAGGGAAGCCCCATGTAGAGAGCATTACAGTAGTCGAGTCAAGAGGTCACGAGGGCCTGAGTGACTGTGCGAAGGGCAGCCCGGTCCAGTAAGGGCCGCAATTGGCGCATCAGGCGTACCTGATGGAAAGCCCCCCTGGCCACGGCCGCCACATGGTCCTCCATGGACAGCCGGGAATCCAGGAGGACACCCAAGTTGCGCGCCCTCTCCACGGGGGCCGGTGTTTCGCCCCCAATGGCCAGAGTTGGAATAATCTGGCTGAACCGGGGTGCCGGAAGCCACAGCCACTCAGTCTTGGACGGGTTGAGCCTGAGTTTGTTACTACCCATCCAGATCCGTACGGCCTCCAAACACCGGGACATGACCTCGACGGCATCGTTGGGGTGGTCTGGGGTGGATATGTACAACTGAGTATCATCAGCGTACAGATGATATCCCACCCCAAAACCACGGATGATCTCGCCCAGCGGCTTCATGTATGTGGTGAACAGTAGGGGCGAGAGGACCGACCCTTGAGGTACCCCACATACGAGGGGCCTCGAGGCCGACCTCTGCCCCCCTGCCAACACATATTGCGACCGACCAGAGAGGTAGGAAGAGAACCACCGTAGAACGGTGCCTCCCAGCCCCAACCCCCCCAGTCGGTGCAATAGGATACCATGGTCGATGGTATCAAAAGCCGCTGAGAGGTCTAATAGGACTAGGATAGAGGAATATCCTCTATCCCGCGCCCTCCAGAGATCATCAATCAACGCGACCAATGCCATCTCGGTGCTATGCCCGGGTCGGAAGCCGGACTGGCGCGGGTCTAGATAATCAACTTCCTCCAAGTGTCGCGGAAACTGTTGGGCCACCACACTCTCAACAACCTTCACTAAAAAGTGAAGGTTGGAGACGGGACGATAGTTCTCTAGTAATGCTGGATCCAGGGACGGCTTCTTGAGGAGGGGCCTTACTACCGCCTCTTTCAAGACGGCAGGCAAGGACCCCTCACTCAAAGATGCGTTGACAATGCCCTGGAGCCAGCCTCGTGTCGTCTCCCAGGATGCCAGTACAAGCCAGGAGGGACACGGGTCCAATAAACATGTGGTAGCCCTAAGTCTCTTTGACAACTTGTCCATATCCTCGGTAGTAACAAAATCAAACTCCTCCCAAGATGGTGTCTCAAGAGCAACCTCGGACCGCTCAGCTGGACCACTGTCGATGGAGGGCAGCTCGGTCCGAATCCGAGTGATTTTCTCCTGCAGATAAATCCCAAATTCCTCTGCTCGACCCTGTAGAGGGGCTTCCCGTGGCCTCTGTTGAAGGAGGGAGCGGGTCACCCCAAACAGGGCGGCAGGGCGGTTATCTGCGGATGCAATAAGAGTGGCACAATACTCACGTTTGGCCACTCTTATCGCCACCAGGTAAGTCCTAATGTAGGTTCTCACTAGTGTTCGGTCGGCTTCGGAGTGAGAGGATCTCCATCTGCTCTCTAGGCGTCTCTTGTGGCGCTTCATCTCCCTAAGCTCCTCGGTGAACCAAGGAGCCCGGGTGGATCGTCGCTGCAAGAGAGGCCGCTCGGGCGCGACTCGGTCCAAGGCCCCCGTGGCCGCACTTAACCATGCGGCCACTAGGTCCTCAGTCGAGTCGCGGGGCAAGTCCACAGGAATTGGCCCAAGCTCCCTTTGGAACCTTACCGGGTCCATCAGAAGCCTGGGGCGGAACCATATAGGAATATCCCTAAATACCTACCTACCCATTTACCTTCCTTCCTTCCTTTTTTCCTGTCTTCCCTCCTTCCTATCTATCTATCTATCTATCTATCTATCTATCTATCTATCTATCTATCTATCTATCTATCATCTATATTGCTTGCTTGCTTCCTTCCTTCCTTCCTTCTTATCTACCTACCTACCTATCAATCATTATGTATTATCTATCTATCTATCTATCTATCTATCTATCTATCTATCTATCTATCTATCTATCTATCTATCTATCTCTCTCCCCCCGCTTTTTCTCCATCCATCTATCTAGCCATCAATCCACCCACTCATCCATCCATTATCCATCCATCCATTATTTATTATCTATTCATCCATTATCTATCTATCTACAGTATCTATTGTTATCTATCCATTCTATTTATCCATCTATCCATTCATTCATTAGATATCATCCATCTCTCTTTCTCTCACCCTCTCTATCTAACCATCTACCCATTCATTATCTATTCATCTATCCATCCATTCAAAATTGTTGCCATAAAAGACAAAGGTTAAGAGAGCTGCAGGGAGGGAGGGAGAGAGAGAGAGAGAAGGAAAGAAAGAGAAAGAGAGAGAGAAAGAGCGGGAGAGAGCAAGCGAGATAGAAAGAGAGAGGGAGGGAGGGAAAAAGAGAGAGAAAAAGAGGGAGAGAAAGAGGGAGAAAGAAAGAGAGCAGGAAAGAAAGAGAGAAAGAGGGAGGGAGGGAGGGAAGAAAGTGAAAGATAGAGAAAGAAAAAGAGAGAGAAAAGTGAGAGAGAGGGGGGAGGGAGCAAGCAAGACAGAACGAGAGAGGGGGGAGGGAGAGAAAGGGAGGGGGAGAGAAAGAAAAAGAAAGAAAGAAAGAAAGAAAGAAAGAAAGAAAGAAAGAAAGAAAGAAAGAGAGGGGAGGGAGGGAGAGAAAGAGAGGGGGAGAGGAGAGAGAAAGAAAGAGAAAGAAAGAGAGAGAGAAAGAGAGGGAGAGAGCAAGCGAGATAGAAAGAGAGAGGGAGGGAGGGAAAAAGAGAGAGAAAGAGAGGGAGAGAAAGAGGGAGAAAGAAAGAGAGCAAGAAAGAAAGAGAGAAAGAGGGAGGGAGGGAAGAACGTGAAAGATAGAGAAAGAAAAAGAGAGAGAAAAGTGAGGGGGGGAGGGAGCAAGCAAGAAAGAATGAGAGAGGGGGGAGGGAGAGAAAGGGAGGGGGAGAGAAAGAAAGAAAGAAAGAAAGAAAGAAAGAAAGAAAGAAAGAAAAGGGAGGGAGGGAGAGAAAGGGAGGGGAGAGAGGGAGAGAGAGAAAGAAAGAAAGAAAGAAAGAAAGAAAGAAAGAAAGAAAGAAAGAAAGAAAGAAAGAAAGAAAAGGGAAGGAGGGAGAGAAAGAGGGGGAGAGGAGAGAGAAAGAAAGAGAAAGAGAGAGAGAGAGAAGTGGAGAAGAAACTGAGAGAGAGAGAGAAAGAAAGAAAGAAAGAAAGAGAGAGGGAGAAAGGGAGAGAGGGAGAGACGTAACAGACGTTGCAGGGGAGGGGTCCCTGTCCAAAGGGGGCGGCAAAAGGAACAGAAGGAGGGACACCTTGGGGCAGAGGGAGGACAGCAAAAATAAAACCAAGCTGGAGAGGAATTTCCCTGCCAACCTTTGTTTCTTGCTCGTTTGCCTTTTAACTGGGCATGGTGCTAATTGGGCAATTAAGCAGGGGGGGGGGGGTTGAGGAAGGAGGGACTCCCACCCCCTCTTTTGTCCAGCACCTGCTCCCCGTCACAGCTTGGTGGGCTCCGAAATTTTCAAGCCAGACAACGGACAATCTGCTTGGGCCACTGACCGCACTGGCATTTGCCACGCAAGGGCGCCAAGGACCCCCCCCCCAAAAAAACAAACGAAACCATTACACACAGAGACACTGGCAGCCATCAGTCCAGCCCATCAATAACCCAGCAGGCCTTTTGACGTCCTGCCAAGGGTGGGTGGCCACATTGCGGTTGTCTCGGGGAACCTGAGCCGGTGGGGTTCGTACCCAACCCCGCCGCAAATCGGGAGTGGCAAACCACGGATCCCGAGCCCAAAAGGACACCCGAAAGCCGTAACCAAGGAGGAATGCAAAACTACCATTGGGATGAGTTTGAGTCACTTGCTGAACGTTATTTTTATTTTCATGGGAAATTATTGACTTCTTCTCGGCTCTTTTGGGGGGCTCCTCGGTCCAGCTTTGGACTTCCTAGATGGGCCCCCATCCAAATACAATCCTGGGCAGACCCTGCTTAGCTTTGGAGACCAGCTGAGGGCAGGTATGGTAAAGGTAACAGTTCCCCTCGCACATCTGTGCTGGTGGTTCCCGACTCTAGGGGGCGCTGCTCATCTCCGTTTCAAAGCAGAAGAGCCAGCGCTGTCCGAAGACGTCTCCGGGGTCATGTGGCCAGCATGACTCAACACCGAAGGCGCATGGAACGCTGTTCCTTTCCCACCAAAGGTGGTTCCTGTTTTTCTACTTGCATTTTTTACCTGCTTTCTAACTGCTAGGTGGGCAGAAGGTGGGACAAGTCATGGGGGCTCGCTCCGTTACGCAGCGCTGGGGATTCGAACTGCCGAACTGCCGACCTTCCTGATCGACAAGCTGAGCGTCTTAGCCCGAGCCATCAAATACAGGTACAACAGTTCATTTAATGTCTGATCTAAGTTACAACAGCACTGAGAAAATGTGACTTATGACTGTTTTTCACACTTATGACCATTGCAGCATTCCCCGTGCCTGTGTGATTTACATTCGGAGGCTTCACAATGACTCATATTTATGACGGTCACAGTATCCCAGGATTACTTCGGCAACCTCCTGATGAGCAAAGTCAATGGGAGAAGCAAGATTCACTTAACAACCATGTTACTAATGGGCCAACTAATGTGATTCACTTAACAACCGTGTTACTAATGTGCCAACTAATGTGATTCACTTAACAACCGTGTTATTAATGTGCCAACTAATGTGATTCACTTAACAACCGTGTTACTAATGTGCCAACTGATGTGATTCACTTAACAACTGTGTTACTAATGTGCCAACTAATGTGATTCACTTAACAACCATGTTACTAATGTGCCAACTAATGTGATTCACTTAACAACCGTGTTACTAATGTGCCAACTAATGTGATTCACTTAACAACCGTGTTACTAATGTGCCAACTAATCTTCCCAAGCCTTCAACTCTCATCGTCTTCAACTGATGTCCCTGCAAGGTGAAGATGACACAGGTAGTCCTTGACTTACGACCACAATTGAGCCCGCAATTTTTGTTCCTAAGCGAGACAGTTGTTAAGTGAATTTTGCCCCATTTTATGACCGTCCTTGCCGTGCTTGCTAAGTGAATCCCTGCAGTTGTTAAGTTAGTCACCCCGTTGCTAAGTGAATCCGGCCACCCCGCTCATTTTGCCTGCCAGAAGGTCGCCAAAGGGGAATCACGTGACTTGCAAACCGTCATAAATATGAAGCGGTTATCTAGCATCTGAATGTACATCACATGACCACAGGGTCGTAAGTGCAATGGTCGTAAGTGTGAAAAACACACAGAAGTCGCTTATTTCGGTGCTGTCGTAACTGCGGTCGCTAAGTCAACTGCAGGGGGTTGGACTAGAAGACCTCCAAGGTCCCTTCCAACTCTGCTATTGTATTGTATTGATTGAGGACATCTGTACACCTGTTTCATTATTTATTATTATTATTATTATTTTCCTCTGCTTTTTCTCTTCTTTCTTATTCTTGGAGTCTAGCCAATATGGAAATCGCATTGGTCTCCTAGATCTTCCGGGTCACTTCCTCTTCGAGACCCTCCCAAGAAAAGTCACCTTCTACTCCTTCGCCACCCCTTAATTTGCACGGGGCTTAATTAGCTTCATTAACACTAGAAACACCAACGCTAATGGGTTTGTTTTGGCTCAGAAAAGCTGGGCTCCCTGATGGGGCAGAGGGTGGGTTGAGGGGGGTGGGACCCGCTGCAGGAAGAAGGGGGAAATCTGTCAAGAAGGAAATGACGGCCAGCCTCTAAAGGGGATTGAAACCTCCCGTCTTGACTACTGCAATTGACTCAACGTGGGGCTGACCCTTGAAACCTTTCTGGAAGTTTCGGTCGGTGCAAAATGTGGCATGGTTTTGGGAAAATCTAGATCGGCGCTCTCTTAGGGGAGCTGAAGGGACGCGGCAGCTCAGTGGCTGAGATGCTGAGCTTGTCAGTCAGAAAGGTCGGTGGTTCGGATCCCTAGCGGCGCATAACGGCGTGAGCTCCCGTGACTTGTCCCAGCTTCAGCCAAATTAGCAGTTCGAAAGCAGGTAAAAAATGCAAACAGAAAAACAGGAACCACCTTTGGTGGGAAGGGAACAGCGTTCCGGCCGCCTTCGGCGTTGAGTCATGCCGGCCACATGACCACGGAAACGTCTTCGGACAGCGCTGGCTCTTCGGCTTTGAAACGGAGATGAGTGCCATTATAAATTTGAATGGTCACTAAACATAGTGTTGTAAGTTGAGGACTGTCTGTTTAAATTTTCTTAATAAGTAAATGTGTATGTATGTATGTATGTATGTATGTATGATCCAAATACCACTCACTTTCCACGAAATCTCCAGAACCATAAAGCCTACAAACTTGAAATTTGGCCTGTATGTTTCTCTTGGCTTCTAGATGCTCGCTAAGAAAAGATTTTTCAAAATGACCACCAGATCATTAGCATTTCTTATACCGTAATTAACAAGCTCTGAGAGTTCTACTCTCCCTCCCCACCTGAAAAGAACTCTGTTCCAACTGCCAGTTTTCCCTCACATTCCGTTACCTCAGTTCACACTGGCAGACCTTCCACTCCTTCACTCAGGAGCGGTCTGGGGCTCCTTATAGTACTAAACGTTGGCTCCTCACCCAAATATCTATGCCTTCTACTTATGAAACTGCTTCCGGACTCCGGGAGCGATATTCCCTTATGTGTTTCACTCACCGACCACCACTGAGCCAACGGATTTCTCCCGCATAGCCTGATCACATACTTTCAGCCTGAAGCACGAGTACCCAGCTAGTAGATATACAAGAGAAAGGATTTGTCACCAGATAGGACCAGGGAAGTGGATCATTTCTATTGCAATGTTTATTTTCTGGGACAATGTTTGTTTTGTGGGAGGTTGTGAGTTCGATCCTAGGTAGAGGCAGATGGAGGGTCTCCTGCTTGGGCAGGGGATTAGACTAGATGACCTGCAAGATCCCTTCCAACTTTGTTAATCTGTTACTCCTTCCTTCCTTCCTTCCTTCCTTCCTTCCTTCCTTCCTTCCTTCCTTCCTTCCTTCTTTCCTTGGTAGAGGCAGATGTAGGGTCTCCTGCTTGGGCAGGGGGTTGGACTAGATGACCTACAAGGTCCCTCCCAACTCGGTTCATCTGTTACCTGACTTGTCCTTAACTCCCAAGGTACGCATACGAAGGTTTCAATCCAATTTTTAAACATAATGTTTTATTCTGCATTTTATCCAGTCTCTTAGAGATGCCTTCACCAAGATTAGCGGCATGAAAGTTGGATCACTCAACAAATAAATATTTCTTGCAGGGCCCGGAGTCGCGGGTTCAAAAGACGGACAAACATGTCAATCTGCCCGGCAAGAAAGAAAATCGTCGGTAAATGGGATCTGCCGTGCTTCCTTCCTTTTCCAAAGCGATAAAGGCACAAGGGGAGGTTATATGTTGCTGGGTTTCATTGGCTGGGTTTTCTCAGGAGGTTGTCCCCTGCGGGAAGGAAATTAAGGTGCCGTCCAGATCTTAGCAACCACAGGAGGGACTTCTAGTCTCTCTGAAGGCTTTAAAAATTTCCTTTGCTTGGTTTTCTCATCACCTGGGCTGAGTGGCTGTTTAGGAGGGAAGCTGCCAAGAAATTCCTCGCTTCTCCCTCGCTTGTTTCGGTTTACATTTTCACCCATTCCGTAGGGAGCAAGGAAAATTACCTTGATGGAGATAGGCAGGAAGCATTACCCAGCGCCGTGATGGCGAACCTAGAGCATGTGTGCCACGCTCTTTGTGGGCTCAGCTCAGCCCTACAGCGCATGGCCTGTTTTTGGTCCCGGGAGGTTGCAGGGACGTATGCTAGGCCGAAGGTGGGGCGGAGTGGGCGGGTGCGTGCGTGCACAAGGGAGTGGGGCGGGGAGCGGAGGGGGTCACGCACGCATTGCGTTACGGGGGTGGGCATGCACGCGGTTTGGGCACGCGACGACGAAAAGGTTAGCCATCACGGCTCTAATGTATGTCAACCGTGGGTCCTTTAAGAGGTGTGGACTTCAACTCCCAGAATCCCCCAGTCAGCCGGGCTGCTCTGAGAAGTCCTTCACTCTGGTCCCACCTTAGGAACACAAGCCAGCTGGGTGACTTTGGGCCAGTCGCCAGGAGAGGGTGAGTTCTAGTTCTACTTCAGGCACGAAAGCTAGCTGGGTGACCTTGGGCCAACCACTAAGAGAGGGTGAGTCCTAGTTCTACTTCAGGCACGAAAGCTAGCTAGGTGACTTTGGACCGATCACTAGGAGAGGGTGAGTTCTAGTTTTACTTCAGGCACGAAAGCTAGCTAGGTGACTTTGGGCCAATCACTAGGAGAGGGTGAGTTCTAGTTTTACTTCAGGCACGAAAGCCAACTGGGTGACTTTGGACTGATCACTAGGAGAGGGTGAGTTCTAGTTCTACTTCAGGCACGAAAGCTAGCTAGGTGACTTTGGACCGATCACTAGGAGAGGGTGAGTTCTAGTTTTACTTCAGGCACGAAAGCTAGCTGGGTGACTTTGGGCCAATCACCAGGAGAGGGTGATTTCTAGTTCTACTTCAGGCACGAAAGGTAGCTGGGTGACTTTGAGCCAATCCCTAGGAGATAGTAAGTTCTAGGCTCCCCCTAAGGCATGAAATCCAGCTGGGTGACTTTGAGCCAGTCACCAGGAGACAGTGAGTTCTAGTCCTCACCTCAGGCATGAAATCCAGCTGGATGACTTTGGACCAATCACTAGGAAGCTGGGAGTTCTAGTCTGCCCTCAAACATGGAAACCAGTTAGGTGACTTTGGCCTAGCCCCTCCCTCTCTCTCAATGGTTTTTATGGGGAAAATAGGGGAGGAGCTAATATTAGGGATGTTCGTTGCCTTGAGTTAATTATAAAAATAATAAATGCATCCATCGAAGGAATCGACTGATCACTGGCACGATTGAGAGCTTTTTTAACAAACCGCATCCCTGTTTAGTTTGGTGGCCGCAGCGCCTCAGATAGAAAGTCCCTACAGAGAGTGGTGAGGACAGCAGAGAAGAGTATAGGAAGATCGCTAGCCATTATTCAGGATTCTGCTCATTAGCGCAATTGTGTTTAGAGCTCGAAGGATTGTTAGAGACCCCGCATGCCCACATTACGGTCTGTTTCTGTCGCTCTCCTCTGGGAGGGGGTTTCGGGGTTATTTATAGCAGAATTACCAGATTCTGTATGCCATCCGTCCGTTACGTTCAACAAGATTCGTTTTTCATGTATATATCCGATCTAGACCGTATTGTTTCTCTGTGTTACACAATATATGTGGGTATATGCGTCATTTTGTATTTACTTGTTGGTTCGTTGAGTCATGCTTATGGAGTAGAAAATCGGAGTGTGGAGGCTGTGCAAGAGCCGTATGCAATGAAGTTTCATGCTTAATGTAATTAGTGTACATTCAAAGGGACAATAAAGTTATTTTATTCGATTCTGTTCTGCTAGAGATTGAGAAATTGGAATTATTTGCACTCTGACTTCATAGTAGGCGTGACCCCACCACCACCCAGGGACCAATTCTTTAGATCCTTTCCAGATCTACACCTTGTAATTAAAAAAAGGCGAATTAAATTAAAATTAGCTTCTAATTCCATTTAGAACAGATTGCAAATGTCAGGCCCATTGGTTAATTACACAAATTGTAGCATCAGCAAATAGGTAAACGAGACGATCCAAGTTGGGAAAACAAGAAAGAAAGGAACTAAAAAATAGTATTTTTCAGAAAAAAAAAATATTACTGATAAATACGATTGCATCTACCACTCTGGCATTTTTGTTGCTAAGCAAGGCAGATGTTAAGTGAGCTCTGCTTCATTCAATGACCTTTTTCTGCCACCATGAAGCGAATCGATGCAGTTAGTGGCAACCTGGTTGTTAAGTGAATCGGCCTCCCCATTCATTCATCAAAAAGTCGCAAAAGGGGATCACACGACCCCGGAGCACTGCAACCGTCGTAAATATGAGTCAGTTGGCAAGGGTCTGCATTTTGATCATGCGACCGCAGAGATGTTGCAAGGGTCGTAAGTGGCAAAAGCCTCTTTTTTCGGTACCGTCGTAACTTCGACGGGTCACTCGTTGTAAGTCGAGGATTACCTGCACTCAAAAATTAAGAGTCGCTGCTTTAAATGAGGAAGATCACTCAACAGAAAGAGATCTCAAGTACCTTGGCTCTTGATTTAATAGATTAACAGAGTTGGAAGGGACCTTGGAGGTCATCTAGTCCAACCCTCTGCTCAAGCAGGAGACCATTACACCATTTCTGACAGAGGGCAGTCCGGTCTCTTCTTGAAAGCCTTCAGGGATGAAGCTCCCACAACCTCTGAGTAACAGAATAATAACAAATTAACAGAGTTGGAAGGGACCTTGGAGGTCATCTAGTCCAACCCACCCGCTGCCCAAGCAGGAGACCATTACACACTTTCTGACAGAGGGCAGTCCGGTCTCTTCTTGAAAGCCTTCAGGGATGAAGCTCCCACAACCTCTGAGTAACAGAATAATAACAAATTAACAGAGTTGGAAGGGACCTTGGAGGTCATCTAGTCCAACCCACCCGCTGCCCAAGCAGGAGACCATTACACACTTTCTGACAGAGGGCAGTCCGGTCTCTTCTTGAAAGCCTCCAGGGATGAAGCTCCCACAACCTCTGAGTAACAGAATAATAACAAATTAACAGAGTTGGAAGGGACCTTGGAGGTCATCTAGTCCAACCCACCCGCTGCCCAAGCAGGAGACCATTACACACTTTCTGACAGAGGGCAGTCCGGTCTCTTCTTGAAAGCCTTCAGGGATGAAGCTCCCACAACCTCTGAGTAACAGAATAATAACAAATTAACAGAGTTGGAAGGGACCTTGGAGGTCATCTAGTCCAACCCACCCGCTGCCCAAGCAGGAGACCATTACACACTTTCTGACAGAGGGCAGTCCGGTCTCTTCTTGAAAGCCTTCAGGGATGAAGCTCCCACAACTTCTGAAGGCAACTTCCCTTCCATGGGTTGATGGTTCTCTCTGTCAGAAAATCTCTCCTTATTTCCAGGTTGAATCTCTACTTGCTCGGTTTCCATCCAGTCTTCCTGAATCGTATGAAACAGGGGAGTTTCATTTGCGAAAGGACCGTCGGTGCAGATTTTGGATAATTCAATAAATAACTTGGCTTTTAAATGCAATTCTTTTTGACTGGGGGAACTAATAGTCCGTCCTACCTCAGCAGATTCGACCTGGGCTCCATTTATCAACGCCAGGACGTAAGCTGAGTTGTCAGCAGTCAAGTGAACAGTTTAGAAACGTTTAACCTCCAGATATACTTGCCTCTAAACTCGTTTCAAAGAGGATCCAACGATCGGAAGGGAGCAGGGAGGGGAACCTGGGAGGCCTTCTAGTCCAACCCCCTGCTCAAGCAGGAGACTTTACAGCCAAGAGGGCGAACCTATGGCACGCTTGCCCAAAGGGACACACAAAGGCCATGTCACCGGGCACGCGTGGCCTTCCGTGTTCGTCAGCCAGGTTTCTGGCGTTCATGCACGCCTGGTGATCAGCTGTCCTTCGCACACGTAGCAGTGCTGAAAACCGGTGTGCACAGGCACGCTGGCCAGCTGATTATCGGATGCGCATGCGCACAGAACCCTAAATTTCAGCTTTTCCAGAGTGCGATCCCTTTGCATGCATGGCAGTGCTGAAAACCGGTGTGCACAGGCACGCTGGCCAGCTGATTATCGGATGTGCATGCGCACAGAACCCTAAATTCCAGCTTTTCCGGAGTGCGATCCCTTTGCATGCATGGCAGTGCCGAAAACCAGCCTGCGCATGCGTGTCGGCCGGCTGATCGTTGAGCAGGCATGCACGCTAGAACACGGTACTTCGGCTTTTCTGGAACGTGGCCCCAACGAGCGCACGCATGACAGGTTGCCATCTGTCAGGCCTGCAGTCATATTCCTTTCTGGATCTTTGGTCTGCCACACATTCTGCTATGCCTTTTCTATGGTGGGAAAACGGGAGGGGGGATTGTACGGAGTGAGATGCGATGTGGCCAAAGCAAAATTCCTTGCTAGAAAACCAAGGTCAATCCTTTGTCTCTGCACCTCTGCACCTGACCGGATCTGGATTGGGTGGAAGCTGCCAGCGTGGCAGTGGGAGATTGGACCCTGGGATGGACTGGTGGGTGTGGGGGGGGCAAGATCTTGAACATTCAAACGGGTTGGGAAAACCAGGAAGCTTCCAGATTCGTGTTTTCTCCAGATATGCCAACATGGCTCTCTTCATCAATTGGGACTTTGAGGAATCCTTTGCCTCGGACTCTGATTTAATCCTGGATGATGTTTGGAACCCTGACACCATCCCTGCTGTGTACCATTTCAGACAAACGGCTGTCCGGTCTCATCTTAAAAGTCCCCAGTGCTGGTTTGAGGTGATGCCCTTGTGTTCTTGATTTTTTTGCTTCCTATTGAAAACATACTCCCCTATTTTAAAACCTTATGCACGCCCCTTAAGAGATAAAATGGTGATGGAGCACGTACAACTTCTGGTGGCAAGCTGTTCCACTGGTTCGTTGTCCTTTCCGTTAGGAAGTTTCTCCTCAATTCCAGGTTGCTTCTCTTCCAGCAGGCCGGCCTGGCCTAATCTACCTTCCAGCCTTTTTAGTCTGAATATTTAAATTGTTTTAATTGGGTTTTTAAGGGGTTTCGTTTTTAGGATTTTAGGTTTTTTAGCGCAGGGATATAGTTGTTTAATTTGATTTTATATATTTATGATGTTTCTATGTTGGTACGCTTTTTAATCTCCTGTGCACCGCCCCGAGTCCCTTCGGGGAGAGGGAGCGGTCTACAAATTAAATTTGATTTGATTTGATTTGAGTTTCTTGGATGAGTGTCCACGCCTTGCTTCTTGTCCTGCTTTCTGATGCTTTGGAAAATAAACTGCCTCTCCCCCTCCTCTTCTTTGTGGCAGCCCCTCAAATATTGGAAGACGGAAGATTAGAAGAGAGCAGATTTCCTCCCCACCAAAAAAACTTCAAACCCCAATGGGCTCGAGGTTCAGGCAAGTCCCATTCCTTGGATCCAAGTCGCGAAGCCTCAATGCTCTCTTGGCAAGCATCCAACCCTCGCCCAGGGCAGAGACCATACGGAAGAGGACCTTAAAATGACCTTCCCAAGCAGACAGGCCTCCAGATTAGACCCACTGTCTCTCAGCCTCCCATCTGCATGTCTGACGGTTGGCTCTTAGCATGACAATGGATGATTTAGGGAAGGCATTTGCATGCGCCAAGTTGAGCGCAGCCCATGGGGTTGTCTACTTTTAAAGAGATCAGAATTGCGCCAGCCCTGGCTTTCTTCATGATACAGTCAGTGGTGGATTTCAATTTTTTTTTAGAACCTACTCTGTAGGTGTGGCCTGTTTTGTGGGAGTGGCTTGAGGGTTGTGTGACCGGGTGGGCATGGCCAACTTGGAATATGTGGTGGAACTCACTTAACAACGCTCTTGCTTAGCAACCAAAATTTTGGCCTCAATTGTGGTCATGTTCTCTTTCTTTCCTTCCTTCTTTCTTTCTTTCTTTCTTTCTTTCCCTCTTTCCTTCCTTCCTTCTGTCTCTCTCTCTCCCTTTTTCTTTCTTTCTTTCATCTCTCTCCCACTTTCTTTTTCTTTCTTTTTTTCTTCTTTCTTTCTTTCTTTCTTTCTTTCTGTCTCTCTTTCTTTCTCTTTCTCTCTCTCTCTCTCTTTCTCTCTCTCTTTCTTTCCTCAACCCATGGGATCCTGTCCACCATTAAACCCTCTTTCCATGCAGCCTCCAATGTTTCCAATGTCTTTTTCCCCCCACTTGGAACTGAACCCAGAAGGACCTTTTCTTCCAACAGCATCAACACAAACGCTTTGTTGAAGTTTGTTGATCCTCCTGCGGGTGCAACCCTGCAACCTTGTGAGTAGGGAAGCCATTCTTGCACCCACACCCCGAGATACAAATCTGCAAGTGTTTACAAGCCGTCAGCTTTCCCTGGCACTTTTGCGGGAGCGGACCAGCCATGCCAGAAAGAGCAGCTAAGCTGAGAATGACAGGGAAAAAATAAATAAACCAGAGAAAAAGCAGAGAAAACCCTAGGAAAAGGGCCGCCTGGCTCTGGTCTCCATCTGCCTCCTTTTTCCACAATTCCATTTCTTATCAATGACCACCGTTTCTGTTTTGCCAAGTTAAGCGGAGACAATGTTAAATAAACTGATGATAGAAAGATAGATAGACAGACAGACAGATAGATATGAGGGAGGGAGAGAGAGAGAGAGAGATGTGAGGTAGGTAGGTAGGTAGGTAGGTAAAAAGAAAGGAAGGAAGGAAGGAAGGAAGAGAGAAAGAAAGAAAGAAAGAAAGAAAGAAAGAAAGAAAGAAAGAAAGAAAGAAAGAAAGAAAGAAAGAAAGAAAGAAAGAAAGAAAGAAAGAAAGAAAAGAGTTGGAAAGGACATTCGAGGTCTTCTAGTCCAACCCCCTGCCTAGGCAGGAAGCCCTACACCACTACAGATAAATGGTTATCCAACATCTTCTTAAAAACTTCCACTGTTGGAGCATTCACAACTTCTGGAGGCAACTTCTGTTCCACTGATTAATTAACATAGAGGATGGATGGATGGATGGATGGATGGATGGATGGATGGATGGATGGATGGATGGATGGATGGATGGATGGATAGATAGATAGATAGATAGATAGATAGATAGATAGATAGATAGATAGATAGATAGATAGATAGATAGATAGATAGATCGGGATGGATGGATGGATGGATGGATGGATGGATGGATGGATGGATGGATGGATGGATGGATGGATGGATGGATGGATGGATGGATGGATAGATAGATAGATAGATAGATAGATAGATAGATAGATAGATAGATAGATAGATAGATAGATAGATAGATAGATAGATAGATTATATAGTTATTGGATGGATGGATGGATGGATGGATCCCCTCCTCGTTTTCCTCTTCCTCCTTTTCTTCTTCCTCTTCTTCCTTCTCCTTTTCTTCTTCTTCCTCTTCCTTCTCCCTCCTCCTCCCTCCTCCTCCTTTTCCTCTCCCTCCTCCTCCTCTCCCTCTTCCTTCTCCTCCCTCCTCCTCTTCCTCCTCTTTACTAAATCCAATTAAAAGCCTCGATTATGTCAGGGAAAAAATGTCTGCCAATCCTAATCGAATCTAATAAGCCTTAAAACAGCCTTCGCACCCAGGGAGAAGCCCAGGGGGTTAATTTGATTCGGAGGCTAATCACATGCTTTGATTGGAGAGATTCCAACCCTGTTTGTTTGTTTGTTTGTTTGTTTGTTTGTTTGTTTATTTCTCCCGTCAACCTGCCCAAGATTTTCCTTCTCCCTCTGGGAAGGCCCCGTTCTTTGCTTTTCCTGAAATCCGAAAGAAAGAAAGAATTCTTTCTTTCCTATTCCTATTCCTGTTCCCATTCCTATTCCATTCCTATTCTTTGTTCTATTCCTATTCCTATTCCCATTCCCATTCCATTCCTATTCCATTCCTATTCTTTGTTCTATTCTTATTCCTATTCCTATTCCTATTCCCATTCCCATTCCTATTCCATTCCTATTCTTTGTTCTATTCTTATTCCTATTCCTATTCCTATTCCATTCCAATTCCATTTCTTTTTTCTGTTCTCTTCTACTTTATTCTACTCTACTCTTCTCCTCTTCCTTCCTTCTCTTCTTTTTCTTCTTCCTAATCCTCCTCCCCTTCCTTCCTTCCTTCCTTCCTTCCTTCCTTCCTTCCTTTTCCCCCTCCCTTCCCCTCCCTCCCCATTTTATCCCACACTCTTTTGTCAGGCCGTTATGAAAAACCAATCTTTTCCAAACCGCCCCCCCTCCCCACCCCCCCAAAAGAAACATTTAATAAAAGGTTTCACCATGCAAATTACGCCAATTAATCAGGGCGCTCCAATCCCATGGTCTTAGGAGGCAGGAGGGTTCTGCGGTCAGAGTGATTGACGATCAAATTTTGCACATTGAACCTGGAACTACAGATTTGGGGGTGGGGGGGACGATGACAGGGGAGGGGGCTCATTCAAAAATGCCCTTGCCTCTGAGCAAGAATGCAGGCAGCCCAGCATAATTAGTTTCTCTTTCATAGTTCTTATTTTTTTAAAAAAATAATAATTCAAGTTTGATGCCGGTGAATGAATCCAGCATAAACCGATGGGGTCAAACTTACAGAGAGACAGCAACATGGAAAGTTTCAGTTCATCTAAGTCAGGGGTCTGCAAAGTTGGCTCTTTTAAGACTGGTGGACTTCAACTCCCAGAATTCCCCAGCCAGCTATGCTGGGAGCTGAACTCCTTCAGACTTAAAGTTGCAAATGTTGGAGACCCCTGGCCCAGGCCCTGACACTGACAGCTTTGCTGGCTGGAGAAGTCTGGGAGCTGAAGTCCTTCAGACTTAAAGTTGCAAAGGTTGGAGACCCCTGGCCCAGGCCCTGACACTGACAGCTTTGCTGGCTGGAGAAGTCTGGGAGCTGAAGTCCTTCAGACTTAAAGTTGCAAAGGTTGGAGACCCCTGGCCCACGCCCTGACACTGACAGCTTTGCTGGCTGGAGAAGTCTGGGAGCTGAAGTCCTTCAGACTTAAAGTTGCAAAGGTTGGGGACCCCTGGCCCAGGCCCTGACACTGACAGCTTTGCTGGCTGGAGAAGTCTGGGAGCTGAAGTCCTTCAGACTTAAAGTTGCAAAGGTTGGGGACCCCTGGCCCAGGCCCTGACACTGACAGCTTTGCTGGCTGGAGAAGTCTGGGAGCTGAAGTCCTTCAGACTTAAAGTTGCAAAGGTTGGAGACCCCTGGCCCAGGCCCTGACACTGACAGCTTTGCTGCCTGGAGAAGTCTGGGAGCTGAAGTCCTTCAGACTTAAAGTTGCAAAGGTTGGAGACCCCTGGCCCAGGCCCTGACACTGACAGCTTTGCTGGCTGGAGAAGTCTGGGAGCTGAAGTCCTTCAGACTTAAAGTTGCAAAGGTTGGGGACCCCTGGCCCAGGCCCTGACACTGACAGCTTTGCTGGCTGGAGAAGTCTGGGAGCTGAAGTCCTTCAGACTTAAAGTTGCAAAAGTTGGAGACCCCTGGCCCAGGCCCTGACACTGACAGCTTTGCTGGCTGGAGAAGTCTGGGAGCTGAAGTCCTTCAGACTTAAAGTTGCAAAGGTTGGGGACCCCTGCCCTAAAACTCACTGACCTTGGGCTGTTTTGGATCCAGCCTACGTGTTTTGACACGGATTGATTTCCCAGGGGGGGTGTCAAAATTTTCAGAATCGAAAGCCAGTTCAACAAACCCAATTTTGGCTAGCTAACATCATATTTTGTGCAGGAAGTTTGCGATTTGATATCTAAGGGTCCTACCCATGTTTCCCCCAAAATAAGACATGGTCTTATTTTCTTTTGAGCCCTGAAATAAGCGCTTGGTCTTATTTTCGGGGAGGTCTTATTATTTTTGAGGTGCAGGAGCCGGCAAGTGTGGCCACCTCATGGCTGCTGCTGTGGTGCAATATTTTTGGGGAGGTCTTATTTTCCGGGGACGGCTTATTTTAGCGCATGTGCTCAAAAGTATGATGGGGCTTATTATCTGGGGAGGTCTTATTTTCAGGGGGAAAGAATATCTTTCTATCTATCTATCTATCCATCCATCCATCCATCCATCCATCCATCCATCCATCCATCCATCTATCCATTCTGTCATCTGTTTATCTATGTCTGCCTGCCTGCCTGCCTGCCTGCCTGCCTGCCTGCCTGCCTGCCTGCCTGCCTGCCTGCCTGCCTGCCTATCTATCTATCTATCTATCTATCTATCTATCTATCTATCTATCTATCTATCTATCCATCCATCCATCCATCCATCCATCCATCCATCTCTATCATCTATCTATCTATCTATCTATCTATCTATCTATCTATCTATCTATCTATCTATCTATCTATCTATCTATCTATCTATCTCTATCATCTATCTATCCATCCATCCATCCATCCATCCATCCATCCTGTCATCTGTTTATCTATGCCTGCCTGCCTGCCTGCCGGAAGGAGAGGAGGATGGAAGAGAGAGGAAGAGAAGGAGAGAGGGTAGGAAGGGGAAGCAGTAGGAGTAGGGGAGAGGTAAGGGAACAAGGAAGGGGAAGGAGGGGAGGGAAGGAAGAAAGAAAGAGGGAAGGAGAGGAGCATGGAAGGGAGAGGAAGAGAAGGAGAGAGGGTAGGAGGAGGGAGAGGAAGAGCAGGAGTAGGAGAAAGGGAAGGGAAGAAGGAGGGGAAAGGAGAGGAGGGAAAGAAGGAAGAGGGAAGGAGGATGGAAGGGAGAGGAAGGAGGGAGGGTAGGAAGGGGAAGAGGAAGAGCAGGAGTAGGAGAAAGGGAAGGGAAGAAGGAAGAGAAAAGAGAGGAGGTAAAGAAGGAAGAGGGAAGGAGAGGAGGGTGGAAGGGAGAGAAAGAGAAGGAGGGAGGGAGGATAGGAAGAGGAAGAGCAGGAGTAGGAGAAAGGGAAGAAGGAAGGGAAAGGAGAGGAGGGTGAAAGGGAGAGGAAGGAGGGGAAGAAGGGGAAGAGGAAGAGCAGGAGTAGGAGAAAGGGAAGGGAAGAAGGAAGGGAAGGAAGAAAGAGGGAAGGAGAGGGGAGTGAAAGGGAGAGAAAGAGAAGGAGGGAGGATAGGAAGAGGAAGAGCAGGAGTAGGAGAAAGGGAAGGGAAGAAGGAAGGAGAAGGAAAGGAAGAAGGGGGAAAGTAGAGAAGGGAGAGAGGGAGAAAAGAAAGGGAAAACAAAGAGGTGTTACAACAGGAAGAAGGGATGGTATATAAACCAACCCAAACTGTACATTATAACCTATTAAATGAAATAATCAATGTATAAGAACGATAAAATGTATAGGAGAATAACAACTACATGAGGATGTAGACTTCAAATGCGATGGAAGAGAATAAAAAATAAAATCTTTTCTCAAAATAAAACAAAATAAACGAAGAACGCAACCGATTCTCTAGCCCGGGGAGGAAGGGGGGAGGAAGAAACGGAGGGGCTGAAAACGAGTGCAATATAACTGAAACATCCTTTCCTTGTCACAGACTTAATCCTTCACCTCTGAGTAGCTCGGAGCATGCATTACATTCCTGTCGGGGGTTTATATTGGATGGGAATGACGAGGAGGAGGAGAAGAAGGAGAAAAAAGGCCAAACCAGCAAAGCTGAGCTTTTATTACAGAGCTCTCTGGGTTTTTTCCTCCTCCTCCTCCTGGCTTTTGCAGGGATGTCAGAAGGTGGCTTGATGGAGCACCTCCTGCTTCACCGTCTCCACAAACCGAACCGTGTAAAAAAATAAATAAATATCAAGGATGGATTTGATTGGAAAATCCATCCCTCTTGGACACGCAAGCAAACCGGGGGACGCTCGGAAGAGCCAACGGCCAAAGACGGGCAGGGAAAGGAATGGCCAGGATCGTAAGCGGTACTAGGGCTGGGAAAGAGAAGCGGAGATAGGATGGTTATCCTCGCCTTTTGGGGGGTGTTTGGGTTGGGATTTTTTTTAACTCTGGTTGCAAAATGGAGCCCGTTGCCTTGCAAATCCTAGAAAGAAAACGTGTATGGCTCCCTAATGATTTATGACGTTTGGGCGACCGAGAGGGATAAGTGGTTTTGTCCAGGCAGTAGTGCCTTAGAGTGAAGATAAATGCAAAATAGAAAATATTACTTCTGTAGGGTGTCATCTATCTATCTATCTATCTATCCCTCCCTCCCTCCCTCCCTCCCTCCATCCTATCATCCATCAATCTATCCATCTCCATTCACTATCTATCTATCTATCTATCTATCTATCTATCTATCTATCTATCCATCCATCCATCCATCCATCCATCCATCCATCCATCAATCTATCCATCTCCATTCACTATCTATCTATGTATCTGGAACAGCTTGCCTCCAGAAGTTGTGAATGCCCCAACCCTGGATGTCTTTAAAAAGATGTTAGATAGCCATTTGTCTGAAATGGTATAAGGTTCCTGCCCACGCAGGGGGTTGGACTAGAAGACCTACAAGGTCCCTTCCAACTCTGCTATTGTATTATTGTATTATTATCTATCCATCCATCCCCATCCACTATCTATATTTATCTACCTACCTACCTATTTATCCATCCATCCATCCCTATTCTATCATCCATCCATCCATCTCCATCCACTATCTATCTGTCTGTCTGTCTGCCCGTCCATCCATATATCCACCCACCCACTCCTATTTCCCCCCAACAACAAACCTGTAAGATGGGTGGGGCTAAAATTGGGCCAGAACTCACATTCTCCTGGTGATTCGCCCAAAGTCTCCCAAATGGCTTCCATGCCTAAGGCAGGAATAGAATTCACTGTGTTGAAATCCACACAGTTTAAAGTTGACAAAAAGTTGAGAAACTCTGATTTAATCGGCTTCAGTGCTAATTGTTGGTGGAATGGAGATGGATGGATGGATGGATGGATGGATGGATGGATGGATGGATGGATGGATGGATGATGGATGGATGGATGGATGGATGGATGGATGGATTGGTGGATGGAATTGATGGATGGATGATGGATGGATGATGGATGGACGGATGATTGATTGATGGATGGATGGACGGATGGATGGACGGATGGACGGACGGATGGATGATGGCTGGCTGGATAATGGATGGATGATGCATGGATGGATGGATGGATGGATGATGCATGGATGGATGGATGGATGGATGATGCATGGATGGATGGATGGGTGGGTGGGTGGGTGGATGGATGGATGGATGGATGATGAATGGATAGACAGAGAGCAGTAATGGTCAACCATCCACACAAAGTTGGTCTGAAAGTGTGCACACTTTTCCTTCTCGGATGATGGTTATGCCAAACATCTAATCATATCTTTCTTGACAGTTAGATTTCCTGCCTAAGCAGGGGGTTGGACTAGAAGACCTCCAAGGTCCCTTCCAACTCTGTTATCCCCAGCAATTATTGATGTATTGACTGTAAACTGAGGGCAGAAACATTGGCCTGGTATCTGATTTTTTTCTTTCTTTCATAGGTACAATGCCACACTTCAATGGTTAGATGACCGGCACATTGGTAACTAAATATAGTTCTTTTTAGCATTCATATTTTATTGTGGTTTCTTTTTTTAATTGAGACAAAACGTTACCATATATATATATATATATATATATATATATATATATATATATATATATATATATATATATATATATATATATATATATCGCAAGCCCACATGTGATATGCCATACGCTAAATATATAAATAAATATTGACGTGCTCCAACGTTGACTGTAGATTTTACAGCTCTTTAATTAGCAATATTAATAGTGCCACCTAAGCTTAATGAGAGTAATTAGGAACACCCAGTAAACATTTGCTTCCCACCATATTCAGAGATAAACTTTCATGCTCAGCTGGGCTCTGAAAGTATTTTTTTTTTTAAAGATTTGCAACAGCGAAAGGAGTCAATTCAGATTTCCTTTACATATATATATTAAATGGGGCCCTTACAGGAAGTTGTGGAAACAATTATCTATACTAAATACTCCTGGATTAGCTGATGAAATAGGGTAGAACCGATTAGGCTGGAGTGCTAGGCTTCTGCCTTGGATTCATTACAGCCCCGGTTCGAATCCCAGTGGGGTGTGGCCAACTGATGAGAGCTAATAAGCTCGAAATAGATCTATCTTGGTCTCTCAAAATTTAAATTTATTGATCAGCTCATAAAAACTAACATATCTATCTATCTATCTATCTATCTATCTATCTATCTATCTATCTATCTATCTATCTATCTATCGATATATAGTTTATTATCACAGCTCCTGTTCAAGGGTCCCTTTAAGGGGAGGAGACTTAACATCATCCCTCTCTGCCCTTCGACTCAACCTAGAGATTATCCAGACAAAGAACCAATTAGATTACTGCTGTGTGACATTTTTTAGATATGTGTTAGATTTTTAAGGGCTGGTCTCTTTATTTTCAGCCCTTAAAAATCTAACATCTATCTATCTATCTATCTATCTATCTATCTATCTATCTATCTATCTATCTATCTATCTATCTATCTATCTATGTAGACCCTGGTTTAAGAATCAGCTCTCTTTTCAACCATCATCCAACCTCTCATTTGTCTGGGAGGCGGAACATTATTCTCGACTTAACGACCACAATTGAGCCCAATATTTCTGCTGCTAAGTGAAACATTTGATAAGTGAGGTTTGCCCGATTTTGTGATCTTCCTTGCGGAGGAGGTATTTAGCAGGTTCTGACCAGTTCTGGAGAACCGGCAGTGGAAATTTTGAATAGTTCGGAGAACCGGTAAATACCACCACTGGCTGGCCTCGCCCCCATCTCTTCTCTGCCTCCCGAGCCCCAGCTGATGGGGAGGGAATGGGGATTTGGCAGTATCCTTCCCCTGCCACACCCACCAAGCCATGCCACACCCACCAAGCCACGCCCACAGAAATGGTAGTTAAAAAAACTCTGACTCCCACCCCTGCTTCCTTGCCACAAGAAAGTGAATTGTTATATGAATCGTTGCAGTTGTTAAGTTAATAATATGGTTAAGTGAAGCTGGGTTTCCCCCTTAACTCTGATGCTCAGCAGGTTGCAAAATCACAGGACCTTGGGACAGAGTAATGGAGATAAATATGAACCAGTTGGCAAACATCTGGATTTTGATCACTGTGGGGATGCGGGCAAAGGTTGTAACTATGAAACATGGTCATACAACATGTTTTTCAGTCGCAGTGTTGTGTTGTAAAATAAAAACTAAAATGCCCGATTTTGTTTGTGTTTGTGTTGTGTTCCGAACTGTGTAGCAAAATTCAGGCATGCATGAAGACAGAGAGATAACGGACAGAGATATATTATATTATAGATATTATAGCCGCTGCCAAAAAAGCCAACACACTTCGAGGCTGCATAAACAGAGGGATAGAATCAAGGTCACGTAAAGGGTTAATACCAGCAGTGGGTTCCTTCCTATACCGTCCGGTACGCCAGAAGAGGTAGTGAAAGCATGCCTGGCTGTGGAATTCTGGGAGTTGAAGTCCATAAGTCATAATGCTGCAAACTTTGGAGTCCTGCTCGGAAGGAGGTTTGCAAAGTGACATTCAGCAGTTATTTGTGTGTGTGTGGGGGGGGGGGGAGGTATTGCTTCCCACAGAGGGAAGGGATAAAGAAAGAAAGAAAGAAAGAAAGAAAGAAAGAAGGGAGGGAGGGAGGGAGGGAGGGAGGGAGGGAAGAAGGAAAGAAAGAGAAGAAGGAAGGAAGGAAGGAAGGAAGGAAGGAAGGAAGGAAGGAAGGAAGGAAGGAAGGAAGGCAGCACAGCACAGCACAGCAATTTAGGGCTAGAAATCTACTAAGAGGTCATCTAGTCCAACCTGAAGTCCTTCAGACTTAAAGTTGCAAAGATTGGAGACCCCTGGCCCAGGCCCTGACACTGACAGCTTTGCTGGCTGGAGAAGTCTGTGAGCTGAAGTCCTTCAGACTTAAAGTTGCAAAGGTTGGAGACCCCTGGCCCAGGCCCTGACACTGACAGCTTTGCTGGCTGGAGAATTCTGGGAGCTGAAGTCCTTCAGACTTAAAGTTGCAAAGGTTGGAGACCCCTGCCCTAAAGGCTATGCATGCCCTTTTTCTGATAAAAAAAATGGGCCTATATTCACGAAAAACGGGCCGTTTTTGGGAGGTCTGCAGAGCGCAAAACCTTTTAAAAAAAAAATTTGCCTCTTCAAAATCTTATACTCCCAAAACCTACGGTATTTTGGGGCCCAAAAGAAAATAAGACCCGGAGGATACGCAGGTATTCCGTATTTTTAATTATCCAAAGGGGGGGGAAACCACAACCAGAAATAGATATACATATATTTGCACATTGCGACAGGGAGAGAGTATGTGCTACTTTGATTTATTCTATTTTTTTGCATTGCTGCAGAAATAATCCCAAAGAGTTATTTTGTGTTACCGCGCCAGCGAGCGGTTTTGTTGTGTCACGGGAAGATTATCGAAGGCCAGTTGTACCAAAAGGGAGAACGGGAAAGGATTACAGTGGCGTTTGTAGTTATTTCTCTGGTACGCGTGAAAGGTAGCAATGCATCTGTCACTCGGATTATTAATAATGTCTCGCTTCCAGCCTGCGCTACAAACGAAAGGTTTACAAGAGCGGGCCGGATGGAAACTTCCAACATTTTATAAACTGTTTGCGTGCAGGTTAAGACCTCAACGTACGACCACAATTCTGCCCAACGTTTCCATCCTTAAGCAAGACAGCTGTGAAGTGAGCCGTGCCTTATTTTTTTTTTCCGACCATTTTTGCCGCAGTTGTTATACAGTTGTTAAGTGAACCGGGCTTCCCACTATTGACTCTGCTTGTTGGAAGCTAGCTGGGAGGGATCCTGTGGGATCCTGTGGGATCCTGTGACCCTGGACATGCAGCTGCCACAAATACACACCGATGTGGCCATGTGCCTGAATTTTGATCGCGCCACCCCAGGGAGGCTGAAACTGTGGTGTGAAAACTAGGCTCGCGTCCCATGATAACTGTTAGCAACTCTGGGTTCAGAACCAGTGTTACAACTCTGGTCCCATAACCAGTGTTAAGAAATAAATGCGGAATAGTGTAATACACCGGACAGTAAAGAGATACGTTGCTTTAACCACACACAAACTCTAAAACAGTGATAGTAAGAAAATCAATAGTCTTTACTTTGTAGCAACTAAAATACTTCTTCCTACCAGTGAGACTAACTTCTCAAAACAATAACAGTCCTTCACCAAACACAGAGTTATCTTACAGTGACGCAAAACAATACTTCTTCAGATTTCAGCTTCAAACAGTAATCACAGGAATCAAATGGAATCGAAAAGGGGACGGACTGTGTTCCTGAGCTTCCTTTTATGGTAGAGCTGAGAAGCACAGCCAATCAGAATTCAACGTAGTTCTTAAAGCTACATGGACTCTTTAAGAACATAGGCTCATCGTATATATTGTCAACCCAATATAAGGCTGAATATCCTAACAGTAACTTTGAACGGTCACTAAATGAATGGTTGTAAGTTGAGAGCTTACCAAATTTGAAGATGATACGAAGCTGGCAGGAATGCCCAACACCCTAGATCCGTGATGGCGAACCTATGGCACACGTGCCAAAAGAGACACATGAATCCATGTCGCTAGGCACGCACAGCCTTGCCTGTTGGTCTTTTGGGACTAGAATTCTCAGTCTCCTGGTGATTGGCCCAAAGTCACCCAGCTGGCTTTCATGCCTAAGGTGGGACTAGAACTCTCAAGTCTCCTGGTGATTGGCCCAAAGTCACCCAGCTGGCTTTCATGCCTAAGGTGGGACTAGAACTCTCAAGTCTCCTGGTGATTGGCCCAAAGTCACCCAGCTGGCTTTCATGCCTAAGGTGGGACTAGAACTCTCAAGTCTCCTGGTGATTGGCCCAAAGTCACCCAGCTGTCTTTCATGCCTAAGGAGGGACTAGAACTCTCAAGTCGCCTGGTGATTGGCCCAAAGTCACCCAGCTGGCTTTCATGCCTAAGGTGGGACTAGAACTCTCAGTCTCCTGGTGATTGGCCCAAAGTCACCCAGCTGGCTTTCATGCCTAAGGAGGGACTAGAACTCTCATGTCTCCTGGTGATTGGCCCAAAGTCACCCAGCTGGCTTTCATGCCTAAGGTGGGACTAGAACTCTCAGTCTCCTGGTGATTGGCCCAAAGTCACCCAGCTGGCTTTCATGCCTAAGGTGGGACTAGAACTCTCAGTCTCCTGGTGATTGGCCCAAAGTCACCCAGCTGGCTTTCATGCCTAAGGTGGAACTCGAACTTTCAAGTCTCCTGGGGATGGGCCCAAAGTCCTCCAGTTTGATTCCATGCCTAAGGAGGGACTAGAACTCCCACTCTCCCACTTTTGAGAGCCCGGTGCCTCCCCCGCTAGACCAAACCGCCTCTCCCAGACAGAGCCTGCATAGATGTCACCCTAAGCCTGCTGCATTTTGACCTCCTAAGGGTTGGGTTTTCTTTCCCCAAGCGTGGAAGGAGCGGAGAATAGCAGGAAGAAGCCCGAGGCACGGCTTCTTTCGCTCCGTGGCCCGATCTGCGAGACGGGGGAACGGCGCCCCATAATCATCAATAACCCGAAGGCTCCGGGGATGAGGGACTTAATCAAGATGCATAATTGTCCGCCTTACCTCCATGAAAAGGCCCCGTCTCAGAGATGGTAATGAGCCGCCGTCCGAATGGAATTGCTGCACAGATCCGCGCCAGAGGATAATTATAATGTTTAACAAATATCTTCCCCTGGGGAGCCTGCTGCTTAAAATGCCACTTCTCCACCCCCCCCCTCTCCAGCCTCCTGACAAATTATCCAATATCCAAGGAGGGAAGCCCATCGCCTTTTGGACTCATCCTTCTAGGACAGGGGTCCCCAACCTTTTTTGCACCAGGGACCGGTTTCATTTTAAAGAAAATTCTGCGGACCGGCTGGCCTAGAGGAGGAGGGGGGAGGGGGAACAGGCGGCGCATGCGCACGCGGGGGGGGGGGGAGTCGGCTCACTTGGCCGTCTAGGGCAGTGGTGAGCAAACTTATTAGTCAATAGAACCAAATATCAACAGTACCACTACTGAAATTTCTTTTGAGAGCCAAAAGGTGTGGCCTGTTTTGTTTTGTCATGTGACCCGGTGGGCATGGCCAACTTGGAAAATGTGGTGAAACTCACTTAACAGTCTTGCTTAGCAACCAAAATGTTGTGCTCAATTGTGGTCCTAAGTTCTTTCTTTCTTTCTTTCTTTCTTTCTTTCTTTCTTTCTTTCTTTCTTTCTTTCTTTCTTCCTTCCTTCCTTCCTTCCTTCCTTCCATTTCTGTCTGGTCTTTAGGGTCTTCTGAAGATGGTGAAAATGGATTTATGGGCACTCGTTATATATAAAGGCAGCCCATGACTCTTTGGGATGCTGGTTTGAATCCAGGAAATGACTCAGAGGATGTGATTCCTTTAAAACAGGGATGTCCAAACTTGGGAACTTTAAGACTTGTGGACTTCAACTCCCAGCATAGCTGGCTGGGGAATTCTGGGAGTTGAAGTCCACAAGTCTTAAAGTTCCTAAGTTTGGACATCCCTGCTTTAAAATGACCACTGGGAGAAAAATAGATCTTTAACCTGATTAACCAAACAGGTAGCTTGAGGTGGAAGGAAATAGGAAAATAGATTTCTGCCTTTCCTTTCCTTCCTTCCATTGCCTCCCTCCCCTTCCTCCCTTCTCTCCCTCCTACCCTTTTTTCCCTTTCTTTTTCTTTCTTTCTTTCCTTCCTTCCTTCTTTCACCCCTCCCTTCCTCCCCCCTCCCCTTCTTTCCTTCACTCCCTCCCTCTCTCCATTCATCTTTCTTTTTCTATTTTTCTTTCTTTCTCTTTCTCTGTTTTTTTGTCTCTCTCTCTCTCCTCCCTCCACCCATCTCTGTCACTCTGTATGTGTGTGTGTGTGTGTTTCCCTCTCTCTCTCTTTCTGCCTCTCTAAGTCTGCCTCTCTGTGTGTCTGTCATTCTCTCCCTCCCTCCCCCCGGGGAAGCAGCAGAGGAGTCAGCATGTTGGCTGCCGAGGTTATCCCGCAGCGGGCGGGCGAAGGACCCGAGCTCCATCCGGGCGCCTCACGGGGGCTGGAAGGGAGGTGGGCGTGTGACGCCCGGGTGGCTTTGGCGGCACCTTAAGGTAGCCGCAGCTTGAGTCCTTCGCCCGCCCGCTGCGGGCTAACCTCACCAGCCGACATACCGGCCCCTCCAGGAAGCCCCGGAAAGTGCATTGGGCCGTCAGAAGGAGCTGGTGGAGGCGCGCTCGGACATCCTCCTCGCTGGCCCTGCGGCCCGGTGCCTATGAAGCCGCGGACCGGCACCGGTCCGCGGACCGGGGGTTGGGGACCCCTGTTCTAGGAAATATCACACACACACACACACACACACACACACACACACACACACACACACACAGACACGCCCTCTGCGTTGGCATTGCAGCGATGTTAAGCCACGGTATCGTTTGCCAGTCGCGCCATCCTTTCCCGGAATCTGCCTCTTTGAGGGGGAGAACGGGCGATTCGGGAATGTGAGAAAGGAAAGAAGGAAGGAAAGGAAGGAAGGAAGGAAGGAAGGAAGGAAGGAAGGAAGGAAGAAAGAAAGAAAGAAAGAAAGAAAGAAAGAAAGAAAGAAAGAAAGAAAGAAAGAAAGAAAGAAAGAAAGAAAGAAAGAAAGAAAGAAAGAAAGAAAGAAAGAAAGAAAGGTGCTTGGAAAGGAGGGAGATGGATGGATGGGGAGGGAAGAAAGAAAAAGAAAGGAAGGAAGGAAGGAGAATGCTTGGAAAGGAGGGAGATAAATGGATGGATGGATGGGAGTGAGGGAGGGGAGAAAAGAAAGAAAGAAAGAAAGAAAGAAAGAAAGAAAAGAAAGAAAGAAAGAAAGAAGGGAGGGAGGGAGGAGATGGGAAAGAAGAGAGGGAGGGAGAGGAAGGGAGGAGAAGGAGGGAGGAGAGAAGGTAGGTAAATAGGAAGGAAGGAAGGAAGGAAGGAAGGGGGAGGGAGGAGAAGGAGGGAGAGAGGAGAGAACATAGGTAGGAAGATAGGATGGAAGGAAGGAAAGAAGGAAAGAAGGAAGGAGGAGGGAGGGAGGGAAGGGAAAGAGAGAGAGAAAGAGAGAGAAGGGAGGGAAGGAAGGAAGGAATGAAGGCAGAGGGATAGAAGGAGAAGGTAGGTAGGTAGGAAGGAAGGAGGGAGGAGGGAGGTGGGAAAGAAGATAGGGAGGGAGAGGGAGGGAGGGAGGAGAAGGAGGGAGGAGAATAGGTAGGTAGGTAGGTAGGATGGAAGGAAAGAAGGAAAGAAGGAAAGAAGGAAGGGGGAGGGAGGGAAGGGAAAGAGAGAGAGAAAGAGAGAGAGAAAGAGAGAGAGAGAAGGGAGGGAAGGAAAGAAGGAGGGAGGAGATGGGAAAGAAGAGAGGGAGGGAGAGGAAGGAAGGAAGGAGAAGGAGGGAGGAGAGAAGGTAGGTAGCAGGTAGATAGGAAAGAAGGAAGGAAGGAAAGAAGGAAGGAAGGGGGTAGGAGGGAGGGAGGAAGGAGAAAGAGGGAGACAGGAGAGGACGTAGATAGGTATATAGGAATAATGGAAGGAAGGAAGGAAGGAAGGAAGGAAGGAAGGAAGGAAGGAAGGAAGGAAGGAAGGAAGGAATAGCAATAGCACTTAAGACTTATATACCCCAGTGCTTCACAGCTGTCTCTAAGCGATTTACAGAGTCAGAATATTGCCCCCAACAATCTGGGTCCTCATTTTATAGATCTGGGAGGCTGAATAAATCCTGAGCCGCTCAGAATCAAACTCCTGGAATGAGCAGTGAGTTACTGTAGCCTGCAGTGCTGCATTCCAACCACTGGGCCATCGAAGGAAGGAAGGAAGGAAGGAAGGAAGGAAGGAAGGAAGGAAGGAAGGAAGGAAGGAAGGAAGGAAGGAAGGAAGGAAGGAAGGAAGGAAGGAAGGAAGGAAGGAAGAGGGAGGGGAAATTTAACAAAGGCAATAAAAGCATGTGTCCTGTCTCTTCTTAAACACCTCCACTGTTGAGGCATTCACAACTTCTGGAGGCAAGGAGTTCCACTGACTAATTGTTCTCACTGTCAGGAAATTCCTCCTCAGTTCTAAGTTGCTTCTCTCCTTGATTAGTTTCCACCCATTGCTTCTTGTTCTGCCCTCAGGTGCCTTGGAGAATAGCTTGACTCCCTCTTCTTTGGGGCAACCCCTGAGATATCGGAAGACTGCTATCATGTCTCCCCTGGTCCTTCTTTTCATTAAACTAGACCTACCCAGTTCCTGCAACCGTTCTTCCTATGTCTTAGTCTCCAGTCCCCTAATCCTCTTGGTTGCTCTTCTCTGCACTCTTTCTAGAGTCTCCACATCTTTTCTGTACTGTGGTGACCAGAAATGGACGCAGTAATCCAGGCCTCACCAGTGCAGTATAAAATGGTACCGTGACTTCCCATGATCCTGATGCTGTCCCTCTTCACGGGATCCAGATACTCAGCTAGGAGGTCAAAGTTTAAGTTTAAGTTTAATTCGATTTGTAGACCGCACCAATCTCCGTCGAGACAGACTCTGGGTGGTGCACAGGACATTAAAATATACAGTAATAAATAACAAATATACAAAGGCTGCCCCACCCTCGCTTCATTGCAAAGCCTCAGAACTGCAGAGGACCTGAGTTGAAAACCATAACCTCCATGTTCCACAGCAAGCCACAGGGACTCAACTGCCGGAATGTGGGAAGGAACCGAAGAGTCTCATCCAGACCAGGAGCTGAATCGATGCAAAACAGCTGGGCGACGCAGCAAATGGGCTACGCTTAGAAAGCACTTGATGTTATTTTGCTCCTTGGAAATGTAATTTACTTGGGGGGGGGGGGGAATGGCAGGCAGATCAGCATGCAAAAAAATGAAAGCAAAAAAGACTGCAGAGTTTAAGGACAGATTTTTTGTCAGTTGCAAAATGGAGGGTCCCTGCTTTGGGTTATTAGCTTGCGAAACAACAATTAAGGCAGCCCAGATCCAGAATCCTTTTCAAATTCACATTAGAGAAAGGAAGAAAGAAAGAAAGAAAGAAAGAAAGAAAGAAAGAAAGAAAGAAAGAAAGAAAGAAAGAAAGAAAGAAAGAAAGAAAGAAAGAAAGAAAAGGGGAGAAATTTCCTGAAATTAATCATCCCTTCAAACCTAAATCAAAGATGAGAGTTACAATATAGAACAGAATCTCTCCGCGTTTTAACACTTTTGCAAGTTAGCTGGCTGGGGGGATTCTGGGAGTTGAAGTCCACAGGACTTAAAGTTGCGAAGGTTGAGAAATACTGCTTTAAGGGGTGGTAACAGCTATGTAACATAGGTTCTTTTTCTCCTAGGGACAAAATACACACACACACACACACACAGTATGGCTCTTTAGCAGCAGAGTGCAATGCCAATACTAAAACTATCCTTCCTTCCTTCCTTCCTTCCTTCCTTCCTTCCTTCCTTTCTTTCTTTCTTTCTTTCTTTCTTCCCTCCCTCTTTCCCTTTCCTGGCTTCATTTATTCATCCTTTACCACTCCATTCCTCTTTTCCTACCTTCCTTCTTTCTCTCCTTTCTTTCTTCTCTCCCTCCCCCTCCTTCCTTCACTGCCTCCCTCCCTCCTTCCCCTTCCTAGCTTCATTTATCCATTCATCCCTTTTCTCTCCTTCCTTCCTTCCTTTCTTTCATTCTTTCTTTCTTTCTTTCTTTTCTTTTCTTTCTTCCTTCCCTCCCTCTTTCCCTTTCCTGGCTTCATTTATTCATCCTTTTCCACTCCCTTCCTCTTTTCCTACCTTCCTTCTTTCTCTCTTTTCTTTCTTCTCTCCCTCCCCCTCCTTCCTTCCTTCCCTCCCTCCTTCCTTCCCTTCCTCCTTCCTTCCTTCCCTTCTTCCTTCCCTTCTCTCCTTCCTTCCTTCCTTTCCTTCCCTACTTCCTTCCTTCCTTCCTTTCCTTCCTTCCTTGCTTCCTTCCTTCTTTCACTTGAATTCACCAAAAACAGAGTGGAAACTCCTGGAGCAATTTACAACATGATTTTGCATCTTAGAAAGATCTCAGGGAAGCGAGACCATTTAGAGTATCCCACTGCTGACACCACCCACTTTTGGCTGATCTATGCCCGTCGGGCAAGTCCTTCTCAAATCCAAAGCCCACTCTATCAAGGCCTCTCCAATGGCAAATAAGTCCTTTTCTTTGTCGGAAAAAGCTAACCCTCATTTTGGACGCCGTATACCGCAAGAACAAAGAAACCCATCTTAAAAAGGATACCAGCAATATATAAATGACACTTATTAAGAACAGCAGTCCAAACGGCGCCTGCTGCTTAATGACTCTCCTGAAAAGCATAATACCTGCAGGCCGCACGCTGTTTGGCTTTTAAGATTTCCGTCCAAAAATACCTGCAAACACTTAGGTGGATGGCCTCATGCTGCATTCACACAATATATGCAGGTCACTTATGCATCCGGTGGCCACGTTTACCAAACGCGTGCTGGAAAGTTGCAGCCTTGATTACCTTCTTCTGGGATTTGACGCCATGAATCAAAGGCGTCTGTCTGATGGCTTCGGGATTTGAAGTGAACCTGCCCCGAACAAATGAGATGAGCCCAGAATGGAATGGATTTGCTAGTTTTGCAGTCGATCAAGCAATCAAATTACTACTCCACTAGCTTCTTCTCAACTAAAAGTTAGCACTTGCTTGGGGTTAGATAAGGGTCTATGGCAGGGGTCTGCAAAGTTGGCTCTTTTAAGACTGATGGACTTCAACTCCCAGAATTCCCCAGCCAGCTATGCTGGCTGGGGAATTCTGGGAGTTGAAGTCCACCAGTCTTAAAAGAGCCAACTTTGCAGACCCCTGGTCTATGGCATTCAAGGGAGGTTGGACTTAGTTCACTGGTGACTATGTAGGAATTCTAGGCTGATCCTTCTCTTAACACCGCCTCCAGTGTTCTCTCACTCCTTCCTTTACACTCCCATAGTAGTTTCCCATTGCAATGGATGGCTGTGAAAGTTGGACCATAAGGAAGGCTGAGCACCAAAGAATGGAGGCCTTTGAACTCTGGGGCTGGAGAAGAAGACTCCTGCACTGAGTCCCTTGGACTGCAAGGCCATCCAACCGGTCAGTCCTGGAGGAGATCCACCCTGACTGCTCTTCAGAAGGCCAGATCCTGAAGGGGAAACTCAAAGACTTTGGCCACCTGATGAGAAGGAAGAAGGACTCCCTGGAGAAGAGCCTCATGCTGGGAACGATGGAGGGCAAGAGAAGAAGAAGGG
>CM077648.1:45440-94799 GCA_039707465.1 Rhabdophis nuchalis
GGGGCCAGGGGAGCCTGTTTTCGCTCTCCCCAAGCTTCAGGAAAGCCTCCGGAGGCTGGGAAGGGCGAAACATGGTCTCAATGGGCCAACCGGAAGTAAACTTCCGGTTTGCCCATTGAGACCATATTTCGCCCTCCCCAGCCTCCGGAGGCTTTCCTGGACCGGAAGTTTGGAAATGGTCCATTTCCGGCTTCCGGAAGGCCTCTTGGGGGCTGGGGGAAGCTATTTTCACCCTCCCCAGGCCCCCTGGAGGCCCTCCGGAAGCCAGAAACACATCGTTTCCAAACTTCCGGTTGGCCCGTTGAGGTCGTTTTTTGGCCCTTCCCAGCCTCCGGAGGCTTTCCTGGACCGGACGTTTGGAAATGATGCATTTCCGGCTATCGGAGGGCCTCTTGGGGGCCAGGGGAGCCTGTTTTCGCTCTCCCCAAGCTTCAGGAAAGCCTCCGGAGGCTGGGAAGGGCGAAACATGGTCTCAATGGGCCAACCGGAAGTAAACTTCCGGTTTGCCCATTGAGACCATATTTCGCCCTCCCCAGCCTCCGGAGGCTTTCCTGGACCGGAAGTTTGGAAATGGTCCATTTCCGGCTTCCGGAAGGCCTCTTGGGGGCTGGGGGAAGCTATTTTCACCCTCCCCAGGCCCCCTGGAGGCCCTCCGGAAGCCAGAAACACATCGTTTCCAAACTTCCGGTTGGCCCGTTGAGGTCGTTTTTTGGCCCTTCCCAGCCTCCGGAGGCTTTCCTGGACCGGACGTTTGGAAATGATGCATTTCCAGCTTCCGGAAGGCCTCTTGGGGGCCGGGGAAGCCTGTTTTCACTCTCCCCAAGCTTCAGGAAAGCCTCCGGAGGCTGGGGAGGGCGAAACATGGCCTCAACAGGCCAACCAGAAGAGATGGGGGGGGGGGCGGCAGGTGGACACACACTGCAGAAGAGTCCCTGTGGTTTCTTTGGTAACAGTATCAAACATGGCTGCCATGGCCGCCTTCCAAGGTTTTGGGTGGTTTGACTGACTGGCTTCCCAATTCAATCAATAGGTCTAGAATTCCTTCCCCACCGTCATTCCATTGATCTTAGTAACAGACAGTTGGGCCTCCATGGTGGTCACAAGTCTGAGAACTATTTGTTGAAAACACCACATTTAGCAGGGCGTTCATTGTCTATGCTCTTCGAACCCTGAGGATGTTACCTAGCTGGGTCATGAAACGTCTGCAAGAGAATCGCCCATCTCCTCCTCCTCCATTTTGCAAAAAAATAAAAACAAACCCTCTCTTCTAACACTGATAGTGTTACCTAGTTGGGTCATGAAACGTCTGCAAGAGAATCACCCATCTCCTCCTCCATTTTACACCCTATCCCCCTCTCTCATATAAAACTGATTATGCTACCCAGTTGGGTGATGAAATGTCTGTAGGAAAACAACCAAGCTCAGAGAGGCACCAAGGAGCCCACTTACATTTCCGCCCACCACGATTTTACAAACTAAACCCGTTTTTCCTAGCAATCAATCCAGCTAGTGAAGATGCCGTCAATCTCGCTTTGGAAACTGTGAAGCAGCTCTCCAGGGGAAAAGCTCAGCCTTTGAACGTCTCTGCTTTCCTTCTAGAATTGTCTGTGAGATGGGCGAAGCGAAACTCAGCCAGCATGCTGGATACGTGGACATTTGCGTGGCTGAATGCAGGCCAGAATTCATGGCAAAATCCTCCCAGTTCTATTACTTTACGGTAAGTCTCTGTTTCAGATCTGCCGGGTGTCTTTTTAAGGTAGCTGCGTCCTTTTAAAGTAGCCGTGTCCTTTTAAAGTAGCTGCGCCCTTTTAAAATAGCTATGACCTTTTAAAGTAGCCATGTCCTTTAAAGTAGCTGTGTCCTTTTAAACTAGCATGGTGCTTTTAAAGTAGCCATGTCCTTCTAAAGTAGCCCAGTCCTTTAAAGTAGCCCTGTCTTTTTAAAGTAGCCGTGTCCTTTAAAGTAGCCCTGTCCTTTTAAAGTAGCCATGTTCTTTTAAAGTAGCCGTGTCCTTTTAAAGTAGCCCTGTCCTTTAAAAGTAGCCCTGTCCTTTAAAAGTAGCCCTGTCCTTTTAAAGTAGCCATGTCCTTTAAAGTAGCCGTGTCCTTTTAAAGTAGCCCTGTCCTTTAAAGTAGCCCTGTCCTTTTAAAGTAGCCCTGTCCTTTAAAGTAGCCCTGTCCTTTAAAAATAGCCCTGTCCTTTTAAAGTAGCCCTGTCCTTTAAAGTAGCCCTGTCCTTTTAAAGTAGCCCTGTCCTTTTAAAGTAGCCCTGTCCTTTTAAAGTAGCCCTGTCCTTTAAAGTAGCCCTGTCCTTTAAAAATAGCCCTGTCCTTTTAAAGTAGCCCTGTCCTTTTAAAGTAGCCCTGCCCTTTAAAGTAGCCCTGTCCTTTTAAAGTAGCCCTGTCCTTTTAAATTAGCCCTGTCCTTTTAAAGTAGCCCTGTTCTTTAAAGTAGCCCTGTCCTCTTAAAGTAGCCATGTCCTATAAAGTAGCCCTGTCCTTTTAAGTAGCCCTGTCCTTTTAAAGTAGCCCTGTCCTTTTAAAGTAGCCCTGTCCTTTAAAGTAGCCCTGTCCTCTTAAAGTAGCCCTGTCCTTTAAAGTAGCCCTGTCCTTTTAAAGTAGCCCTGTCCTTTTAAAGTAGCCATGTCCTTTAAAGTAACCCTGTCCTTTTAAAGTAGCCCTGTCCTTTTAAATTAGCCCTGTCCTTTTAAAGTAGCCCTGTCCTTTAAAAGTAGCCCTGTCTTTTAAAAAATGTCTATTGACACTGCAACCGTCATAAATATGAACCACCAGCCAGCGGCTTAATTTTGATCAAGTGACTGTGGGGATGCCACCATGGTCGTAAGTCTGAAAAACTATCATAAGCCACCTTTTTCAGGGCCATTGTAACCGAACGGTCACTAAATTGTGAGGACTAGACGTATAGTGAAGACCTTGGCTTAAAGACAAGCGTTGAATAGGGGGGGGGGAAATCACCTGTATTTTTATCTTTTTCTACCAGTTCTCGTTCAGTTTGAGGGAAAGGCACCCCCCTGGAAATTCTTCTGAGTTGGAAATCTCTCAGGAGTGAAATAAGATATTTTTGCTTCCTAATGAGGTTGGCCTCGGGGCATATTTGAATATTCTGGCGTTGCACACAGTCACCTCTAAGATGTTTCGTGTTTGTACTCGCAAAAGAAGACATTTGGAGGAACGGTTCACGAAGTGACGGCAGAAGGGAATATCCTGTCCGTCAGGGTTCCAAATAGCACCCAAAATTAAATTAAGAGTCCGAGGCAAAGGATTCCTCAAAGTCCCAATTGATGAAGAGAGCCATGTTGGCACATCTGGGGGGAAACCCAAATCTGAAAGCTTCCCGGTTTTCCCCACCCAGTTGGAAGTTCAAGAACTTCCCCACACCCCTGCAAGCCCATCCCATGGTCCCCATCTCCCACTGCCACGCTGGCAGCTTCCACCCATCCAGATCCGGTCAGGTGCAGAGTGCGCAAAGAACCAACCGTGACCTTGGCTTTCTAGAAAGAATGTTGTTATTTATTTATTTATTTATTTGTTTGTTGAATTTATATAACCGCACCCTCTCCCCGAAGGGACCCGTGGCGGTGCACAGGAAATTAAAGCAGACAATATCACAATATAAATAATTAAAACCAAATTAAATCAATTATCCCTGTGCTAAAATTTAAAAATATTAAAACATAATCCCATCTAAAACCCAATTAAAACAATTTATGGTACAGACCGTAGGCTAGGTAAATAAACTTAGGCCAAGCCGGCCTGATGAAACAGGAGTGTCTTTAATTTCTGGCGGAAGGTGCGGAGGTCCGTGGTTGTTCTGAGGTCGGGGGGTAGATCGTTCTAGAGGGTTGGGCCCACCACAGAGAAGGCACTTCCCCTGGGTATCGCCCGCTGGCATTGCCTGGTGGACGGCACCCGGAGAAGTCCCTCTCTGTGGGAGCGGATCGGCCGAAGGGATGTATGGGGTAGGATGTGGTCTTGCAGGTAGCTAGGTCCCGTGCCATGGAGTGCTTTAAAGATGGTAATCAACACCTTGAAGCGCACCCGAAAGACCACAGGTAACCAGTGCAGCTCGCGCAGGAGCGGTGTTACATGGGAATACCTAGACGTTCCCAAGATCGCCTGCGCGGCCACATTCTGGACCAGCTGTAGTCTTCGGGTGCACCCCAAGGGGAGCCCCATGTAGAGAGCATTGCAGTAGTCTAGCCGGGATGTCACAAGCGCGTGAGTGACTGTGCGATTTTGTTATGGCTACCTATCATCTAACTCCAAACAATCCCCCCCTCCCATTTTCCCACCATAGAAAAAATGCATAATAGAATAATAGAAAGTGTGGCAGGCCTAAGATCCGAAAGACAAGATGGCTGCAGGCCTGACCCCGTCCTTAGGAAAGTGGGGAGCATTCTGGAAAGGTTTCGAGACATCCTCCAGCTGTTTCTCTGGCCACAAAGGTACAGGGTGTTGTGGCCTGCCAGTGGCCAGCAGAGCTGGCAGCAGATTCGGACACTGAGGAAGTTGGGGAAGAACCTGGGCCAGTCCTGGAGTCTGGGGAAGGCTCTGAGGAGGGCTCTGTGTCGGAGGCAGAGAGGGGACCAGGGACGTCTGACAGTGATCAGCTGCCTTCAGAGTCAGACATCAGTGAGGCAGAAGAACAGCTGGAGCCTGTTCCCAGTGTGCGCATGCGCAGAGTTGCGAGACGAAGGGAACAGCTAAAGAACAGGGGCCGACTTGGGAGGAAGGCCACAGGTGGACGGTGAATGGCCCCTCCCAGAGGGAATAAAAGAGGAGCAACAGGGGAGTGGAGTTTGCAGGAGACAATAAGTTCGCTTCATTGGTTCGCGACTCTCCGAGACTCCATGCCAAGTTTTGCAGATCTCGGCCTGGCAGCTCTCCAAGCCAGATAAGGTCTGTGACTGTAAATCCTCCTTCGAAAGATTTTGCTGGATGTGAATGAGCAGAATTCACAGGAAATTAATAAAAGGGTTTTTTGTCGGGACCAGGAGTTGGCTTCAGGCTCTTGGGAAGCCTCGGTCAGAACAGAGGTAAAGATGTCCCCTGTTTGGTTGGAGTACTGCTCATCTCCGTTTCCTAGCCTAGGGAGCCAGCGTGGTCTGAAGACATTTCCGTGGCCATGTGGTCAGTACAATTCTATGCCAAAGCGCATAGAACGGGGCTACCTTCCCACCGAAGTGGTACCTGTTGATCTACTCTCATTTGCATGCTTTCGAACTGCTAGGTGGGAGGAAGCTGGAGCAAGGAACGGGAGCTCGCCCCGTCACATAACGCTCAGGTCTCAAACCTGGGCTGCCGGCTTTGTAGCTGACAAGCTCAGGGGCTTTAATCGCTGAGGCATCACGTTCCTCCTGCCCACAAAATTGGCGGGAAATGTCTGATTTCTCCTCAGCTTCAGGTCTCCTCAGCTTCAGGTCTCCTCTCCTCAGCTTCAGCTGTCCTCAGCTTCAGCTGTCCTCAGCTTCAGCTGTCCTCAGCTTCAGCTCTCCTCAGCTTCAGGTCTCCTCAGCTTCAGGTCTCCTCAGCTTCAGGTCTCCTCAGCTTCAGATCTCCTCAGTTTCAGCTCTCCTCTCCTCAGCTTCAGCTCTCCTCAGCTTCAGCTCTCCTCAACTTCAGCAGGGGATGGTGTGTGAATAGGGAGACCTCTGTGGTCCTGAATCCTGGGGCAACAGCTGAGAACGTCCTTCCGTTGCTAAGTAAGACAATGGCCGAGTGAGCTTTGCCCCGTTTTACGACCTTTCTTGCCACGGTTGTTAAGTGGATCCCAGCAGTTGTTAAGTTAGCCACACGGTTGTTCAATGAAGCTGGCTCCCCCGTTGACGTTGTTCGCCAGAAGGGTCGTGAGAGCGGATCCCATGATCCCGGGACCCTGCAACCGTCACAAACACGAGTCACTTGCCAAAATGTCCGCATTTCGATCCCGGGATCCCAGGGGATATCGAAACGGTCATAACTGTGAAAACCGGTCACTTTTTTTTCAACGCCGTCGTAACCTTGAACGGTCCCTAAAGGAATATTTGTAAGTCGAGGAGTCACGTGATTCCCCCTTTGGCGACCATCGGTTGCGCGAAGTCAACGGTGGAAGCCAGTTTCACTCAACAACGGCCGTGATTCGTTTAACAACTGTGGCAAGAAAGGTGATCCAATAGGGCGAAGCTCCCTTGGCAGATGTCTCGCTTAGCAACAACAGGAATTTGGGGCCCCATTGCTGTCGTAAGCCGAGGACTAGCTTTACGGCGGGTCCCTCATGGCCCTGCACACACAACCGTGCCATCTAGAATGTGTTACGGCAGCTGTGAATCATTAATAGAGCGCCCACAACCTACCACACACCTGTAAATGAGATGCTAATAAATTTTTGTGTGTGTTATGATTGTAACACCTCCGGAAATTCCTAGGTCCTCTTGGGATAGGAAAGGACTAGTATTTATTTTACTTTATGTATAGCAGTTCTTCACCTGCCAACGAAAGCTGCGAGTAAACTTACAAAGCGTAAGAAATAAAGAGAAATTTGGAGCTGGGGAATCTAAAAACAGAGCAAAAAAGGAGACAAGAAACAAAGGGAAGGGAGGAAAAAATAAAAGGAATATCAAATATTTATTCTAGGATTGCCACTTCTTAGATTTTGCTGCAGCAGTGGTGGGTTTCTGCAGGCTCGCACCTACTCGCAAGAGCCGGTTGGTGAAATTTAGAGAACCGGTGAGAGGGGGTTCCACCGGCGTACCTGGAAGTAAATCTGGCCCGCCGCTGCCAGTGACCCAACGGGAAGGAAAGGAAAGGAAAGGAAGGGAAGGGAAGGGAAGGAAAGGAAAGGAAAGGAAGGAAGGAAGGAAGGAAGGAAGGAAGGAAGGAAGGAAGGAAGGAAGGAAGGAAGGAAGCAAAGGGAACGAAGGAAGGAAGGAAGGAAAGGAAAGAAAGGAAGGAAGGAAGGAAGGAAGGAAGGAAAGAAGGAAAGGAAGGAAAGGGAAGGAAGGAAGGAAAGGGAAGGAAAGAAAGAAAGAAAGAAAGAAAGAAAGAAAGAAAGAAAGAAAGAAAGAAAGAAAGAAAGAAAGAAAGAAAGAAAGAAAGAAAGAAAGAAAGAAAGAAAGGAAGGAAGGAAAGGAAAGAAGGAAAGGAAAGGAAGGAAAGGGAAGGAAGGAAGGAAGGAAGGAAGGAAAGGGAAGGAAAGGAAAGTAAGGAAAGGAAAGAAAGAAAGGAAAGGAAAGGAGAAGAAAGGAAAGGAAGGAAAGGGAAGGAAGGAAGGAAGGAAAGAAAGAAAGAAAGAAAGAAAGAAAGAAAGAAAGAAAGAAAGAAAGAAAGAAAGAATTTATCATCACAACTGAGTCCAAAAGTTTGGTTGCTAAGCAAGAGCGTTGTTAAATGAGTTCCACCACATTTTAAAAGGTGGCCACTCCCACCCTGTCACATGACTGCCAAGCCACGCCCACAAAATAGGCCACACCTACAGAGTAGGTTCTAAAAAATTTGAAAGCCACCACTGTGCTGCAGCCTTGTGAAAAACTACCATAAAGGTTGTGGTTGCAACAACATTAAAACAGAATAATGTTGAATGATCCCCCACCCCAGTTGTACTCCTCAATTTATAGACATTCATTTAGTGACCATTTGATGTTGGAGCAGTGCTCCATAAAGTCACATATGATTGTGTGTGTGTGTGTGTGTTTCCCGTAGTAGCATGTCCAAGGTCTCGGGCTCAGAATTAACTGAATTAACCCGTTTTGTGGGTTGAGCTAACTGGGTTGGGTTCAGCCAACAGGCGAGACAAATAATACTTCCTTCAAATAAAATTGGCTGGGGAATTGTGGGAGTTGAAGTCCAGACGTCTTAAACACGAATCTAAACTAACGCCCAAACTAAATCCACCATCAAATTCTTCTGCAAGAAAAGTCAGGTTCTACATTTAGGCAAGAAAAACCAAATGCCCAGGGACAGGATAGGTGGCACCTTGCTCAATAGTAGCAACTCTGAGAGGGATCTTGGAGTCCTAGTGGACGACCATTGAAATAGGAGGCAGCCGTAAGCAGCTGTCAAAAAAGCCAACCCAGTTCTAGGCTGCATCAACAGAGGAAGAGAATCAAGATCACCTGAAGGGTTAATACCACTTTTGTAATCCCTTGGGAAGGCCACACTTGGAATATTTGCATCCAGTTTTGGTCGCCATGATGTAGAAAAGAAAGTGGAGACTCTGGAAAGAGTGCAGAGAAGAGCAATAAAGAGGATTAGGGGACTGGAGGCTGAAACATATGAAGAACGGTTGCAGGAACTGGGTAGGTCTAGTTTAATGAAAAGAAGGACTAGGGGAGACATGATAGCAGGGGGTTGCCCCAAAGAAGAGGGAGTCAAGCTATTCTCCAAAGCACCTGAGGGTAGAACAAGAAGCAATGGGTGGAAACTAATCAAGGAAAGAAGCAACTTAGAAATAAGGCGAAATCTCCTGACAAGTAGAACAATTAATCAGTGGAGCAGAAGTTGCCTCCAGAAGTTGTAAATGCCCCAACACTGGAAGTCTTTAAGAAGATGTTGGATAGCCATTTGTCTGAAGTGGTGTAGGGTTTCCTGTCTAAGCAGGGGGTTGGAGTAGAGAGCACAGAAGCGTCCAATTGGGTGGGTGGAGCCTCTCTCCCGCCGCCGCTACCGGTTTGACCGAACCGGAAGCCACCCACCTCTGGACTGGAGTCTTTTCTCTCCTTCCTTATTTATATGGAATGACAGGTTGCTCGGAGGTTTGGGTTTTTTTTTTTTTAAGACAGTGGAAACAGAAGGCGGCGTTGGGGTTGGATTCAGGATAGTGTGTGTGTGTGTGTGAGAGAGAGAGAGAGAGAGGGAGGGAGGGAGAATGTAAAAGAGAAATGGTGAGATAAAAATCAAGCTATCCAACCATTAACAAACAAGTAGATTGTTTCAATAATAAAGCAAACTTTAGCCCTTCTTTCCTTCTTTCCTTCCTTCCTTCCTTCCCTCCCTCCCCTAATCTCTTTCTTTCCTTCCCTTCCTTCTCTCATCTTTCTCCTTCCTTCCTCTCTCCCTCTCTCCCTCCCTCTCCTAATCTCTTTGTTACCTTCCCTTCCTTCTCTCATCTCTTTCTCCTTCCTTTCCTTCTTTCCTTCCTTCCTTCCCTCCTCCATCACTACTTACCTCCCCTCTCTTTCTTTCCTTTCCTTCTCTCTTTCTCCTTCCTTCCTTCCTTCTCTTGTCTTTTCTCCCTCCCTCCTTTCTCTTTCCTTCCTTCTTTTTTCTTATACTTTCTCCCTTCCCCAAATGGGAATCTTTTCTCCTTCCCTTCCTTTCCCTTCCCTTTCTTCCTCTTCCATTTCACTTCCTCTTCTTTCCCCTGCTTCCTCCCTTCTTTGGCCTAGTTGCCTATTAGCTTTGCAAGGCCACACGGAGCACAGAGTTCTCAGAGTTTGAACCGACCAACATGAACAAAATTGCTTCCTGCAAAGGCTCACGTGGGGCCATTCATCTCCAAGCCTTACTCTCGAGTCGCCCCTTTTGTCTTAACTGTTGTTGCCTTCTGGCAACTCTGTGCATGCGCACACTGGGAACCGGCTCCAGCTGTTCTTCTGCCCCACTGATCTTTGACTCCAAAGGCAGCTGATAACTGTCAGACGTCCCTGGTCCCCTCTCTGCCTCCGACGCAGAGCCCTCATCCGAGCCTTCCCCAGACTCCAGGACTGGCCCACCTTCCTCCCCAACCTCCTCACTGTCTGAATCTGCTGCCAGCTCCACAGGCTGCAAGTGGCCCACAACAGTAAATAGCACCTTACTTCAAGATAACTCTGACTGGTAACTAATACACAGTCCAGGGTTATTTAAAAAAAAAAACCTTTCCAAGGATGCTAATTCAGATCTGCCATCTATATAAATAAAAATGTAACAAGAGTTTGTTCAAAACCGCTAATCTCCGAAAGTCCTGCACTGATCGCTTCCAAATTTTCACACAACGTTTCTTTCAAGTACGGCACCAATGATATATATAGATTGTGTAGATGTCACACCTGTGCCAGGTACATGCAACGGAAATGTAAACAATTGTAACAAAGGTAGGTAGATGGATACAGAGAGAGCAGTGGGCCACAGGTATAATGTCACCCTTTATGACATAAAATACTCTGAGGGAGAAATACAGTAGGTAGGTAGAGGGATAGAGAGAGAAAGGGAGAAATACAGTAGGTAGGTAGGTAGGTAGGTAGGTAGGTAGGTAGGTAGGTAGGTAGGTAGGTAGGTGGAGAGAGGGAGAAATTCAGTAGGTAGGTAGAGGGATAGAGAGACGAAGAAATACAGTAGGTAGGTAGGTAGGTAGAGGGAGAGAGGGAGAAATACAGTAAGTAGATAGAGGGATAGAGAGGGGGGGAGAAATACATTAGGTAGGTGGAGAGGGAAAAATACAGTAGGTAGGTAGAGGGATAGAGAGAGGGAGAAATACAGTAGGTAGGTAGGTAGAGGGAGAGGGAGAAATACAGTAGGTAGGTAGAGGGATAGAGAGGGGGGGAGAAATACATTAGGTAGGTGGAGAGAGGGAGAAATACAGTAGGTAGGTAGAGGGATAGAGAGAGGGAGAAATACAGTAGGTAGGTAGGTTGATAGAGGGAGAGAGAGGGAGAAATACAGTAGGTAAGTAAGGTAGGTAGGTAGGTAGGTAGGTAGGTAGGTAGGTAGGTAGGTGGAGAGGGAAAATACAATAAGTAGGTAGAGGGATAGAGAGAGAGGGAGAAATACAGTAGGTAGGTACGTAGGTAGGTAGGGGGATAGAGAGGGAGAAAGGGAGTAGGTAGGTAGGTTGGGGGTTATACAGTGGTTGTGTGTATGTGTGCAGGTGTAGATCTACACACAGATTGGTTGGCCATTTCACCAGGCCAGGCCACAGCAACGCGTGGCCTGGAACGGCAAGTCCTTTGAATGAACCACCTCTGGTCTCCTATTTTAATCAGGCCCTCCTGTCACCCGTGCAGGGGATTGCTCTTCCATTCAATTTTGCTTTCTTTTTTCCTTTCCCTTCCTTTTTTTTTAGATGCTGTCTCTTTCTGACCTCAGGCCAAAGCAAGGACCGATATCTGGTGGGACCCAAGTCACGATCACAGGCAAAAACCTGAACGCAGGGAGCAACGTCTCGGTCATGTTTGGAGAATATCCTTGTCTTTTCCACCGGTGAGTTCCTCCGAGATTTGCCCGCTTGTGGAGGGTGGGGGGGAGAAGGAAGAGGGAGGATGATACAGGCGGTTCTCGGCTTACAACCGTTCTTTTAGTGACCATTTGAAGGGACAATGACACTGAGAAAAGGGACACACACACACACCCCAAAAAAAAATATCCAAGGAAGATGAAGCTCCATGAAGCATCCCCTGGGCCAATGACATTTTTTTCCCCTTTTGCTTCTTGTTAAAAATATCTTTTTTTTAAAAAAATATCTTTTTTAAAAATTATTATTATTTTTTCCAATTCAATAACATTCCTTGATATACATTCTTATAAATGCTATTTAACATTTATCTATTCATCATTAATCTCTCTATACATTCTTACATATATACTATATCAGGGGTCTCCAACCTTTGCAACTTTAAGTCTGAAGGACTTCAGCTCCCAGACTTCTCCAGCCAGCAAAGCTGTCAGTGTCAGGGCCTGGGCCAGGGGTCCCCAACCTTTGCAACTTTAAGTCTGAAGGACTTCAGCTCCCAGACTTCTCCAGCCAGCAAAGCTGTCAGTGTCAGGGCCTGGGCCAGGGGTCCCCAACCTTTGCAACTTTAAGTCTGAAGGACTTCAGCTCCCAGACTTCTCCAGCCAGCAAAGCTGTCAGTGTCAGGGCCTGGGCCAGGGGTCTTCAACCTTTGCAACTTTAAGTCTGAAGGACTTCGGCTCCCAGACTTCTCCAGCCAGCAAAGCTGTCAGTGTCAGGGCCTGGGCCAGGGGTCCCCAACCTTTGCAACTTTAAGTCTGAAGGACTTCAGCTCCCAGACTTCTCCAGCCAGCAAAGCTGTCAGTGTCAGGGCCTGGGCCAGGGGTCTCCAACCTTTGCAACTTTAAGTCTGAAGGACTTCAGCTCCCAGACTTCTCCAGCCAGCAAAGCTGTCAGTGTCAGGGCCTGGGCCAGGGGTCTTCAACCTTTGCAACTTTAAGTCTGAAGGACTTCGGCTCCCAGACTTCTCCAGCCAGCAAAGCTGTCAGAGTCGGGGCCTGGGCCAGGGGTCTCCAACCTTTGCAACTTTAAGTCTGAAGGACTTCAGCTCCCAGACTTCTCCAGCCAGCAAAGCTGTCAGTGTCAGGGCCTGGGCCAGGGGTCTCCAACCTTTGCAACTTTAAGTCTGAAGGACTTCAGCTCCCAGACTTCTCCAGCCAGCAAAGCTGTCAGTGTCAGGGCCTGGGCCAGGGGTCTTCAACCTTTGCAACTTTAAGTCTGAAGGACTTCGGCTCCCAGACTTCTCCAGCCAGCAAAGCTGTCAGTGTCAGGGCCTGGGCCAGGGGTCTCCAACCTTTGCAACTTTAAGTCTGAAGGACTTCAGCTCCCAGACTTCTCCAGCCAGCAAAGCTGTCAGTGTCAGGGCCTGGGCCAGGGGTCTCCAACCTTTGCAACTTTAAGTCTGAAGGACTTCAGCTCCCAGACTTCTCCAGCCAGCAAAGCTGTCAGTGTCAGGGCCTGGGCCAGGGGTCTCCAACCTTTGCAACTTTAAGTCTGAAGGACTTCAGCTCCCAGACTTCTCCAGCCAGCAAAGCTGTCAGTGTCAGGGCCTGGGCCAGGGGTCTCCAACCTTTGCAACTTTAAGTCTGAAGGACTTCAGCTCCCAGACCTCTCCAGCCAGCAAAGCTGTCAGTGTCAGGGCCTGGGCCAGGGGTCTCCAACCTTTGCAACTTTAAGTCTGAAGGACTTCAGCTCCCAGACTTCTCCAGCCAGCAAAGCTGTCAGTGTCAGGGCCTGGGCCAGGGGTCTCCAACCTTTGCAACTTTAAGTCTGAAGGACTTCAGCTCCCAGACTTCTCCAGCCAGAAAAGCTATATGATACAGTTTGGATCGCTTTCTTGCCACCCCGTGTCTCCATCTTATTTTGCAACAGCCTCACTCCTACTTTCTCAAGCTCCGTTCTCTGCCTTCTTATTTCCTCCTCTCATTTCTCCTCTCTTCTCTCTTTTTCCCCTCTCTTTCCTCTCTCTTTCTCTCCTCTCTTCTTTCTTATCCTCTCTCCTGCTCTTCATTCCCCACCCTTCCTTTCTCTACTTTACCCTTTCTTCCTTTCCCTCCTCGTCTCTCCTCTTTCCGTTGTTGCCTTTGCTTGTTTATTTTCTCTGAGGGGTTCTGGGGGTGGCGTTTCAACGATCCAAACTTCATATATATATATATATTTTCCCTTAAAATAAATTTCTGTTGAACAATAATTCACATAAACATTGAATGCCAACTACATTATTGACATGTGGAGGAAGCCATCCCTCAGGGCCGGTGGAGCATCCGCAGGGGGTTGTCAAAATCAGCGGGAAGGCCAGTGTGACTGTTGGGGGATATCTCCGTTGGGAGACAGAATGTGCAGCTAGAGCAGGGGTCCCCAACCTTTTTGGCACCAGGGACCGGTTTCATGTAAAAAAAAAATTCCGCGGACCGGTGGGAGCCTCCAGCGGGTGAGTCGAGTCACGTGGGCCGTGCGCGCGTTCGGCGGTCACTTGGAACCCGAGGCGGGAACCCGCGTCTCGTGGGAACGCGACCCGGGGAAGGCGCCTTGCGTGCAACCGGGCGGGAAAGCTGCCAGGGGTCCCGGGCGAAGGATCCTCGGCTGCGGCAGGGAAGGATGGGCTGCATCCCAGGCAGGAGAGCCTGGCAGCCCCTTCCCTTCGTGCAGGGCCGGGTGATGCCCCGAACCCCCCCTCCCAATGGGGATGGGGGATTTTGCAGTATCCTTCCCCTGGAGTGGGGAGGGGATGGGGATTCTTGGAACTGCTGAAAGGACTGTGTTGTAGACTGGAGACAGGAGGTGTCGTATCCCTCCCCCTCTGTTGAGGTAGAGCTATTGAATCTTAACGTAGATGACCTCTTTGGTTCCCTCTTTCAAACCATTGGGTCTCTCTGTCCAGAATGTGGGCTTTCTTATTCTTCAAAATGCCCTCTGGAACGATCTTCCCCACGACCTTCGTACCATCACGGACCTATGCCTCTTCCGCCGGGCATTAAAGACTCATCTATTTCAAGAAATAAGGAGAAATTTCCTGACAGTTAGAACAATTAACCTCTGGAACAGCTTGCCTCCAGAAGTTGTGAATGCCCCAACCCTGGAAGTCTTTAAAAAGATGTTAGATAGCCATTTGTCTGGAATGGTATAAGGTTCCTGCCCACGCAGGTGGTTGGACTAGAAGACCTACAAGGTCCCTTCCAACTCTGCTATTGTATTGTATTGAATTGTATTGTATTGTAAGAAGCCGGCCTGGCTTAGTTTTAATGGATATAGTTTTAATTTGATTTGATTTTAACCCTTTTTAATCTAAATTTTAGCACAGACTTGAATTTAATCTATTTTTCAACGGTTTTGTATTGTATTGTTTTATATTTTTATATTTCTGTGCGCCGCCCTGAGTCCCCCTAGGGGAGATAGGGCGGGATATAAATCTGACTCATAAATAAAATAAAATAAATAAAAGAGGGCCCAGATTGGCCTCCAAGTGACCTCAGTGACTCTCAGAGGGAATACTAACGCCCAGATGACTGCAAGGAATATCAGTCCTTCCATTCTCCTCCATTCAACCAGAACTGAAGAAGCTTCTTGGATGAGAAGTGAAACCTCTTCGAGGGAAAAAAACCCCCCAAGAAAATCCAGCTGCCTTATGGGACAACCGTGTCCTGGAGGACTCAGAATCTCTACATAAACTTTCCTGCATGTTCTAAAGCCGCTTTGCCTTCCTTTCCGTTTCCCGACAGGAGAACGGCAGAGTACATCATTTGCAACACCACGACTTTTGGGAACGTGGTGGAGAGGAACCTGGTGGACGTCAGCGTGAAGGTGGACAAGGCCACGCTGCGCAAGGAGCTGGAGAAGGCGAAGATGCACAAGGAGCTGAAGTTCAAATACGTGGAGGATCCGACCATCTTGAGGATCGAACCCGAGTGGAGCATTGTCAGGTAAGGCCGGCCCTGAGGAAGGACGGTCGTTAATGAGGACAGGTCTCGTGCGCGGGGCTGACGGGACGGGACGATTGAGGAATAGTTCAAGCAAAGAAGGTAGGGAGAGGTGAAGGAAGCGGTTGGCTTGTGGAGAAGGGGGCTGTCCTCTTTCTTCCAGAATCCCAGGTGGAAGCTCTTCATCCCGATGAGTTTAGCTTCATTGGTTAGAAATGGTGACCCAGAGGAAGCCCTCTCAGAAGCAGAGGTCAACCCCTTGGTTGATGTTCTTCAAGTTGGGTGACTTTGAGATGGTTGGACTTCGACTCTCAGAATTCCTCAGCCAGCCCCTTCTTTCCATCATCTCCTCTGCCTCTACCTTCTTCTTCTTCTCTTTTATCTCCTTTCTTCTTGTCCTCCCTCTCTTTCATCTACTTCTCCACCTCCATCTTTTCCTTCGCTCCTTCTCCTCCGTCCCCTCCTTCTCATTTTTCTTCTCCTCGTCCCATTTTTCTCCTTCCTCTTCCTTCCCCTCCTTCTCTCCCGTCTCCTTCTCCTTTCTTTTCCTCCTCCTCCTCTTGCTCCTCTTCCTCCTCCTCCTTCTCCTCTGTCTCCTTTCTCCTTCCCTTTTCTCCTCCTCTTCCTTCTCCTCCTTCTCCTTCATCTCCTCCTCCTTTTCACCTCCTTTTCCCTGTCCTCCATTTCTATTTTCTCCTTCTCTTTCAACTGCTTCCCCTCCTCCTCCTCCTCTTCCTCCTCCTTTACTTTTTCATTCTCTCTTTCTCCTCTTCCTCCTCCTTCTCCTTCACCTCCTCCTCTTCCTCCTCCTTCATCATCTCCTCCTCCTACCTCCTCCCCCTTTTTCACCTCCTTCTCCTCCATTTCTACTTTCTCCTTCTTCTTCACCACCTCCTCCTCCTCTTCCTCCTCCTCCTCTTCCTCCTTCTCCTTTTCCTTCTCTTCCTTTTCCTTCTCCTCCTATTTTCATGGCCACATTTTCAGGAATGGTTTGCCCTGCCCTTCTTTCTTAGAGGTTGAGAGGGAGTGTCTGGTTCAAAAATCACTCCGCTGGTTTCGGGCTGAAGCCAGGACCAGAACTCAGGACCTCCCAGCTTCTAGCCTTGTCGCTTTCACTAGTTCACCAAACTCTTTTAATTCTGAGCGAGCAGATTCACACGCCAGCCAGTAACAGCCAATCATTGTGAGGTCCATCCTAGGTAGAGGCAGATGTAACGTCTCCTGCTTGGGCAGGGGGTTGGACTAGATGACCCGCAACTCTTCCAACTCTGTTCATCTGTTACTCCTTCCTTCCTTCCTTCCTTCCTAGGTAGAGGCAGATGTAGGGTCTCCTGCTTGGGCAGGGGGTTGGACTAGATGACCCGCAAGGTCCCTTCCAACTCTTGTTAATCTGTTAAACAGCAACTTCAACATATCTGCCCAGTTCTAGGAACTTGGAATCAAAACTCAACTTGTCCTCGGAGGACATAGGAAAGGAGAAGTCATTCCCATCCCCACCACCCTCCCTTCCAACCTATGATATTTTTACTGGTGCTTATTCCCCAGGTCTGTTGGGTCTCATTATTGCATTAATTTGCATTTAAAAAGGGCTTGCAGGTTTGCACAGGCAGGTTTGATCCAATTTGGTTTCAAAGTACACATTTTAAAAAGGTGTCTTGGGAGGGTTTGAGCCAAGGTGTGAAATTCCAAGAAGGGATACGTTCCAGCCCTTGCATACATTAGGTTTTTTTTAAAGAATATATAAGTAGAAACAGCTTTTAAAACTACACCTATTAGGAAAATGTGCATAAAAATGCAGATGACTCGAAGGAGGTGGGTGTTCAAAATGATGCAGGCTTGAGTGAAGGTAAGATGAGGAGAAAATAAGAAATAAGAATATAAACTGAAAAGTCACACATCTCCCTACGCCTAATTATATCTCCGAGTTTAAAAATAATAATAATAATTCTTCATTCCCCTCTAGTTTAACAGATTTGGGGGGAATACATTTATTTCCCCAAAAAAAGAAAGAAAGAAATCTATCTAAAGGAGCTTTCAGCTTTTAAGAGGACAGATTGCGGTGATTATGACGGAATAAATTCAAGGCTGTGTTTTATTTATGGTTTTTTCCCAGTTTTTTTTTTTTAAGAAAGAAGAGTATTTTTTTCTTGTTAGAGAGCAATTGCTCTTGAAAAACAGGATCGCTCTCAATTTTCCAATTTGGTCAAAGTCTCCCAGCAAATTCATTCACTGCATTTATTTTCCATCAATTAAAAGTTTTGCAGACTTCAGCGAATCCCCTGTTGGAAAACATGTCCTTCTGGGTTGAGTTCCAAGTTAGGGGGGGGGGGGGGGGGGGAGACACTGGAAACATTGGAGCCTGCTTGGAAAGATGGTTTAATGGTGGACAGCATCCCATGGCTTGAGGAAAGAAAGAAAGAAAGAAAGAAAGAAAGAAAGAAAGAAAGAAGGAAGGAAGGAAGGAAGGAAGGAAGGAAGGAAGGAAGGAAGGAAGGAAAGAAAGAAAGAAAGAAAGAAAGAAAGAAAGAAAGAAAGAAAGAAAGAAAGAAAGAAAGAAAGAAAGAAAAGTGTGGGAAGAAAATGTCCTTCTGGGTTCAGTTCCAAGTGGGGGGGAAAAGACACTGGAAACATTGGAGGCTGTTTGGAAAGATGGTTTAATGGTGGACAGGATCCCATGGCTTGAGGAAAGAAAGAAAGAAAGAAAGAAAGAAAGAAAGAAAGAAAGAAAGAAAGAAAGAAAGAAAGAAAGAAGAAGGAAGGAAGGAAGGAAGGAAGGAAGGAAGGAAGGAAGGAAAGAAAGAAAGAAAGAAACAAAGAAAGAAAAGTGTTGAAAGAAAACATCCTTCTGGGTTCAGTTCCAAGTGGGGGGGAAAAGACACTGGAAACATTGGAGGCTGCTTGGAAAGAGGGTTTAATGGTGGACAGGATCCCATGGCTTGAGGAAAGAAAGAAAGAGAGAAAGAGAGATGGGAAGGAGGGAGAAAGAAAGAAGGAAAGAAAGAGAGAGGGAGGGAGGGAGGGAGGGAGGGAGGGAGGGAGGGAGGGAGGGAGAGAAAGGAAGGTAGTTTTAAAGGGATTTTAAAGTAATTTTAGCATGGGATTTTAAATATGTAGGCCAATTTAATATTTTTTAATGTATTCTTTTTATAGTTTATAGTTTATTTGATTTATATACCGCGCCTATCTCTGCAATGGACTCAGGACGGTTTTTAGATTTTGTATCACCTATTTTACTGTGGCTGTACACCGCCCTGAGTCCCGAAAGGGAGAAGGGCGGTATACAAATCAAATAAAACTAAGCTAAACTAAGCTGCCTTGTGGTAGAAGAACCACCTATTGGTATTGTACATTTATTCATCTGTTATTATGTATATAAAGAAGTTAATGAATCCAGCTGTGCGGGCTTTCTGGATTTGAATTTATGCAACCAACTCTGACAAGCAATGCCACAAATTAAATTCTTCTGTCCAGTTTGCTGACAACCAATAAATGTATGCATTCTACTTTCAGTATATGCTTATAGGTCAAACTGAGAATGAATGAATAAATGAATGAATGAGTGAGTCAGTCAGTCAGTCAATGACTAATCAATCAATCAATCAATCAATCAACCTATGAATCTATGAATGAATAATCAATCAATCAATGAAGTCAACTAACCAACCAATCAACAAATCTATGAATGAATGGCTGAATGAATGAATGACTCTATGAATGAATGACTCAATCAAGTCAATCAAGCAGTCAATGAATGAATGACTCAGTCAAGTCAATCAAGCAGTCAATGAATGAATGACTCAGTCAAGTCAATCAAGCAGTCAATGAATGAATCTATGAATCTGTGTATGAATCTATGAATGACAGAATGAACAATCCATGAATCAATGAATGAATAAGCAATCTATACATCTATTAATGAATCAATCAAGTCAATCGGCAAATCAGTCTCTGAATCAATGTATGAACAGATCTATGAATCTATGCATGAGTTTGTGAATGAATAATCAATGGATCTGTGCATGAATCAATCATGTCAGTCAAATCAATGAATGAAGGAATGTATAAACGAATGACAATGAATCTATGCATGAATCTATGAATGAAGGAATGAATCAACAATACCATTTGGAAGTTGTTGAATTAACTCTACTTGTGGAAACTGATGGATGAGGCTTAGAATAAACTGATTTTCAGTGGCTGGCCAGAATTTCATTTTTTATTTTGTCTCATTGGAAAACCCAGATTGGGTTCTAATTCGGCATTGCTAGCTTAAACTTGAGAAACATCCACAGAGGTGGGTTGCAAAGTTCTTGATAATTTTGTGTTCTTTCTTTCTTTCTTTCTTTCTTTCTTTCTTTCTTTCTTTCTTCCTTCCTTCCTTCCTTCCTTCCTTCCTCCCTCCCTCCCTCCCTCCCTCCCTTCCCTTCCCTTCCCTTCCCTTCCCTTCCCTTCCCTTCCCTTCTTCTTCTTCTTCTTCTTCTTCTTCTTCTTCTTCTTCTTCTTCTTCTTCTTCTTCTTCTTCTTCTTCTTCTTCTTCTTCTTCTTCTTCTTCTTCTCCTCCTCCTCCTCCTCCTCCTCCTCCTCCTTCTCCTTTTCTTCTCCTCCTCCTCCTCCTCCTTCCCCTTCTCCTTCTCCTTCTCCTTCTTTCATCAGTGGAAATACACCTGTTACGGTTTGGGGAACCAACCTGGATCTCATCCAGAACCCTCAGATCCGGGCCAAGTACGGCGGGAAAGAACACATCAATGTGAGTTGGATTTAATTGAAAAATGGGATACTCAGAGGCCGAACGTGGGAAACATAGGAGGTTGATTGTCCCCCACCCCCTCAGTTGAGATCAGCACCATCTCTGTTGTCCTTCTGGAGGTCCCTCAAGACATATGGAAACTTATCAAAAGGGGAGATCCAACTTAGAACTAAAGTCTCCTAACAGTGAGAACAATCCATCAGTTGCCTCCAGAAGTTGTGGGTGCACCAACTCTGGAGGTCTTCAAGCACAGCCATTCAACCTTGGACTAGGAGACCCCCAAGGTCCTTTCCAACCTTGCTATGGTTAAGACCTGCCAAAGCAGCTGCCAAAAAAGCCAACACAGTTCTAGGCTGCATAAACAGAGGGATAGAATCTAGATCACGTGAAGTGTTAATGCTACTGTATAGTGCCTTGGTAAGGCCACACTTGGAATACTGCATACAGTTTTGGTCGCCACGATGTAGAAAAGACGTGGAGACTCTGGAAAGAGTGCAGAGAAGAGCAACCAAGATGATGAGGGGACTGGAGACTAAAACATATGAAGAACGGTCTAGTTTGATGAAGAGAAGGACCAGGGGAGACATGATAGCAGTGTTCCGATATCTCAGAGGGCGCCACAAAGAAGAGGGAGCCAAACTATTCTCCAAGGCACCTGGGGGCAGGACAAGAAGCAACGGGTGGAAACTAATCAAGGAGAGAAGCAACTTAGAACTAAGGAGAAATTTCCTGACAGTCAGAACAATTAATCAGGGGAACAGCTTGCCTCCAGAAGTTGTGAATGCCCCAACCCTGGAAGTCTTTAAAAAGATGTTAGATAGCCATTTGTCTGAAATGGTATAAGGTTCCTGCCCACGCAGGGGGTTGGACTAGAAGACCTACAAGGTTCCTTCCAACTCTGCCATTGTATTGTATTATTGTATTGAATGAAGACCTGGTCATGTCAGCAGGCTTGAGATGCTCAGAGAAATGGGGATATTCCTAGACGTTTCCAATTTAGGTGATCTTTGACCCTCTCTCTCTGTGTTGATTGAATTACTCCAAGGTTACTCCAAGGAAGACCAGGTCTTCACTTATAGCCCAAAGTCTGTAGAGATTCTCCATCATCCAAGTCATGGTTGTCCTAAAGGTGCTTTTTTTGAGGAGGCAACTGGACTTTTGGGGAGGTTTTTTTTTCTTTTGAAGACGTTTCTCTTCTCATCCAAGAAGCTTCTTCAGCTCTGACTGGATGATGGAGGGAAGAAGGATTGATGCTCTTTGCAGAACAGCTGGTCATTTGCATCCTTTTAGAGGGTCGTTGAGGCCACTTGGAGGTTTATCTGTGTCCTCAGGGTCTCCTTTCAGCCCAAAGATTCCGTCTGCATATTTGTGCAGATCTGGGAATGGATTCCACCCTCTGGGGAGTGCCAGTGGTGGACGCAATATGCGTTTCCTAACCTTGGATGACACGAAGAATGGGATCGCTCCTCAACCTTCTTCCTTGCTCTCCGTTTCAGGTCTGCGAAGTTCAGAACGAGACGGAGATGGTCTGCCAGGCGCCAGCGTTGACGGTGGACCCTGGCAACCAGTCTGATCTGGCCGAACGGCCGGATGAATTCGGCTTTGTCTTGGACAACGTCGTCTCCTTGCTGATCCTCAACAAGACCAACTTCACCTACTACCCGAACCCGGTCTTTGAGGCCTTCGGTCCCCCAGGGATTTTGGAACTGAAACCCGGAACCCCTCTGATCTTGAAGGTATGGTGTGAAGTTTCCAAAGGATGCCCTCATTCATTTACGAGCCTGGAGACAAAGTTCAAAAGAAATCCAGTCCTTGATTAGGAGCAACATTTTGGCATGTTCTTCTGCGGAGCCGAAACCGATTTCCGCTTAATGATCTCTGAACTTTACCCCTGTGTCTCTCCTTCCCTCCGGTCTGTGTCATAAATCATATCCACCAACGAGGTGCTGCAGCAGGCTGTGAACCTTCGAGCCTCACACGCCTGCTGTGGAAACCTGAGATCTAACTCTGGTCGAAGGTAGGCATGGAATTGTCCCTCCCATGTCAACTTGGTAGTAGTCATGGCAACGCTTTACATAGTTGACATATGGGGCCCGAGATGATGCAATGAAGGGATAGACCTCGGCTTATGACCCCAACTGTGTCCAACATTTCCATTGATAAACAAGGCAGTTGTTAAGCGGTTGGGCCCCGTTTTACGATCTTTTTGGGTTGTTCAGCAAAAGGCTGCAGTTGTGAAGTGGTCGTTAAGCGAATACGGCTTCCCCCATTGACTTTGCTTGTCCGAAGATGGCAGGGAGGGTCACAAAAGGGGATTGTATGTGTTCTGACCCAGCTCCCCAAACACGATAAACCCTCATTTATCGTGGGTTTAAAGGAATCAACTAATCCTTGATTTCTTTATTAGATCCTTAATAAAGGAATCAATGATTCCTTTATTAGGAGTGCCGGCAACCAGTGGGGAAAAGTTTCTTTCTCAGGCTGACGAGTCCGTCTGGCAGGGAGAGGAATAGTTGTCTTCCCCATCTATTCATCTCCACCCCCTGCCTTTGATCTCTAGAGATTTGCTAGCAGCGGTGGCTCTTCTGTCCCAAGGACTGGCCCATAGATTTCCTCTGCTCTCCTCTCCTCTGCCCCATCTATTCATCTCCGCCCCCTGCCTTTGATCCCTAGAGCTCAGGTGGGGCTTTGCTAGCAGCAGTGGCTCTTCTGTCCCAAGGACCAGGCCATAGATATCCACTGCTCTCCTCTCCTCTGCCCCATCTATTCATCTCCGCCCCCTGCCTTTGATCCCTAGAGCTCAGGTGGGGCTTTGCTAGCAGCTGTGGCTCTTCTGTCCCAAGGACCGGCCCATAGATTTCCTCTGCTCTCCTCTCCTCTGCCCCATCTATTCATCTCCGCCCCCTGCCTTTGATCCTCAGAGCTCAGGTGGGGCTTTGCTAGCAGCTGTGGCTCTTCTGTCCCAAGGACTGGCCCATAGATTTCCTCTGCTCTCCTCTCCTCTGCCCCATCTATTCATCTCCGCCCCCTGCCTTTGATCCCTAGAGCTCAGGTGGGGCTTTGCTAGCAGCGGTGGCTCTTCTGTCCCAAGGACCAGGCCATAGATATCCACTGCTCTCCTCTCTTCTGCCCCATCTATTCATCTCTGCCCCTGCCTTTGATCCCTAGAGCTCAGGTGGGGCTTTGCTAGCAGCAGTGGCTGTTCCATCCCAAGGACCGGCCCATAGATTTCCACTGCTCTCCTCTCCTCTGCCCCATCTATTCATCTCCGCCCCCTGCCTTTGATCCCTAGAGCTCAGGTGGGGCTTTGCTAGCAGCAGTGGCTGTTCCGTCCCAAGGACCGTCCCATAGATTTCCATTGCTCTCCTCTCCTCTGCCACATCTATTCATCTCCGCCCCCTGTCTTTGATCCCTAGAGCTCAGGTGGGGCTTTGCTAGCAGCAGTGGCTCTTCTGTCCCAAGGACCGGCCCATAGATTTCCACTGCTCTCCTCTCCTCTGCCACATCTATTCATCTCTGCCCCCTGTCTTTGATCCCTAGAGCTCAGGTGGGGCTTTGCTAGCAGCAGTGGCTCTTCCATCCCAAGGACTGGCCCATAGATTTCCACTGCTCTCCTCTCCTCTGCCACATCTATTCATCTCCGCCCCCTGTCTTTGATCCCTAGAGCTCAGGTGGGGCTTTGCTAGCAGCAGTGGCTCTTCTGTCCCAAGGACTGGCCCATAGATTTCCACTGCTCTCCTCTCCTCTGCCCCATCTATTCATCTCCGCCCCCTGTCTTTGATCCCTAGAGCTCAGGTGGGGCTTTGCTAGCAGCAGTGGCTCTTCTGTCCCAAGGACTGGCCCATAGATTTCCACTGCTCTCCTCTCCTCTGCCACATCTATTCATCTCCGCCCCCTGTCTTTGATCCCTAGAGCTCAGGTGGGGTTTTGCTAGCAGCAGTGGCTCTTCCATCCCAAGGACTGGCCCATAGATTTCCACTGCTCTCCTCTCCTCTGCCACATCTATTCATCTCCGCCCCCTGTCTTTGATCCCTAGAGCTCAGGTGGGGCTTTGCTAGCAGCAGTGGCTCTTCCTTCCCAAGGACCGGCCCATAGATTTCCACTGCTCTCCTCTCCTCTGCCCCATCTATTCATCTCCACCCCCTGTCTTTTATCCCTAGAGCTCAGGTGGGGCTTTGCTAGCAGCAATGGCTCTTCCTTCCCAAGGACCGTCCCATAGATTTCCATTGCTCTCCTCTCCTCTGCCACATCTATTCATCTCCGCCCCCTGTCTTTGATCCCTAGAGCTCAGGTGGGGCTTTGCTAGCAGCAGTGGCTCTTCTGTCCCAAGGACCGGCCCATAGATTTCCACTGCTCTCCTCTCCTCTGCCCCATCTATTCATCTCCACCCCCTGTCTTTTATCCCTAGAGCTCAGGTGGGGCTTTGCTAGCAGCAGTGGCTCTTCCTTCCCAAGGACCGGCCCATAGATTTCCACTCCTCTCCTCTCCTCTGCCCCATATATTCATCTCCGCCCCCTGCCTTTGATCCCCAGAGCTAGGGTGGGGCTTTGCTAGCAGCGGTGGCTCTTCTGTCCCACGGACCAGCCCATAGATTTCCACTACTCTCCTCTCCTCTGCCTTGATAAAAACATGAAATATTTGATTGTGAACGTTTTGACAGCCGCTAGAATTGTATTTGCAAAAAACTGGAGAAATGAGAAATTACCCTCACAAGAGGAAGCCATTCGTAAGATCATGGAATGTGCAGAAATGAGCAGATTAACATTTAGAAATTAGAGAGCAGGAGAATGAACAATTTTATGAAATATGGAATATGTTTTATCAATGGTTGGAAGATGAATAATGTTTTTTATTTGTTTTTATGTTTTTTTTTAAAAAAATTTAAAGAAGAAAAATTACCCCTTTTCTTCTGTCTTCTTCTGACTGCCTCCACTCAGCCCTTATTGATCAATTGGTTGATTATTGATGAAATGTATATGCTGCCCATCTCACCCTCCACCCGTGCGGTTTCTCTTGGCCCAGGGGAAAAACCTCACCCCGCCGGTGTCCGGAGGAAACGCGAAACTGAATTACACGGTGCTGATTGGGGAAAAACCCTGCGTAGTTACCGTCTCCGATGTCCAGCTCTTGTGTGAATCCCCAAATCTCACAGGACGGCATAAAGTCACGGTAAGGAATACCGCCGGCGTGTCGCGCGGGCAAAGGCGATTTACTCATAGTAAATCCTAGTAAATCTTGGAAATCTTGGAATCCTAGTGGACAACCATTTAAATATGAGCCAGCAGTTTGCAGCAGCTGCCAAAAAAGCCAACACAGTTCTAGGCTGCATAAACAGAGGGATAGAATCTAGATCACGTGAAGTGTTAATGCCACTGTATAGTGCTTTGGTAAGGCCACACTTGGAATACTGCATACAGTTTTGGTCGCCACGATGTAGAAAAGACGTGGAGACTCTGGAAAGAGTGCAGAGAAGAGCCACAAAGAGGATTAGGGGACTGGAGACTAAGACATATGAAGAACGGCTGCAGGAGCTGGGTATGTCTAGTTTGATGAAGAGAAGGACCAGGGGAGACATGATAGCAGTGTTCCGATATCTCAGAGGGCGCCACAAAGAAGAGGGAGCCAAACTATTCTCCAAGGCACCTGGGGGCAGGACAAGAAGCAACGGGTGGAAACTAATCAAGGAGAGAAGCAACTTAGAACTAAGGAGAAATTTCCTGACAGTCAGAACAATTAATCAGGGGAACAGCTTGCCTCCAGAAGTTGTGAATGCCCCAACCCTGGAAATCTTTAAGAAGATGTTAGATAGCCATTTGTCTGAAATGGTATAAGGTTCCTGCCCATGCAGGGGGTTGGACTAGAAGACCTGCAAGGTCCCTTCCAACTCTGCTATTGTATTGTACTTACCCTGAAAAGAATCGATCGAAAAGCCAATCGTGCCTCGGAACGCGATGTGGTCATGCAAAGAGAAAAAATTCCTCTTTCGTTTTAAATTGTGCATCATTTATTGTTCCTCACTTATTCCCGTGTGACTAGTAAAGGGGAAGAGAGCCTCACTTTTAATATCAGTTCCAATAGCCTCAGTGTTTTACATGCTCCAGTTTCAGCTGTGTCTAACTGTTAAATCATGAGATCTAGCGACTTCATTTTTCACAAGGAGTAGAGAATGCGAGTAGTGGGGCTTGAGTTTAGCGAGTAGGATCAGTGCAGTGTGTCTCAACCTTGGCCCCTTGAAGAGGTGTGGACTTCAACTCCCAGAATTCCCCAGCCGGCATGGACCTTGAGGACTAGTGACTTTGCCATTCACAAAAAGAAGAGAACCTAGAGGTGTGACTTGAGCCTAGCGAGTGGGATCAGTGCAGTGTGTCTCAACCTTGGCCCCTTGAAGAGGTGTGGACTTCAAGTCCCAGAATTCCCCAGCCGGCATGAACCACGAGGACTAGTGACTTCATCTTTCTCTATTTTTATTTCATTCAGAAGATTAAAATGCAAAATCCCAAAGAAAAAAAAACTTAGCAGAGACAAAACGAAACTCGGCCGTAGCATTTAAAAATGTGAACTAAAAAGAGTAAAAGAGAAAAACACATTTTCATCCAGGGCGATCTGTGTGTGTGTGTGAGAGTGTTTGTGTGTGTCTGTGTGTGAGAGATTTTATCCTTCACAAGGAGAAGATCATGAGATCTAGTGACTTCATCTTTCACCAGGAGAAATGAACGCTAGAAGTGAGTCTTGAGCTTAGCAAAATAGATTCATCTTCTTTTAACAATCCCATAATTCCTTGCGGGATGGCGTCTGAATGGAGCCTGAGGATTTACTGGCCAGAGGCCTTTCCTGTCACCAATGCGGAGTTTTGTTCAGCAGATATATTCCCATTGTGCCCACAGAAAAATATCTGCCTCTCCCTAGGATCGAACTCACAGCCTCTTGATGGTGAGGTGAGAGCTCCCCTTCTCTAGGCCACCGCACCAAGATAAGATAGCTACCCACTTTCTCAACCTTGGCTCCTTTAAGAGGGGTGGGACTTCAACTCCCAGGATTCCCCAGCCAGCGCGGACCATGAGAGCGAGTGATTTGCTGGCTGGGGAATTCTGGGAGTTGAAGTCCCACCCCTCTTAAAGGGGCCACGCCAAGGTTGAGAAATGTCTAGTTTAATAAAAAGAAGGACCAGGGGAGACATGATAGCAGCCTTCCAATATCTCAGGGGTTGCCCCAAAGAAGAGGGAATCAAGCTATTCTCCAAGGCACCTGAGGGCAGAACAAGAAAAAACGGATGGAATGTATTTATTTATTTATTTATTTCGAATTTATACCCCGCCCTTCTCCTTATTAGGACCCAGGGCGGCGCACAGGTGTTACTAAAATCACAATACAAAACAATATAAATCATTAAAACATATTAAATAATTTAAATCCCGTGCTAAAACCCATTTAAAACCTTACCAAATTAGAGTTTGTATATAAAAAGTCAGAAGCGGGGGCTATGCTAGGCCGGCTTGTTGGAATAGATACGTCTTAAGACGTTGGTGGAAGAGGCGGAGGTCCGAGGTAGTGCGAAGGTCGGGGGGTAGGTTGTTCCAGAGGGCCGGGCCCGCCACAGAGAAGGCCCTTCCCCTGGGTGTCGCCAACCGGCATTGCCCAGCTGACGGCACCCGGAGAAGGCCCCCTCTGTGGGAGCGGAGCGGACGAAGGGATGTATGGGGCAGGAGGCGGTCTCGTATATCGAGAGAAGCAACTTAGACCTAAGGAGAAATTTCCTGATAGTGAGAACAATTAACCAGTGGAACAGCTTGCCTCCAGAAGTTGTGAATGCCCCAACATTGCAAGTCTTTAAGAAGATGTTGGATAGCCATTTGTCTGAAGTGGTATAGGGCTTCCTGCCTAGGCAGGAGGTTGGACTAGAAGACCTCCAAGGTCCTTTCCAACTCTATTCTGTTTTATGTAATATCTATTCATCCATCCATCCATCCATCTATCTTAATTAATCAGTGGAATAGAAGTTGCCTCCAGAAGTTGTGAAGGCCCCAACACTGGAAGTCTTTAAGAAGATGTTGGATAGCCATTTGTCTGAAACGGTATAGGGTTTCCTGCCTAGGCAGGCGGTTGGACTAGAAGACCTCCAAGGTCCCTTCCAACTCTGCTATTGTATTGTAAACACTGGCTTAATCCCTCTTGCTCTATCTCCCCCCAGGCTCGTGTCGGAGGCATGGAGTTCTCCCCCGGCATGGTGAACATCTCCTCCGACAGCCCGCTCAGCCTGCCCGCCATCGTCAGCATCGCCGTGGCCGGTGGCCTGCTCATCATCTTTATCGTGGCCGTCCTGATCGCCTACAAGCGGAAGTCCCGGGAAAGCGACCTGACCCTCAAGAGGCTGCAGATGCAGATGGACAACCTGGAATCCCGGGTGGCTCTGGAGTGCAAGGAAGGTATTACAAGCCGAAGGGATTACAAAGGCTAGAATGGCTGCCAGCCCTGCGAGGTAGTGCACAGGTACACAGGTAGAATATAGGTGGTACCTTGCTCAATAATAGCAACTGTGAGAGGGATCTTGGAGTCCTAGTGGACGACCATTGAAATAGGAGCCAGCCGTGGGCAGCAGCTGCCAAAAAAGCCAACACAGTTCTAGGCTGCATCAACAGAGGGAGAGAATCAAGATCACGCGAAGGGTTAATACCACTTTTGTAATCCCTTGGGCAGGCCACACTTGGAATATTTGCATCCAGTTTTGGTCTCCACGATGTAGAAAAGATGTGGAGACCGTAGAAAGAGTGCAGAGAAGAGCAACAAAGAGGATGAGGGGACTGGAGGCTCAAATACATGAAGAACGGTTGCAGGAACTGGATAGGTCTAGTTTAATAGAAAGAAGGACCAAGGGAGACATGATAGCAGCCTTCCAATATCCCAGGGGTTGCCACAAAGAAGAGGGAGTCAAGCTATTCTCCAAGGCACCTGACGGTAGAACAAGAAGCAATGGGTGGAAACTAATCAAGGAGAGAAGCAACTTAGAACTAAGGAGAAATTTCCTGACAGTGAGAACAATTCATCAGTGGAACAGAAGTTGCCTCCAGAAGTTGTGAAGGCCCCAACACTGGAAGTCTTCAAGAAGATGTTGGATAGCCATTTGCCTGAAATGGTATAGGGCTTCCTGCCTAGGCAGGGAGTTGTTCTAGATGACCTCCAAGGTCCCTTCCAACTCTGCTATTGTATTGTAGTGTAGTGTAGTCCAGATAGGCGGCATGTCCAGTTGAGCTGATCCTAACTCCACTGTAAGGTGACGTTAACCGAATCTTGCAAGTCTGAAAGGATATTTTCTTCCCCCTCGTCCTGGACCGCTTAAGAAACTAGGGAGGGTCCCTTTCCCTTCCTTCCTTCATCCCCCTCTTACAGGTCGTCCTCAACGGGCCGAAGCTCACTTAGCTACCATTCAAAGTTACAACGCAAGCTTGCGGCCAGTTTTCCTATAACCGTTGCCGCATCCTCGTGGTCACCCGGTCAAAAAATCAGGTGCTTTTGGCAACGGACTCGTATCTACGACGGTTGTCGTTTCCTGGGGTTGTGCGATCCCGTTTTGTGACCCCTCCGGCAAGCAAAGTGAATGGAGAAGCCGGATTCACTTAACAGCCGTCTGACTAACAATAACTGCAGTGATTCGCTTAGCGACGGTGGCCAAAATTGGCTTAACCACTGTCTAGCTTAGCAGTTGTGGCCATAAGTCGAGGACTACCTGTCAATTGTTGCCTTGGGTGGGGGGCGGGGGGTCGTCATCCATTTTACGAGGTCATTCCCCTGTACCACTGCTCTGCTGCATGGAGTCCTTGACTTACAACGGGCTGCTTACCAACTGTTCGAAGTTACAACAGACCTTGAAAAATGGTATTCGCGAATCAGATTGGAAGCCCCAATGGCGGTCCTTCCTTCCCCCCCCCCTTCCCGGGGGTCACATGACCGCATTTGGCGCTGGGCCACCAGCCCGCCTTGATGCTTGTTTGCAACACCCCATAGTCACGTGACTACACATTATGACGTTTTTACCAAAAATCAGCATTTACTTCCAGCCCCTGCAAAAAAAAAAAAATGACTATTGTCAATCAATCAATCAATCAATCAAATTTAATTTGTAGACCGCTCCCTCTCCCCGAAGGGACTCGGGGCGGTGCACAGGAGATTAAAAAGCGTACACACATAAAAACTTTATACATATATAAAATCAAATTAAACAACTATATCCCTGCGCTAAAAACCTAAAATCGTTCAAAACTAAACCCCTTAAAAACCCAATTAAAACAATTTGAATATTCAGACTAAAGGCTGGAAAGGTAGATTAGGCCAGGCCGGCCTTGTGAATGTTAGATTTGCTTAACAATCACAGCATTCACTAAACGGCCCCCACATTCTGACCGGGGCGGGGGGGAAGCTGGGTTCGCTTAAGGACTGCATGATTCACTTAACCACTGCAATGATTTGCTTAACAGCTGTGGCGAAAAAAGGTGATAAAATGAAGCAAAAGTTAAGTAAATAACTGCCTTGCTTAGCAATGGAAGTTTTGAGCTCAGTTGTGTTCGTAAATTGAGGACCGCTTATACTTCTGGAGAAATAAAAAGCATATTTAACGGCTTTATATTGGTTGCATTCTCACGACACAATTAACTAGGATAAGAGAAGATCTAACAAATGAACCCTCCTTCTCAATACGGCTGATGCACAGTAAGGGTTTTCAGATTGCCCTCTTACCGGCAATCTGCTGATTTTGCTGCTAAAGCAGATTCGTTGACAGTGCTTCTCCCTAGCTTTAAATGGGAGCATTTAAGAGTGACCCAAGATGACTTTTCGGCACTCGTGAATCCCCTGGGACTTAAAGAATCCAGTTCCCTTTGGATGGAAGCGATGGAAAAGTCACTGGCCGTATTCATCTCCCTATCAGCAGTTTCGTTATCTTAAGCCAGGGGTGGGCAAACTTTGCAACTTTAAGTCTGAAGGGCTTCAGCTCCCAGACTTCTCCAGCCAGCAAAGCTGTCAGTGTCAGGGCCTGGGCCAGGGGCCCCCAACCTTTGCAACTTTAAGTCTGAAGGACTTCAGCTCCCAGACTTCTCCAGTCAGCAAAGCTGTCAGTGTCAGGGCCTGGGCTAGGGGTCCCCAACCTTTGCAACTTTAAGTCTGAAAGACTTCAGCTCCCAGAATTCTCCAGCCAGCAAAGCTGTCAGTGTCAGGGCCTGGGCCAGGGGTCCCCAACCTTTGCAACTTTAAGTCTGAAGGACTTCAGCTCCCAGACTTCTCCAGCCAGCAAAGCTGTCAGGGCCTGGGCCAGGGGCCCCCAACATTTGCAACTTTAAGTCTGAAGGACTTCAGCTCCCAGACTTCTCCAGCCAGCAAAGCTGTCAGTGTCAGGGCCTGGGCCAGGGGTCTCCAACCTTTGCAACTTTAAGTCTGAAGGACTTCAGCTCCCAGACTTCTCCAGCCAGCAAAGCTGGCTGGAGAAGTCTGGGAGCTGAAGTCCTTCAGACTTAAAGTTGCAAAGTTTGCCCACCCCTGTCTTAAGCATGCATAACATAACATTCACTTTTTGAATCTATTGCTTTATTTTGCTTTGGGCTTTAAAAGTTGATGGCCGGTTGAATGCTGATTTATTTCAACCCCTAACTGGACTCTTTAAGAGTTATTTCCCTTATTTTCTTCTCCCCTTTTTGACATCTGTTATTCTGGATTAATCTCTGTCGCCCTCCGTATGGAAATTACAGCAGTGGTGAAGCTCCCACCACTGAATTTTGTATGATTATTTTTTTTGAATTTGAACAATTCCCCAAGTTTTATTTTTATTGAAATTGGACTGAAATATAGAGGAGAACATATTTCTCTCATTCTTTCTTCGTTGACTTAAGTTTCATAGATTACCAAATGGCTAAACGGTGGTTGAAGTTACAGTTTACAGTTACAGTTTATGGGATTTGTATACCGCTTTTATAATAATAATATAAATAATAAATAATAAATTCGAATTTATTAACCGCTCCCTCTCCCCACAGTGACCCGGGGCGGTGCACAGGAGGAACTAAAAAACAATATAAACAATAAATACAAAAATACATACTTTAAAACACAATTAAACAATATTATCCCGTGCTAAAAATAATTAAAAACCCATTAAAATACATTTGAGATCTATAGACAGAGAGACTATCCAAGGCCGGCCAGTCGAAAGAAATGAGTCTTCAATTTCGTACGGAAGGAGCGGAGGTCAGTGGTCGTTCTGATATCGGGGGGAAGGTCGTTCCAGAGGGCCGGGCCCGCCACAGAGAGAGCCCTTCCCCTGGGCGTCGCCCGCTGACAAAGTCTAGTGGACGGCACCCGGAGAAGTCCCTCTCTGTGGGAGCGAATCGGCCGTGAGGATGTATGGGGCAGGATCCGATCCCGCAGATAGCTAGGTCCCGAGCCATGGAGCGCCTTGAAGATGATAATTAGCACCTTGAAGCGCACCCGGAAGACGACAGGCAGCCAGTGCAGCTCGCGCAAGAGCGGTGTAACGTGGGTGAACCTAGTGGTCCCCATAATTGCTCGCGCGGCTGCATTCTGGACCAGCTGAAGTCTCCGGGTGCACCTCAAGGGGAGCCCCATGTAGAGAGAGTTACAATAGTCCAGTCGGGTTTCACCACATTTCACCACATTTTAAAAGGTGGCCACTCCCACCCTGTCACATGACTGCCAAGCCACGCCCACAAATAGGCCACACCTACAGAGTAGGTTCTAAAAAATTTGAAACCCACCACTGGGACTCCAGAAATATAAGAAAGAAGGGGAAATCTACAGCTTCTAGCTCGATTTCTCTTTCAAAAGCTTGATCAAACAAACAGTTCATGATGGTCCCCATAATGTCAGGGCATGAAGATAGAGAGATACCCCAAAGGACTTTGATTTAATTCCAAAGCCAAAAGAGGATCTCGTGGCTGGAGAACTAACAAAATGGATCTCATCTGCTGCTCGGAAGTTTTAACCTTGCAAATTTCTTTAATATTACAACTTTGACCGGAAGCGGAAGGCAACAAATTATTCACGTCTACAAAGGACTGGATGGATTTATTGCTGACAACTACTTCTGTTTACACTTGGATTAGATGATAGACATATTCCGGAGACTGGATTTATCTTATTTAATGAAACAACGATTGACAAGAGATGGTATTAAGGAACAAACCCGAAGAGTTGACCCAAGACAAATGTTAATTTATCACTTTGGGATGACAGTGGGATAGATAAGATGCCACGATAAATGATCTGCGAGTGGATTTGCAAAAACAGTTTGTTAACGGAGAGATTTGAAATTTTAATTTTGTTCCTTTTCTGTGGTTGTTGCTGTCATTATTGTTTTTCCTGTTAACTGCAATGTTAGATTAAAGACAGATCCAAACAAGTTGCAAATAGATTTAGTAGTTTTAAAATTTTTGGGAGGGCCTGTTTAGCCAGCGGTGGGAAACAATGTTGTAGTAATATATTAATCAGTATTCAAATGGAGGGGATTATTATTTGCTGTTTCTTTTATTCTTTTCTTTTTAATGCTTTGACTGATTTGTGTTCTGTGTTTCTTTTCCTTTTGTACTTTTTGGGAATTTTTTTTGCTTTGGATTTAAATTTTGTCTTCAATAATATATATATATATATATTATTATATTATTATATATATTATATATTATATATATATATATGCTGGTATTGCCAGGATGGCAATACCAGGCAAGATCTCACTTGCCATCCTCAGGCTTTGGTCTGCGATTAATCTTTATATATATTAATCTAATTATATACACGGGAAAATACCCGAAGACAGCAATACCAGCATACCTAGACCTGTGAAAATCTACGAAAGCATATATATAATTGTTTCCACAACACCCTGTTAAGCCCCAATTAAGGGAGGAAGCATGCTGTTTCCTTTTCTGCCTTTCGGCTCATCACCAGAGACCATCAGGGCAGAAAGCCATGAGTTCCGTTGTGTAATTTTTTAATATGTGTGTTTATTGATCAGCTCAAAAACGCAACACACACACACATATATATATGTCTAATAGGTAATTTACTGTAGTTCTCACTAGAGTTAGATTACTTTTTCAGTGAGTCTGTTGTGCAAACCAATCTGGGTTTATTTTATTTTACGGTTTTTGGCCCTGAACTTGGTTTATTCAGGAACTAGGTTAAGTATGTTGTGTGAATGCAACCCATGAGTTATATTAAATTGGATAATTCTGGCCAGATCTCCATACAATATACTATCTTGGATCTTCTACCTGCATTAAAAAATTCAGGTAGTCCTTAACGTGGGACAACAATTGAGGTCAAAATTTATGTTGCTAAGCGAGCACCATTTATTAAGTGACTTTTTGTCCCATTTTACAACCTTTTTTGCTACAGTTGTTAAGCGAATCATTGCAGGTGTTAAGTTAGCCACACGGTTGTTGAGTGAATCAGGTTTTTGCCATTGATTTTGCTCATCAGGAGTCTCCAAAGGAGATCCCGTGACCCCAGGACACTGCAGCCCGTCATAAATATGAGTCAGCTGCCAACAGCTTGAAGTTCAATCATGTGACCACGGGGATGTTGCAACGGACGTTAGTGTGAAAAAAATGGTCACTTTTTTCAGTGACATTGTTACTTTGAGCAGTCACTAAGTGAACCGTTTGTATAATCTGCTGCTGTGGCCCAGAGGTGGAGCTCTCGCCTCCCAATCAGGAGGTTTGTGAGTCCGATCCTAGGTAGAGGCAGATGTAGGGTCTCCTGCTTGGGCAGGGGGTTGGACTAGATGACCTGCCAGGTCCCTTCCAACTCTGTTAAATCTGTTGTAAATCGAGGACTACCTGCATTCTCCCTTGAACGATTCATTCTTCCCTTTTTAAATATATATATTTATATATTTTATATTTATATATATATATATATATATATATATATCCACCCCCTTTCCCTTCAATCCCAGCTTTTGCAGAGCTCCAGACGGATATCCATGAGCTGACAAGCGACTTGGATGGGGCAGGAATACCGTTTCTGGATTACCGGACGTATACTATGAGGGTCCTCTTCCCTGGGATTGAAGATCATCCAGTACTCCGGGATCTGGAGGTAAGAATTTGGGGTGGAAAAGAAACAGAGGCTGGAAAGCCTTAAAAACAATCCAGCCAACCATCTGCTATGCAACAGATGGATGCAACTGCCAACTGGAGAGAGTTTTAAAAAGGTTTAACTTTCCCCGTCAAATGTTGTAAGGGTAAGGAAGGATCCAGGCCTGGTAAAATCAGCTGTGGGGTCAGTGGCTAAGATGCTGAGCTTGTTGATCAGAAAGGTCGGCTGTTTGGGGGCTCGAATCCCTAGCGCCGCGTAAAGGAGGGAGCTCCTGTGACTTGTCCCAGCTTCTGCCAACCTAGCAGTTCGAAAGCAGGTACAAAATGCAAGTAGAAAAACAGGAACTACCTTTGGTGGGAAGGGAACAGCGTTCCATGCACCTTCGGCGTTGAGTCATGCCGGCCACATGACCACAGAGACGTCTTCGGACAGCGCTGGCTCTTCGGCTCTGAAATGGAGATGAGCACCGCTCCCTAGAGTCAGGAACGACTAGCACAGATGTGCGAGGGGAACCTTTGCCTTTACCTGACACGGAGGAGAGGGAGTCAAGCTATTCTCCAAAGCACCTGAGGGTAGAACAAAAAGCAACGGATGGAAACTAATCAAGGAGAGAAGCAACTTAGAACTAAGGAGGAATTTCCTGACAGTGAGGACAATTAATCAGTGGAACTACTTGCCTCCAGAAGTTGTGAATGCCCCAACACTGGAAGTCTTTAAGTAGATGTTGGATAGCCATTTGTCTGAAACGGTATAGGGTTTCCTGCCTGGGCAGGGGGTTGGACTAGAAGACCTCCAAGGTCCCTTCCGACTCTTGTCAATCTGCATCCTTTCTGTTTTGAGCAGGTTCCTGGCTACCGGCAAGACCGAGTGGAGAAGGGGCTGAAGTTTTTCGCCCAGCTCATCAACAACAAACCTTTCCTGCTCTCCTTCATCCGCACCCTGGAGTCCCAGCGCAGCTTTTCCATGAGGGACCGTGGCAACGTGGCCTCCCTCATTATGACCGTGCTGCAGAGCAAGCTGGAATATGCCACCGATGTCCTCAAGCAGCTCCTGGCCGACCTGATTGACAAGAACCTGGAGAGCAAGAACCACCCCAAGCTCTTGCTCCGGAGGTAAGCCTGACCCAGGGACCCTGTTAGGACATTCAGCCTTATATTGGGTTGCCAATATATATGAGCCTATGTTCTTAAGGAGTTATGTAGCTTTAAGAACTGTGTTTGAATTCTGATTGGCTGTGAGTCTCAGCTCTACCATAAAGCAAGCTCAGAATCACAGTCCGTTCCCTTTTCGATTCCATTCCTGTTCTTACTGTTTGCCGCTTGATGAGCTGAAGGTGAATATTGAAGAAGGAGGAGGATTTGTTTTGCATCACTGTAAGATAACTCTGCTTGGTGAAGGACTGTTATTTGTTTGAGAAGTTAGTCGGAAGAAGCATTTTAGTTGCTACAAAGTAAAGACTATTTTTCTTACTATCACTGTTTTAGAGTTTGTTTGTGGCTACAGCAACGTATATCTCTTTACTGTCCGGTGAATTACACTATTCCGCATTCATTTGCCAACACTGGTTAAGGGACCAGAGTTGTAACACTGGTTCTGAACCCAGTGTGTGCCAACAGACCCCCTCCCCATAGGGTAGGGGGGGCTTTCCCCCAGGCCCAGAGTCAGCCATGGAGGGTTTGGGAAGGAGCAGAGTCTTGGATGAAAAAGTCCAGGGCAAAGACCCACATCTGAACAGGCTGCCCTGGTAATTGAAGCAGAAATGCCAATCAAATTAGAACAATTAATCAGTTAGAACAATTAACCAGTGGAACTCCTTGCCTCCAGAAGTTGGGAATGCCCCAACACTGGAAGTTTTAAAGAAGATGTTGCATAGCCATTTCTCTGAAGTGGTGTAGGGTTTCCTGCCTAAGCAGGGGGTTGGACTAGATGACCTCCAAGGTCCCTTCCAACTCTGCTGTTCTATCCTATCCTAGCCTATCCTATCCTATCCGATGGAAGGAAGGAAGGAAGGAAGGAAGGAAGGAAGGAAGGAAGGAAGGAAGGAAGGAGAAAGAAAAAAGAGGGAGTCAAACTATTCTCCAAACCACCAGAAGGTAGAACAAGAAGCAATGGGTGGAAACTAATCAAGGAGAGAAGCAACTTAGAACTGAGGAGGAATTTTCTGACAGTGAGAACAATTAATCAGTGGAACAGCTTGCCACCAGAAGTTGTGAATGCCCCAACACTGCAAGTCTTTAAGAAGATGTTGGATAGACATTTGTCTGAAATGATATAGGATTTCCTGCCTAGCCAGGGGGTTGGACTAGAGCAGTGTTTTTCAACCTTTTTTGTGCAAAGGCACACTTTTTTCATGAAAAAAATCACGAGGCACACTACCACCATTAGAAAATGTTAAAAAAATTTAACTCTGTGCCTATATTGACTATATATAAAGTAATTCTCTTGAATAGGAATCAAATAAACACAAAGAAATTATTTTATAATTACTTTATTATGAAATAATAAAGTATTTTATAATTGTTCATATTTGTGAGCCAAAGCCGCATGTTACGGATGAAATTGGAATTTTTCCCACGGCACACCAGACAATATCTCACGGCACACTAGTGTGCCACGGCACAGTGGTTGAAAAACGCTGGACTAGAGGACCTCCAAGATCCCTTGAAAAAGATATATCAATAGAAGAGAAGAGAGCTTTTTAGGTGAGGGTTGAAATGTGGGGTCCTTGTTTAGTGCCCTCTTAGCTGGGGGTTTTTCTTGTAAACGTTTTATGACTCAATTAGGGAACATCATCATTGCTAGAGGGGAAGTGGGGTTTGTGGAGAAGAGGAGGGAGAGGAGAGGATGAGAAAGAGGAGAAAGAGGAGAGGAGGAAGTGGAGGAGGAGGGAGAGGAGAGGAGGAGGAAGTGAAGGAGGAAGAGGAGAGGAGGAGGAGGGAGAGGAGAGGAGGAAGTGAAGGAGGAAGAGGAGAGGAGGAGGATGAAGTGAAGATGAGAGGAGGAGGGAGAAGAGGAGGTGCTGTCTGATCCTGATGATTTTCTTACAGATGTTTCTTGACCCAACTAGGGAATATCATCAGTGCTAGAAGGGAAGCAAGGTTCGTAGGGAGGAGGAAGAGGACTATGAGGTCCTTGATGTCTCTGATCTTGGTTACTTTCTTGCAAACATTTAATGACCATGCTGGGTAGCACCATCAGTGCTAGAAGGGGGGGAGGTGTTCCTTTCTATTTATACACCCTTGACCTTTCAACCAGGAGTGAAGGTTTTGCACCCGGGCCATGGAAACAGCCACCGAGCATGCATGCGTGCACGAGACCTCCTTCCTTGCACAAGCAGGGGGCGAGCACCTCCGTGCACGCACCATTTGCACGACTGCAAGGAGTATAAATCCTTCAGTCAGAACTGAAGAAGCTTCTTGGCTGAGAAGCAAAACGTCTTCAAGGAAAAAACCAAAGGAGTTCAGTTGCCTCTTGAAAAAAGCAGCCATGACCTGGATGATGGAGAATTCGCATCGTTTGATAATTGTGCTATTTTATTTTCTTTCCATTCTCGTTGCATTGCTGGGTTTATATTTTTATTTGGAGCGCGATACGTATTTTGCGTGAGCTTCTGAGAATATGCAAATAGGAGGGATCCATCGTGCATGCAAATAGGAGGGATCCATCGATCCACCGATCCCCCAGGGAAGATAACGGGAGGAAAATTGTTCGGATATTTATCCTTATGTTGGGTTGATAATATATATAAGCCAGTATTCTTGTATATGTAGCTTTAAGAACTATGTTGAATTCTGATTGGCTGTGCTTCTCAGCTCTACCATATAAGGAAGCTCGGAAACACAGTTTATCCCCTTTTCGATTCCATTTGAATCCTGTGCTTACTGTTTGTCGCTGAAGCTGAAGACTGAAGAAAAAAGAAGTATTTGTTTTGCATCACTGTAAGATAACTCTGTGTTTGGTGAAGTACTGTTATTGTTTTGAGAAGTTAGTATCACTGGTCGGAAGAAGTATTTTAGTTGCTACAAAGTAAAGACTCTTTATTTTCTTACTATCAGAGTTTTAGAGTTTGTGTGTGGTTAAAGCAACGTATCCCTTTACTGTCCGGTGTATTACACTATTCCGCTGTTTATTTTCAAACGGGATGTTTGTTACTCCTAACTCTGGTTACAGGACCAGAGTCATAACACTGGTTCTGAACCCCCGAGTTGCTAACAAAAATATTAGCAATTTTTTCCCCTTCTCTCTCTCGTTCCGTTTCGTTCTAGGACCGAATCTGTGGCAGAGAAGATGCTGACCAACTGGTTCACCTTCCTTCTGTATAAATTTCTCAAGGTAAGTAGCGATGCCGCTCCCTTATTCTTCCAGAGATGAAATCTAAAGAGAGCCAGTGGGATCTGGCCCTTCTCTGATTTGCATGCTGGTTGTTTAGTCCAAGTGGTTTTCCAACTTTAGGAATTCTAAGGCAACTGGCTGGGGAACTCTGGGAATTGGAAGTCCACCGGCCTTCCTAAAGGTTGGAAAAAACATTGTTTAATGTTGATTTAGCAATATTTTAGACTTTTAGACTTTCATTTCCAGTTTGTTCTAATGCAGGGCAGCGGTGGATTCTGGATTCTGGTGGTACGAACCCAGTATGAGCCTACCGGTAGTAGCCGGCAGCAGCAGCCACCGTATCGGTACCAGGGGGTTGGACTAGAAGACCTCCGAGGTCCCTTCCAACTCTGTGATTCTGTATCTGTTGACTTTATTCCGGGCTTACAGATAGTTTAAAAAAAAAATACTTTGAGCATGTTCAGAGAATTTCCAGAAAAACTTTCCAAAGGCTAATAAAAGGCCTTAGCATTTAAGCGATTAATGTTAATAAATCAAGGTTAGGCAGAGATTCTTTGCTAATGAATTACCTCGCAATTTGTATGCTGCTAAAAAAAAACGCAGCATGGGCTCCTCAAGAGTTTTTTGAGTGCAAGGAAATTGACTTTTTTCTCCAACACATTTATTTTTCATCACCTTCAATTTTCATCCTGATTTATTACCAGCGTGTCAAAAATATATATATATATTCAGTGCATCCCATCAAAATTTAAGATGCAGGTAAAGCCGATCGTATTTCTTCCGTGCAATTAGACAGATCCATATAAATAGAAGCTGGTGAGGAATCATAATTTTATAGAGTTGTAAGTTCAGGCCCCAAAATGTTTATGAGATTTCTTGCTCCCTGGGGCCTTTTATTATTATTTTATTTATTTTATTTATTTTATTTATTTTATTTATTTTATTTATTTTATTTATTTTATTTATTTTATTTATTTTATTTGTTTTATTTGTTTTATTTGTTTTATTTGTTTTATTTGTTTTATTTGTTTAATTTATTTAAGCTTTTGAATTTTGGACTGGATTGATGATAGATGGACGATTGGTTCTACAAAAATATCACTCATCGTTGGAAAGATTGATTTCACCTACACTCACATGTGCATATATTAGTCCCGAAGTCGTGTCCGACCCATCACGACCCCCATGGACCACGTTCCTCCAGGCCTTCCTGTCCTCTCCCATCCTCTGGAGTCCATTCAAGCTCACGCCGGCTGCTTTGGTGACTCTATCCAGCCACCTCATCTTCTGTCGTCCCCTTCTTCTTCTTTGGCCCTCCATCGTTCCCAGCATGAGGCTCTTCTCCAGGGAGTCCTTCCTCCTCCTTAGGTGGCCAAAGTCTTTAAGTTTCCCCTTCAGGATCTGGCCTTCTGAAGAGCAGTCAGGGTGGATCTCCTCTAGGACAAGGTTGGATGGCCTTGCAGTCCAAGGGACTTGCAGGATAGATAGATAGATAGATAGATAGATAGATAGATAGATAGATAGATAGATAGGTAGGTAGGTAGGTAGGTAGGTAGGTAGGTAGGTAGGTAGGTAGGTAGGTAGGTAGGTAGGTAGGTAGGTAGGCAGGCAGGCAGGCAGGCAGGCAGGCAGGCAGGCAGGCAGGCAGGCAGGCAGGCAGGCAGGCAGGCAGGCAGGCAGGCAGGCAGGCAGGCAGGCAGGCAGATTAGTTGTTAGTTGCGAAGTCGTGTCTGACCCATTGCGACCCCATGGCCTTCCTCTCCTCTCCCATCCTCTGGAGTCCATTGAAGCTTCAGTGACTCCATCCAGCCACCACCTTCTCTGCTGTCCCCTTCTTCTTCTCTTGCCCTCCATCGTTCCCAGCTTGAGGCTCTTCTCCAGGGAGTCCTTCTTCCTTCTCATCAGGTGGCCAAAGTCTTTGAGTTTCCCCTTCAGGATCTGGCCTTCTGAAGAGCAGTCAGGGTGGATCTCCTCTAGGACTGACCGGTTGGATGGCTTTGCAGTCCAAGGGACTCAATGCAGGAGTCTTCTTCTCCAGCCCCAGAGTTCAAAGGCCCCCGTTCTTTGGCAGCCTTCCAATATTTGAGGGGCTGCCACAGAGAGGAGGGGCTCAAGCTACTTTCCAAGGAACAATGGATGGAAAATGACCAAGGAGAGATTCATCCTGGAAATAAGGAGACATTTTTTGACCCTGAGAAACATCAACCCATGGATCAGAAGTTGCCTTCGGAAATAGTGGGAGCTTCATCACTGCAGGCTTTCAAGAAGAGCCTGGACTGCCCTCTGTCGGAAATGGTGTATGGTCTCCTGCTTGGGCGGGGGGTTGGACTAGATAACCTCCAATGTCCCTCCCAACTCTGATAATCTGTTAAAAATACCTGGTAACTCTTTTCCGGTCTCTAATGCCTTTCTTGCAGCCGGGGCGGTGGGGTGGGTTGGGGAAAGTCACAAAGGAACCTGGAAGGTCAGTTCCTAGTTCCCGCTATCAGATTCCCCATTTTCGGCTGAAATTGGGGTGGGGGGGGGGGGGCGGAAAGAGGGGAGGTGAGCCTGGGAAAACCCTGCTCCCATAAATAGGCTATTTCTCACCGTCTTGTCTTCCTGTCTCTCTTTACGAAAAGGCAGGCCGATAAGCCGCAAAGAAGCCATATGTTGCCCGGAGATAAGCTAATTAAAGGTGCTGCAGGGTAGGAAAGCACTTACACACACACACACACACATGCATACACACACAACACACACACAAACACACAAACACACACATTTTATTTTATTTTTTTGCTTCCGACCTGGAGCTCTCGGGATTCGCCAATCGGAGTGACACCAGGGGATTTGGGAGGAAGGGCCTCGGGTGGGGGAGAGGGGAGGGGACGAGAGCCAGGATTGAGGGCGCAGAGGGTTACACACTACACTGGGCGCTAATATTATTATTTATTTATTTTTATTTTTGGATTTATACCCCGCCCTTCTCCTTGTTAGGACCCAGGACGGCATACAAGCATTATTAAAACCATAACAAAACAACAATATACATCACTAAAAACATATTAAATTATTAAACCCGTGCTAAAAACCCATTTAAAACCCTGTAAATTACAATTTATATATAAAAGTCAGAAACGGGGGGCTATGCCAGGCCGGCTTGTTGGAATAGATATGTGTTAAGACGTTGGCGGAAGAGACGGAGGTCCGAGATAGTGCCTAGGTCATGGGGTAGGTCGTTCCAGAGGGCCGGGCCCGCCATAGAGAAGGCCCTTCCCCTTGGCTTCGCCAACCGGCATTGCCCGGCCAATGGCACCCGGAGAAGACCCTCTCTGTGGGAGCGGATCGGGCGAAGGAGGCGGTCTCGTATATAGCTAGGCCCCGAGCCATGGAGCGATTTGAAGATGGTCGTCAACACCTTGAAGCACACTCGAAAGGCCACAGGCAGCCAGTGCAGTTCGCGCAGGAGAGGTGTTATGTGGGCATGCCTTGGGGCACCCATAATCACCCGCGCGGCCGCATTCTGAATTAGCTGTAGCTTTCGAGTGCACCTCAAGGGGAGCCCCATGTAGAGAGTGTTACAGTAATCCAGCCGGGATGTCACAAGCGCATAATAGAAATCGGGGCAGAGGAGGGGGATTGGGGGGAAATCAACCTGCAGCCTTTGGCAGGATTCGGGGGCTTCGGATCGAAACCCGGTCAGTTTCCAGCAGGTTTTGCACTTCCACATGAATCCCCTGCTCTAAGTAAAGCCTGGCGGTTTAGAAAGTGGGGAGTGTGGGCTGTGGGGAGGGGGCTATGGCGGATTGTCATATTGCCCTCCCCCCCTTCCAGGGAGAACAGTTGAAGAGAAAGAGAGAATAGACAGAGAGAGAGAGACAGACAGAGACACAGACAGAGAGAGAGACAGAGAGAGACAGAGAAATGGTGACTTGATGGAGTTAGAGCAGAGGTTCAATTTTAGAATTTAGGAGCAGAGAAAAGAACATAGAATTAGAATTAGAATTAGAATAGAATAGAATAGAATAGAATAGAATAGAATAGAATAGAATAGAATAGAGTAACCTATAATGACTTTTAGATAGTTTTAAATTTTGGGGATTTTAATTTGGTTTTAGCGCAGGATTTTTATTAAATAAGTTTTTTAAATTTTTTATGTAATTTTGTATGTATTTTAATATTCCTGTGCGCCGCCCTGGGTCCGTTTGGAGAAGGGCGGGGTATAAATTTAATAAAATAAAAAATAAAATAAAATAAAATAAAATAAAGAATAGAATAGAATATGGAATGGAATAGGAATAGAAATAGAATGGGAATTGGAATGGAATGGAATGGAATGGAATGGAATGGAATGGAATGGAATGGAATAGAATATGGAATGGAATGAAATAAGAATAGGAATAGAAATAGAATGGGAATGGAATGGAATAGAATAGAATAGAATAGAATAGAATAGAATAGAATAGAATAGAATAGAATGAAATAAGAATAGGAATAGAAATAGAATGGGAATGGGAATGGAATGGAATAGAATAGAATAGAATAGAATAGAATAGAATTAAAAATAGAGTGGAATAGAGTAGAGTAGAATAGAATACGAATAGGCATAGGCATAGAGCTGGAAGGGACCTTGGAGGTCTTCTAATCCAGCCTCCTGCTCAATCAAGAGACCCTATACCATTTCAGATAAATGACTGTCCAATCTCTTCTTAAAAATCTCCAGTGATGAAGCACCCACAACTTCTGGAGGCAAGTTGTTCCACTGGTTAATTGTTCTCACTGTTAGGAAGTTTCTCCTTAAGTCCAGGTTGCTTCTCTCTTTGTTTAGTTTCCAACCATTATTTCTTGTCCTGCCTTCAGGGGCTTTGGAGAATAGTTTGACCCCTTCCTCTTCTTTGTGGCAGCCTCTCAAATACTGGACTACTACTATCATGTCACCCCCTAATTCTACTTTTCTTTAGACTAGCCAGATTGGGTATACCAGGTAGTCCTCAATGTATGGCCACAACTGAGCCCAACATTTCTGTTGTTAAGTGAATTTTAGCGGGGGCTTGGTTTTCTCCTAAGTACATAATTACTTGATTCGGGTATTGTTTTCCGCTCCATTATTTGTCTGGAGTTCATCCCCGCTTATCTAAGTGTTGGCTGCTGGGGAAGATATGTGGGAGAACTTGGTGCACGCTGGTTGAGTGGACCCTGCCGCTTTCCTGCAGACGTTTCATTACCCAACTACGCAACATCATCAGTGCTAACAAAGTGTGTTCTCTGTTTATATACATTCGCTCGCCTCGCCAGTGTCGGGGAGGGTGTGATTTCCTTCTTGGTTGTGCGTTAATTAGGGTGTATTGTTTTCTGTTTGATTGGGAATCCCCACAGAAAACGATTGATGGAGGATCAAGCAGAAAACGATTAACAATCACGTTGGAGAGAGAGAGTCAATCAGTCAATGGGTTGGGAAAGAGAGCTTGATTGGGAAGACGGTGGGAGTCAGCGTTTCCTGTGTTGTAATCTCCTGGGTGGTCCCCTTTCTAGCCACTGCGGGGGGATTTAATCTCGGCTGGTTTTGCCTTTGTTAAATTCAAAGGACCTCCATCGGTGGAGGAATTGATTGAAAGGAAGCCCATGGAACCAAAGCGAAGACGTTCTTTTGCATAGGAACGGATATTTCTACACAAATTAGAAGCCGGCTGCAAACCCTCCTTTTGAGAGAATAATAATAATAATCCTGAATTTTTATTTGGATAAGGTAGGTTCTTTGTGGAACCTGATAGACTCCATCTTGAATATTGAATATTTGACCAGCGAGTATGCCTTTCTGGAAAATCACAGGCTGGAGCAGAACCAGAAGGTTATAGTGACCTGATGAGAAAATAGCCGCTCCCTCTGTAACCGGGAATAACAGGAAATGTTTTGCAGGAAGCCGGTAATGATCTTATTGTTTAGTTCTGGAAAAGTTCTGGGAAGCCCTTTGGGGTTTCTGAACATGTATGTTGGTAAGCTCCCATGTACTTTTCACATTGTGAAACACATTGTATTCCTTGCATGCAATGTTGTTTTCATGTATTCAGTTTATGACGCATGTCATTTCAGGTATATAAAGTGGAACTCTGTACCTGGAGGGGATTCTCTTTCTGTTCTAGAGAATCCGTTAGCTAACGTTGAATGAATAAATGGCTGTTTCCTTTGTCATAAGTCTCCGTGATCATTTTTATATGCTGAAGAAAATATCTGGGATATTTTTCTCACAGGCTTGTAAGTTGGGTGTCCCAAAGGCAGGAGCATGGATGACATGACCGATCAATGGCACGTCTCGATTCCTGCAATAAATAAATCTATATAAATAAAAATGTAACTATGAGTTTCTTCAAAACCGCTAATCCCCAAAAGTCCTGCACTGATCGCTTCCACATTTTCACACTACATTCCTTTCCAGCACGGCACCAATGATATATATATATATAGATAGATTGTGTAGATGTCACACCTGTGCCAGGTACACGCAACGGAAATGTAAAAAATGTAGGTAGATGGTTATAGAGAGAGCAGTGGGCCACAGGATGACATAATACAAAATGTCATAATACCTACTGTATTTCAAGGAGAAATACAGTAGGTAGGTAGATAGGTAGCTATAGGGATAGAGGGAGGGAGAAATACAGTAGGTAGATAGGTAGGTAGGTAGGTAGGTAGGTAGGTAGGTAGAGGGAGAAAGAGAGGGAGAAATACACTAGGTAGGTAGGTAGGTAGAGGGATAGAGAGGGAGAAATACAGTAGGTAGGTAGGTAGCTATAGAGATAGAGGGAGGGAGGGAGAAATACAGTAGGTAGGTAGGTAGGTAGGTAGGTAGGTAGGTAGAGGGATAGAGAGAGAGGGGGAGAAATACAGTAGGTAGGTAGGTAGATACCTATAGGGATAGAGGGAGGGAGGGAGCAATACAGTAGGTAGGCAGGTAGGCAGAGGGATAGAGAGGGAGGGAGAAATACAGTAGGTAGGTAGGTAGATAGCTATAGGGATAGAGGGAGGGAGAAATAAAGTAGGTAGGTAGGTAGGTAGGTAGGTAGGGGGATAGAGGGAGGGAGAAATACGGTAGGTAGGTAGGTAGGTAGGTAGGTAGGTAGGTAGGTAGGTAGGTGGATAAAGAGAGGGGGAAATACACTAGGTAGATAGGTAGGTAGAGGGATAGAGAGGGAAGGAGAAATACACTAGGTAGGTAGGTAGACAGCTATAGGGATAGAGGGAGGGAGGGAGAAATACAGTAGGTAGGTAGGTAGGTAGCTGGGTAGGTAGGTAGAGGGATAAAGAGAGGGGGAAATACACTAGGAAGATAGGTAGGTAGAGGGATAGAGGGAGGGAGGGAGAAATACTGTAGGTAGGTAGGTTGTTTTCTTGCAGACGTTTCACTACCAGCCTAGGTAATATCAGCAGTGCTAGAAGGGAGTGGGGTTTGCAGGGTGGAGGAGGAGGACTGTGAGTTGCTTTCTGAGCTTGGTTGTTTTCTTGAAGACATTTCACTACCAGCCTAGATGACATCATCAGTGCTAGAAGGGAGTGGGGTTTGCAGGGAGGAGGAGGACTGCGAGATCCTCGGAGTTCTCTGAATTTGATTGTTTTCTTGTAGACGTTTCACTGCCAGCCTAGATAACAGCATCAGTGCCAGAAGGCAGTGGGGTGCGCTCTCTGTTTACATACACAAGTCTTGCCCTGTCAGTTTTGGCGGGGTTTTCTCTTGGTGCTTCCTCAATTAGGCTGCTGTTTGCTGCTTGATTATCGGTCTGGTGTTAATCCCTGGTTATTTGGGGTTTCGTTGCCGTCAAGGAAGTGTCTCAAAAAGAGGAGATGTCTCAAAACAGACAATTTAAAAAAGCGAAAAACGAAACGAAAAGACCCAAACACTCCTCGACAGAAATGAGCACCCAGAGAAACGGCGGTTGATACCAGACAAACAAACAGTAAGCAATGCCCTAATTAAGGAGCTACCAACTGAGACAAATCATCAAACCGTAAAACAACAGCCTCACCACCGAACCACCCCGATCGTTCTCACCAACACTGACAGGGCAGCCCCATGTATAGAAACAGAGAACAACCCCTTCCCCCCACCACTCCCTTCTAACACGGATGATGTTGCCTAGTTGGGTGATGAGATGTCTGCAAGACAACAAGCAAGCTCAGGGAGCACCCAGGACCCCACGGAAAGGTGATTATCAGCCGTTATTCTCCCCAATCCTGCCCTCATTCATCTTTTCTTCTTCTTCTTCTTCTTTCCTTGTTGCAGGAATGCGCTGGCGAGCCCCTCTTTTCCCTCTTCTGCGCCATCAAGCAGCAGATGGAGAAAGGACCCATCGACGCCATTACGGGAGAAGCCCGCTATTCCTTAAGCGAAGACAAACTCATACGGCAGCAGATCGACTATAAGACCCTGGTGAGCGATGGGTGCCTGAAGGAGGAGAATATCATGATCAGGGAGTGGGAGAAGGCATTCCATTTGGGACCCAAAAGAAACAGGAAGGTAGGTAGGTAGGTAGGTAGGTAGGTAGGTAGGTAGGTAGGTAGGTAGGTAGGTAGGTAGATAGATAGATAGATAGATAGATAGATAGATAGATAGATAGATAGATAGATAGATAGATAGATAGATGATAGATAGATAGATAGATAGATAGATAGATAGATAGATAGATAGATAGATAGATAGATAGATAGATAGATAGATAGATGACTGTGTGTGTCTGTGTGTGTGTGTCCCAGCATAACTCTGGAACGCCTCGAGCAATTTCAACCAACCTTTGTATACAGATGATTTACTCTCTGGAAACAAATATTGTGGGGGGGTAAGACACCCCTAAAACCCCACTGGGGTGTGTCCCCTGTTACGATACAGCCTGTTGTGCCTTAAAACGGCTTCTAATGTACTGCCGTAAAATGGTTTCTACTGTACAGTGCAGTGGACTTGCCAGGGTAACGGCTTCACAGTACTCCACCAGGGGGTTCCCTCTGGTAAGGGGGAAAATCCAACATTAGAAGTAATCCTTTTATTAGGAAAGGAAGGAGGAAAGAGAAAGGGAGAAATAGAATGAAAGGAGGGAAGGAAAGGAAAGCAATAGGGAAGGGAAAGGAAGGGAAGGGAAGGAGGAAAAAAGAAGGAAAGGAACAGGGAAGGAAAGGAAAGGAAGAGGGAAGGAAAGGAAAGGAAGAAGGGACGAAAAAAGGATGGAAAAGGAGGAAAGGAAATCAAAGGAGACGAAAGGAGGAAAAAAGAAAGGAGGAAAGGAAGGAGGAAAAACAAAGGAAAGGAATGGGAAAGGGAAGGGAAGGAAGGAGGAAAAAAGAAAGGAGGAAAGGAAAGGAAGGAAGTAAAAACGAAGGAAAGGAATGGAGAAGGAAAGGAAAGGAAGCGAAAAGATCTCGGGGTCGATGGCTCCATTTCTTCTCGGCTCAAAGCTTCCCTCCTTCCACTCGCCTCCTTTGATGTTAATCTGCTTTGCCTCTTAACATCTCGAGAGCCAGAAAATCTCGCCAGATAGGAATCGGAGCAGATATATTGAGATCCATTTCACTGGGGAGATTAAAGGCAGAAGAAAAGCGAGGAAGAAAGCACATCCTCTCAGCCACCTTCTTCATGAGCGGCGGAGGGAAGAGGGAGGGGGGGACGGAGGCACTGAGGTGGGTTTTCCTCCCCTCCAACAGTAAGGCCAATAATAAGATTTTAAAACATCGATGCCATTGAAAATCAAAAGGACATGCCACAGCTTTCTGATGTTTTTCATGCTACTTTCTCCCTCTTGCGACCCACCAGTGGCCAGCAGACCGGGCAGTAGAGTCGGAGAGTGAGGAGGGTTGGGTGGAGGGACATAGGCCAGTCCTGAAGTCTGGGGAAGGCTCAGACGAAGGCTCTGCGTCGGAGGCAGAGATGGAGCCGAGGCTGTCTGGCAGTGATCAGCTGCCTTCGGAGCTAGTTAGCAGTGAGGCAGAGGAACAGCTGGAGCCTGTTCCCAGTGTGCGCATTTGCAGAGCTACCGGAAGAAAAGAACAGCTCAGAACTCAGTCTTGACTTGGGAGTAAAGCCGCAGGTGGAAGGGGATTG